>JARHVA010000480.1:3567500-3630000 GCA_037957365.1 Torreya grandis | reverse complement strand
ACATACATTGGCACATCTACCAATTCTAAAAGGGTTAAATTCATAAATATTTCAAAATGGTTACTAAATCATAACTTAGAACAACACAAGGTTAAAAAAACATAATTAGATTAAGAAATAGTACAAGCATAGGTAAATTAAAAACAAGATACATCTCCAAAAGTAGGCTTAAAATTCAATATGGTATAGGTTTTGTAAAAATTATCTAGAACAATATGATTATCATGGTCAAAATTTGAGAAAGAAATCCCAAGGCATCACTATTCCTATTCTAGCAATTGATAATACTAGTCAACAGGGTTCAGGATTTATTGAACATCCTAAGGAACATTATTCATAGATATATTTTATCAAGGAAAAACATCCATATACATAAGAAATGTTCAGAAAAATATAGATCCTAAGATTCATATTCCAAATCATGCTCAGCCAACAAGCATGCTCAAAATAGGTTTTTTAGCAGAAGAGACTCCACAACACCATATATATACAAAAAGTACAATCTCAAAGGGAAATATCACAGTCAATCTTCCAAAGCATAATTTATAAATTTTAACTCCATATTATGAGGTAATTACTTATAGTACATGAGGTTATTATGATTCTTATGTGGAACATTATTATGATTCAAATGAGTAACAATACTTAGATTCTTACTGTAATAACATTCAATAAAAACATAGCAATCACACTACATGGGAGATTGCCATTCTTATTTTTGACATAGGTCATAGTGATTCTCCCATGAGACTCATCACTATGGTTGCTACTATTGTACATACTTACCTCTACTTACTTTCTCCTTGTACATAGTTTATTCTCGTTTTCATCTACATAACTTATACTTAAAAACATAAAAACAATATAACATGCCAAATAAATAAATACATAAATATTTCAAAAATATAAAATTTTATAGATTGTATGCATTGTTATGTTTACATTTATACTACTTTCTATATATTTCATATTGATAGCTATCCTATTATAGTCCATTTTATCATACACATATGCTTCACTTCTTGTCAAGTGCTTGTAGATTCCAGACACAAGTCGAGTTTATTACAATAATATAGACTAGCTATCATATACTCGTTAGAGGAATTTACAATAATAAATATTTATACATTTCATATATATACCCATTTGGGGTGTCTCCTACATAGTTGTTATAACAAAGTTTTATATTTACATACTATACAATCTAGTTTACATACTGATTTATATTGATATTGATAATTATTCTTCTTTGATAATATTTTTAATTGGATATCACTAGTTACAACTACTATAGATGAATCTTATCATTTACATAAATTTTTATTAAATAGTTATACATTCTTTCATTTGTAGTTCCTAGATTAGACTTGATTGTGTTTCATATGCTTATTCCATCTTCAAGGGCATTTGAATACACCATTATTATTTGGATTCCATACCACTTCTATATTTTTATGACTTGGACATGTGCTCATGTCCCATGTGTGTGATATTTTATGATTATATATGTGGACATTTGAACATGTCCTTCAATGTGTCTCTATGTCAAATTTCTTGTTACTTACGTATGTGGACATTTAAACATGTCATTGTTTGTCTTCATTATTAGATTTAGTTACATGATCCCATGTCCCTTATATTATGGCCCCTTTGAATTACTTTTGTGTACCTTGTGTGATTATATGTTTGCTTCCTTGAATGATTCAAGACCATGACACTTGTATTTTCTTGTTACACACACTAGTTTTTGATGCCATGAGAGATATCATGCACTACCCTTCCTATTGGTATCCTTGATGGAGATCATGCCCCATCTCCTTAGGTAGTTATTTACATTTTTCTACTATATGAATTTTTTACATCTATCTTGACACCCTTATGAAATTTTATATTACAACATATTGTAGTCATAAAAAAAGTGAAAATTGGTAACTTGAATTTGGCTTATGACACCCAACCCATAGGTCCCTCCTACTTGCTTTCATGACCCTCATAGGCATCTTTTCACTGAATCCTAGTCATCCATAGCCTTTTAAACCAAATCCTAGATCATACAGACTACTCTTTCCATGACAAATCCATCTCCTAGGTCCCTGCTAGCTAAGGACAATAGCGCCCAACTTAACTACAATGTTGGTACCACTAATGTCCTATTTTGGTGCTCCTATCCAAGTGCATTTGTAGTCCCAATGATCAATTACTTTCAATTTTCATCCTCATTCTTATTGATCTAATGCGAATACATTTGACCCTTGACCAATAGATCCCTATAAATTCCCATTCAAAGATCTTTTGGAAGGGATTGGTAATGATCACTAAGCAAGCAATAATATAAGAAAGACTACTTAGGAAATATTCCCTATTTCTACATATATCTATCTAATACTATTACAAGCTTATTTAAATCCTTACACCAGTCCCTAGCCACCTCAAGCACACCTAGTTTTAGAATTTTCATCTTCATACACACTATTATAGAAAGAACATCAAGTGGGAGAACTACATATGGCTTGATCCTTCTGCAGAGTATTGGTATGTAGGCATCATGCCCACACAAGGGGTGTGGATACATTTTTAGTGAATCTTACACACACTAACCCCCCCCCCCCCCCCCCCCATCTTTATAAATTTTTGTCAAAGTAAAAAGGAGTCTAGGTTTTGAAGATAAAATCTATTCTATAGGGAGTTTTACAGACATCTAGAAGATGAAACTTTGCAAATAGGGTCACATAGACATAAACACAGAAAGCTTAGGTCTCTTAAACAATAGTAGTAGAAGTGGAATATAGTTCTAGTGCCACTAGTTTCCTCTTTTAGTGATATTTTCCAATCATAAAATGAAGGCTAGATCTTAATTTGTGACAATGTCCTAGTCGTGCATAGTGAAATTTAGACTGTCTTAGCCATCTCAATTAGTTTCTAGCTAAGTATTATTTTCTATACCTTATTACTATTTATATAAAGGTTAAAATTGTAATAAAATTTATACAAATTAGTAACTTAATTATTGCATATTTATTTATTGATTTTAATACTCAAATCTTTTAACTAAATTAGGAATAATACACCAATATTCCTAAAATTGTTAAAGCATTTGGTGAACCCGACTTACTTCATTTGCTCATAAAAACCCTAGAAACCCTAGGGTAAATTTATTGCTGATTTTTACAATTTTGTTTTTGATTTTTTACTTGCCTATTTAAATTAAAAATTTAATTTAATTTTTAAAATTTGATAGTAATTTAATTTTTTTTTCAAAACCCTAGTTGCATACACTAGGTCCTTTCAAATCAATAATTTTTTAATATTTTTCTAATTTTTTACATACATATTTAAATTATAAATTCACTTAAAATTTTAAAATTTCATAGTAATTTTAAAAAATCATTTTTCATCAAAACCCTAGTTTCATACACTAGGTCCTTTCAAATCAAGAATTTTCCATTAATTTTTTGATATTTTTTACTTGCATATTTAAATAAAAAATTCACATAAATTTTTAAAATTCCTTGGTAACTTTAAAAATAAATCATTTTAAAAACCCTATTTTCCCATACTAGGTCCCATTATTTTTCAAATATTTTTCCTATAATTTTTTACTTAAATATTTAAATCAAAATTTTGCATCAAATTTTAAAATTCCTTAGTAATTTTAAAATAATTTCATTGAAAACCTGAGTTACATATAATAGCTCATATTTTCTCCTTGAGGTATCACCTTACATCTGAAATTATATTTTAAAAAATGGATCTCACTTATTTTCCAATATTTCTTGCCTTTTTAGCAAATAATGAGATCATACTTGGTCCTATCATGTACATGAATGATGAAGTTTACCATATGCTAATACAAAGATTCATTCTTTTATTTTCATGCCTACTTTTCATAATATGGGATGATATTAATAAAGTCATTATTAAACATAGTAAGATACCTCTCCTTCAAAGCAAAGTTTACTTGTCTTTAATACAAGGTTTCATCTCTTGATTTCTATCTTTCATATGGAAATATATTAAGGTTTATCATGCTAAATACATTAGAAATGTCATAGCACATGCCAAAGTTTCTTATGCATTCATGCACAAATTTATGATTTATATCCATTAATTTCTATTTATCATGTGAAATAATTTTCAACTCTATCTTGCTAAACATGTTAGAAATGTCATGTTACCATTCAAAGTCTTTTATGCATTAGTACAAAATTCCATACTCTCTATCCCTTGTTTGCTATCTATCATGTGGAATATTCTTTATAATCATATTATTATACAAGTTATAACTATAATTACATGAATTTAATCCCACATACATGGTTTATTTCTAGAGGATCCATTGCATAAGCTAACAACCCCCTGTCAAGTTTTGATGTCATATCTTATGCATAGGAAATAAGGTCCTTCTCTTCCTCTCCCCCAAGAGGGTGATAACTACTTTCTCTATAACTAGGTCTATGATATAACCCTTCTAAAAGGTGAGGTATCCTATAATATTGTTACTAATGCATACATTTATCCTATAGCTTCTTCAAAACCTCTTCAACATATGTGCTTACATGTTCAATCAGAAGCAACTAGTGTTCGCACTTATGAGACTCTAAGAGATCAAATAACTAGTATGAGCAAGTTAATTTAAATTTTACAAATAGAAAATAAATTATTACATGAAAAGATCAAAACATTGGAAAACCATATTATAATATAAACACATCAAAGGCACCCTAGTTTCAATCATGCATATGCACCTTCACCTATTCAAATTGGTTGTAAGCATTGTTACATATTAAGACAGGAAATCACAATCAGAAAAGAAACCAGTTAAGAACAGAGATCCAATTTCTAGAACACCACCTATAATATGCACTATAGATAATAGTGGTAGGGCACCATTACAATCTGATTTATTGTGAGATAGCCCATATGTCCTATTATTGACACTACTAAATAGGAGGTTAATCACATTGCCTTCTACCCATCATCGAGATCCACATCTCCTCCACTAGCAATCATATCGTCCCTTTTACAACTACTATCATATCCATATATATAGAGATAATGATTATTATAGACTCAAGGATTGCATTAATAGATGTGTTGATAATGGTATCATAACATTCACACTGGAGTCATTGAGATCTCCTCCATCATGGAACCATAGACCTAATTTCTCTATGCCTAAGTCCTCCCAAGGCATTCCTTCATAGGAATAATTAGTTACTTATCATGAGAGTAATATGGTTTATCAAATAGAGCCTCATAGGAGATTTCCTATCTACTCAGAGGATTTAGAGACCAGTACAATGAGATCAACCTACATATAATAGTGTAGTTTATGGTGTATATAGTGTAGTTCCATACACATATCCATCATAAAGTACCACTTTATAGAAATATTCACTATGACCATGTTTTCTAGGGCCTATTTCACTTAGAAACCTTCTACTATTGGTATTAAATAAGCCACTATCATAAGTTTCAACTTCATCTCAATCTATTGCTCAGTCATACACATTATAGAGTACCACTTTAGATAAATATTCACTATGGCCAAATTTTCCAAGACTTATTTCATGTATCAACCTGTTAGGATTGGTATTAAATGAGCCACCATGATATAGGACACCATGATAGGGAGTCTCCCATGAGACTCATCGATTAGTATCATTTCTTATCTATATTACTTGTATATAGTTTATTTTTTCTTGCTTGTAAATAGTTTCCTAATATTTTTTGTAAATAATTTCCTATGATTGATTGTACATAGACAAAAAATATCAAAAATATAAAAAAAAATACAAAATTTTAAAATATAAAAACATTTAAATAATTCAAAAACACAAAACCATTTTGATTATATGCATTATCCATGTTTTACATCTCTACTATTATGTTAGACTTACATTTTGTTGTTTTATGCTATTGTTGGTTGATTTATCTACATTACCATGTTTCACTTGATCTTATTTGAGTGTGTGATGTGATATCCAAATCCTTGATTGCTTCACTCTACCCATTGAGGGGGCATATTACTTTTACATTTGAGACACACATTGATATATATACCCATTGGGGAATTTTCTACATGACTATACCATCTAGGTTATGTCATTTCTACACCACACACTCTAGTTATCATATTGATGTACATTACTTACTAGCCTACATAGATTAATTTATCAAAACTCACTAGTATATATCACTTGTGTATTTCTTAGCACATACATAGTTTTTTACTACATGTCTTGCATACTTTAACTTCTTGCTTTGATTAGCTATTTACGATTGTATTTCTAGTATATTCCATGCTTTCCTTTCTTGCTTTGTGTAGCTAGATGTGATTTCATTTCTCAGTTCCTATTTTGTCTTATGTATGTTCCTTAGGACATTTTCCAATGTCCTTTGCTTCTATTCTTGTGTTTACCTTAGGATATTTGCCAGTGTTCTTTGCATATACTCTTCTATGTGATTATGACTTTCACGCTAACCTTGCTTGTTTCAATTGTATGTGTATGTGGAATTTGAATATGCCTTATACGCTTTCCTTCCATTTTAAGTGGCATGTACCCATGTCCCCTATTTTCTTGGCTCCTTGGACACCCTTATATGATTCTTTATTCTTACCTTGCATGCTTGTTACTTATTTGCTTCTCATTATTTTGAAATGCCATGATCTACATCATGCATTATATTTATTGCTTAGATGACATGATGGACATCATGATCCATCCCTTCTTGTCAAATAACAACTAACAAGACTTCTAATTCCAATTCAATACATTACACATGTTAATAAATTGTTATATCTATCTAGGCATACCCATATTGATCTAACAATTTCTCATTACAAACCATTTTATATCTTGAGAGACCTTGTTGATTATCATTGCTATATCATATATCTTTGTAGCATAACACACTTGTAGGTCTCTTTTTTATAAGGTAGGTCATTAAAGGGTCTTCATTTTGACCCTCAAAAGAGGGGGTAAAAAATAGGGGTTTTGTCATAGAGATCAAATATCTTAATAGTCAAAAAGTAGTATTTAAAACACTGATAATAGCAACCAGACATCAAACTAGATAGACCAGACCAGGTAGACAATGACAATTATAGAATAGTTACTACATTTAGCCTAGGATAATAGTGTTAAAATTGGACTATAGTGTCAAACCCCCTAGTGTCTATTTTTAGTACTCCTATCCAAACAGCAAAAAAACCAAAATTTCTATAATTAGATAGAGAAGTAGGTTTAATTACAGTTTTGCATAGTCAAACCAATTCAGAATCAATAGTTTTTAGTACACTTTTGCTTAGAGAATTAAAATATAGGGGGAAATAATGCATGACATGATGGATCTCACTTCTAATCTTAGATACAGCAGTTGGTATAACTTCAAAATTAGAATCCATGTCTTAGACACCAATGATTGGGGAAAATGCACATGGCACATTTCTTTTCTTTTCTTTTTGAGTTCAGCATTACCCAAGCATTCTCAATAGTTATGTGCCTTATTACATCTACAAGTGGTTGGAATCATTTTAGATTGGCTTTCGTATAATCCTAACTTCCACATTTTGGAGTGGATTTCATATAAGCCTAGTGCACTGGTTTTGGAGTGGCTTTTATACAAGCCTAATCTCCATCTTTTAGAGTGTCCAAGAGTGTCCTAGTTTACAACATACATTTAAATATCCATGCTAATATTGTCAAATCATAGTAAATTCATCGGATTTAGGATCCATCTCATACAACACACATTTCATATTGGTATCAGTTTATAGCTTCACTTCATAGGGAAATGATGGAGTCAAAGGACTAGCTAGACTTTATATTCTTGAGCCACCTACTCAGAGGGATTGGACGCATAGTCCAAACATAAATTAAGATATGAATGATCACATAGATTCACTTAGTGGGTGATTGTAGAGCCAAAGGGCCATCTTTTATATTCTTGAGCCACTCTCAAGGAATTGAGAACTCAACTTCGTTCATGATATTACTCTTGGTTCAGCATCATCTAGTATTACTTAGCATCACTCAACACCACAATAGGTTTTGTATTAGTTCATGTACCTGATGAGGTGTATTCAATCCTTTCTCTTCTTCTCTATCTTACCCATATATGTATGTTATTATTTTATTATATATAGCATATCTAGTAAGAATTGATCTACTCCTTATTTTTTTTTATAGATTTACATGTCACAACATGCTCTATCTATTCACACCCAACATCACACAACTTCATGAGCTTCACCCTTACAGGTAAGTTCAAGTATGCTTTCTATTTTTCCTTTATCCTGGTATTTTGTTTTTTTTGCATCACGAGAATAAAGGTGGGGCAAATGTAGTCATATAAAATGTGAAAACTAGTAACTTGAGTGTGGCTTATGACACCCAACTCATAGGTCCCTCTTGTTTGATTTTATGACCTTTATAGGCATATTTTCACTAATTCCAAGTCATCCAAAGCCTTCCAAACCAAACCCCATGTCAAATAGACTACTATTTCCATGATAAATCCATCCCCCTAGGTGTCGTCTTCTAAGGACAATAGTGCCCAACTTGGACTACAACACTGGTTCTACTAGTGTCCTATTTTGGCACTCTTATCCAAGTGAATTTTTAGCCCCAATAGTTAGTTCTTTCCAATTTTTATCCTCCTTCCTGTCAGCCTAACATGAATACATTTGACCCTTAAACAATAGATCCCTATAAAATCCCATTCAAAGATCATTTAGAAAGGGTTATCAATTATCACTAAGCAAGAAAGAGTACTCAGGAAATATTCTCTATTATTTGTATATAGCTAGCCAATACTATTATAATCTTATTCAAATCTTTGCACCAGTACCTATCCACCTCAAGCACACCCAATTTTAGAATTTGTATCTTTATACATACTATTGCACAAATCACATCAAGTGGGAGAACTACATATGGCTTGATCCCTCTTTGAAGTATTGATATGTAGACAATATGCCCACAAAAGGGGTGTGGATACATGTTTAGTGAATATTACACACACTAACCCCCCCACCCCCCCCACTCTTTCTCAAAATTGGTCAAATTACAAAGGAGTCTAGGGTTTGAAGATAAAATCTACTCTATAGGGAGTTTTACAGACATCTGGTAGTTAAAACATCACAGGTAAGGTCACACATACACAATGAATAAAAACCAAAAAGATCAAGTCTCTTGGATGATAGTATAAAAAGTGGACTACAATGCTAGTGCCACTAGTGTCCTCTTTTAGTGATCCTATCCAATCATAAAATGAAGGCCAGATCTTGATTTATGATAGTGTCCTAGTCTTGCATAGTGAGTTTTAGAATCTATCTTAGTCATCTCAATCAGTTTCCATCTAAGTCTTATTTTATATCCCTTATTACTATTTTTAGAAAGGTTAAAATCATAATCAAATTTATAGAAATTAGTAGCTTAATTATTGCATATTTATTTACTAATTTTACTACTCAGACTATTTAAATAAATTAGGAATAATATACCAATATTATGAAAACTATTAAACCACATACATGTTACATTTCCTACTTATGCTCAGATACATTTACATTCTGATGTTATGTTTTAAATTATATTGGAATATCTTGCACATGCTTTTGCTAACACATTTTGAAGAGCTACTTATTTAGAGGCTAGTTCTTACATAGATTTATCAACTACCCTCAAAAGAGGGTGAATTCATAGGTATTTATCATAAAGACCAGGATCCTACATTAATTTTCAAAGATACATTTTAGCACATATAATAAATTATAGATATCATACTTATGTAAGACATAGAACATAACAAAGATTTTGATTTTAGTCTTGATCACTCAAAAATCAGACCAGGTAGTCATTAGTACCTAAATTAGGATACTAATACCATAGGTAATTACCATACATTATAGGGAACTACTATCTAGTAGTCCCAACATTAGGATAGTCTGGATCATTCATACTGGTACACCATGTACAATATAGATTTTCATAGATATAGTCACAAGTTTGATTATTATGTTCAGATTTAGCTCATATTCTTTCTTTTCTTTTCAAATTCATACCAATTACTTAGATTTTAGGACATCATGTGTAACATGATCACTCATACATTTATATTAGTTACACATATTTAGCTATTAAAAACTTGATTAATATTTAGTATACTCAGATACCAGATTGGGGACATATATATAGCATATAGTTTCCTTAAACTCAACTTAAAATAGGTTGATCAGATGGAATGAAAAACTTTATGTAATTCTCTATATTGTATAGACTTGATATCACATTATAGATTATCGCCAGATTCATTTCCTACTCCATCTATAGTGGTTGACATTCTCAAGTGGCATAGAGCCACCTAATATACTCGAGTGGCTGTGGAGTTGAATACATAGTTAGATTACTTACTCAAATAATTTTAGTACTTTATGTAGTAAAGTTATAGATGTATCTAATTCACATAGGGTTAAATGATGGAGTCATGGCCTACTTGAGTTATTGAACCACCTATATGAGAGGGTTTGACACACTTATAGTCTTATCAAGCTATTCATAGATATCAAGAACACCAAGAAGGGGTGGTAAATGATGGAGTTGAAACTAGATTGAGTTTTTAAGCCACCCATATGAGGATTGAGAAAGAAATAAACTCAATTCAAGTTATTAAATGATATTGTCATTGTGCACATTCACACACATAGTTTCTCACCAAGTTCATGCATTGGTTTATGTACCCAATGAGGTGTATTATTCCATACTCATCCTTGATCAAATTTTTAGTATGGAATAATTATCATGTGCAAGGGGTCCTATTTTATGTTTTATATGAGAACTTGGTGAGAAATTTTTATTCCAATAGTATAGAATCTGCGTTGGCATTTTACTGACATCACCATTGCCATGTGTGGATGAGTCAAGGGGAGTTGGTCATATGCTTGTGATCACATTATTCCCTAGATCTATTTTATACATCTCAATTCATGTATATAAGTGTTATAAAATATATGTGGGTGAAAATTTAGGCTCTCAAGCATTTTGACAGTGTTTTCCCATATCCAAATTTGCATGAGGCAAGAAAGAGTCAAGTAGGAATTTTCATGGTGGCATATTTCACATGTGTGGATGTTTTAGGAGAATGTGATCATATGGATTTATTAATTTTTTTACTATTTTATTTTTGATAAATTTTATATCATGCATTGAAGTGAGTCAAAATATATGCATGTGCAAAGTTGGCCTTCTAGGTAGTTCTTCACATAGTTGTCTCTGTGGTAGAAAGAAATCTGAGTGAGCATTTTAATAGTGTTATGCCTCATACATGAGAAGGTTTGAGAATAAATTTGACACATGGATATATTATTTTATTTTAGGATACTATATGGTCTAAGTTTGAGAAAATGCGAGTGAGCATAGTAACATATATGGAGGTGTAAAGTTGGTCATTCAGGTAGATAACAATCATCCCCATACTTAGTCATTTTTTCACAAAGTTAAAGTTAAATACCAAATAGAGATAAAATAGTTGATAAAAGTTAATATAGTGAATATATATGGTTAAAATAAATTCAAATATGTCAAGTTTTTTTTTTAGTTAACAAAGTTAAAGATCAGGACAAAGTGAAGATGGAATGGTGCATAGTCAATCATATAGGAATGATCTAACACTGCATGTTGATAAATATGGTAAGAAGTGTTTTAGGTTAAACATTGATAAAATTTACAAGATAAGGATCTATTTTAAAGTGGATATTCTTATAGTTTTATCAAATAGAGTGTACATGTTGAGTCAAGATTGCATGAGATGAGGTCAACATGTTCAAAGCTTAACATTTGGGATTTGGATCACTATGAATTAAATATTAAATTATATCAATGGTTAATAATTAATTTTAATCATAGAGTACATGATATTCAATCATAGTGTTTGAAGTTTAACTGTGACCATTTGTGTTTGAATATTTGAATTTGCAAAGGAAAAACTAGTGCTCTATTTTTTGGTTATATATTTAAATATATGAATAGTTTTCTCATGGTGTAAAAATAAATTTTTTAGAGGAATCCAAAATTAATCTAAAAATATACATTTTAAGATATTAAAGTGTGTAAAAACATAGATTTTGAGGTTCAAAGTTGACTATGTGTTTGATTATGTTTTACAAGTAACCCAGGAAGGTTGTTTAAGCTTGTATTATTATTATTTTGATGTTTAATGTTAAATTAGATATTGGAGTATGTTTTATACTATATGAGGATTATCTATGTGTATTTATTATGTATGATCAATCTATCTTGAGTATGAACAATTCTTAAGAAATTGATTGTGTATTTGTTCATGGTGTCCTTATGAACAAGGCTATTATTTGAGTTAATTGAGATTGCACATAAGAGTGAAATGATGACTATAAGGATTTGAAAATGAATAAGTGCTCATGTATAGTGGAAATATTCGTTTTTATGTGGTCTTATTTTTTTTTACTTGATAAAGTGATAAAATAATAAATGGGTCTTCATGAGATCTATAAGGGCTACAAGGGCCTAACTGTAAGGTGTAGTTCCTTAAGGGTGATGCATGGGTGTTATGGTTGACCTATGTGGATGATATTGATCTATGTATTTTTATATGAGATATTCCTTAAGGTTGAATTCATGCCTAATGTATAACCAATATTTTGATAATCATGATATCTCTATAAATGGTAAAACTAAAATTGATGGTTTCTAGACTTTTGGTGTGAGAGTCTTGGGTGTGAAAGTTGTTTTTGAGAGTAGATTATTGTGAAGAAAAAGAAACAGTGGGTGCCCTATGGATGAGATGAAGATTATAAAATATTGAGAATTATTTGTTTAACCTATAGGTCACAATTTTTTTATAAGAATAATGATCCTGTTATTTGAGTGTGAGTGAAGGTGAAGAGTGATAAATAGAGGTCCATCATTAGGTGTTGAAGACATCAGTTCAAAGGTGGATTTATTCATAGTTGTTTTTGTGTAAGCTTAACATCTAAGGGGGTTTTATCTTCCTTGCAAGGTAAACATTATTAAAAGTCTAGTTGTTATTACAGATCAACTAGATAGGAATGGTAGCACCTTGTGGGATTGTAGTCTCACTAAATAGGGATGGTAGTTCCTTGATCAGTTACATCTGGTCTAAATTGGTTCTTATTTTATAGGAAATTAGTCCAATTTTAGGTTATAGTGGGTTTTATCCCCTAAGAGGGTTTACCACATATGTCATGTGTTACGTGATTGATCTTTCATTGTCTCTCTTGGTCATGAATTTTATATTGTTTCATGAATGCTTATGGTAATTATTTAAGAACTTGAAAGGATTGAAATTGAATTTGGATTTTTCTAGGCTTACTAATTCACCCCCAGTGATTTTACCTCTAACAACTAGTATCAAATCAGGTCCTTATTACAAGTTTAACTGCTTCAAGGTGATCAAAGGTATAATGTATGATAAAGAGATTGTGGCTTATCTTGAAAAACCTAGTTTGTGGATTATCAAATGTCAATGCAATCATAGATGGTGTGAACATGAAAGTGTAAGATTTAGAGGCAAGAGTTTAGAATTTTTAGGTTATGGTGAATAAATGTCTCAATCAAAAGATGGAACAATGTGAAAATAAAGTCATGACTTACTTAGATGTGCTCTTATCTAAGGACAAAAAGGATTTCATCTCCACCAAAAGGATCAAGAATGAAAACCCATTGATCAGTAATGGTCAAGAGAAAATAGACTCAAATGTGAATAATGTATTTAATGGGTATTGCTTCTCCTATAATCACTTTGGTCATAGATATAAGGATTGTGCTTTCTCACCAAAGATCACAAAGGATCTCATTTGTTACAATTGTAACCAATAAGGTCACATAGCCAAGAACTATAATAGATCCTTTTGGAAAAAGGATATACAAGTCATTAACATTATCAAATTGCTTAGGGATACTAAGTCTAAAGGAGAAAAGAAGCAAAATCCAAGGAGATCACCAGAGGAGGAATAATTGTTTATTTAAATAGATTTGCATACATAAGAATATGAGAACAAGAGATGGTTCATTGATAGTGGATGATCAAATCATATGATAGGAGATAATAACATGTTTATTTATCTCAAAAAGACTAACCCAGGTGTAGTTAGATTTTGTGACAATAAATCTACTAACATAGTTGACAAAGGTACTGTGAGTTTGGACAATAGTCATACTAGGAGTGAGAATGTTTTATATATAGAAGGTTTGAAACATAATATTAAGTATGAGTCAAATGTGTAAGAAAGGAAATTTTTTAACTTTTCATGATGATTTTTGTTAAATAATAAAGGCAAAATATGGTAGATTAATTAGAAATGTTCATAAAACAAATAACATGTATGTATTCCATGAATCTAAGAAGGAATAGTGCTTCATAATTCAAGTAGAAGAAATTTGGCTTTGGTATAAAAGGCTTGGACATATAAATTTTTAATATATGGTAAAAATTAGTTCAAAGGGGTTGTTAATTCATATGCCTAATATTTATAAGATTCCTCATTCTCTTTGCAAGGCATGGATTCATGGGAAGCAAACTAAGAGAATATACAAAACTAAGGAATTCTCCACTACATAGCCATTAGAGTTAATCAACACTGATCAATGTGGACCTATGAGAATTCAATGTACTCAAGGTAATAGCTACTTCATGATTATTATTAATTATTTTAATAGGATGTCTTGTATTTTATTTCTTAAGTAAAAATCATAAGCTTTTGCAAAATTTGTGGAATTCAAATCTCTTGTGGAAAATTATAAAGGTTCAAGGATCAAGTGTGTGAGATTAAATAGATAAGGTGTGTTTTTGTCTCATAAGTTCAATGATTTTTGTGATGAAAATGGGATAAGAATACAATATTATTATACTAGAACACCACAAAAAAATGGTGTGGTTGACAAGAAGAATAAGACCGTTGTTGAGATGAGTAGAACCATGACTCAAGATGTAAAATTATCAGATGGTTTTTGGGAAGAGGTAGCCAATAATTTAGTTTACATCATAAATAGGTGTCAAATAAGAGTAAATTGTAATAAGACTCTTTATGATTTAAGGAAGAGTAGAGTAGCTAATGTCAAATATTTTAGAGTGTTTGGGAATAGGTGCTTTATCAAAAGAGATGAAGAGAATCTTGGAAAATTTGATTCAAGATTTGATGAGGGCATCCTCTTAGGTTATTCTTATATTATTTCTACCTATAGGTGCTTCAACAAGACATTTCACAAGATTTTTGGAAGTTTAAATGTAAGGATAGATGAGATAAGTAGAGTCAAGAAGCCAAAATTGTAGGCAAGCAATTCAATTCAAAATTCTATTGAAAATAATGATGAATTATCTATCCAAATAGATAATGAAGATAAAGAGGAGGAAGAAAGATAAGACTCTAGAGATCCATCTAGAAGATTTTATAAATTCATCAAATCTCTCAAGTTATTAGAAATATTAATGTAAGGTTGTAGACTAGAAGTAAAATGTTGATCAATCAAAATCAACAAGACTCAACTCTATTATCCATGACTAAACCTAAACATTTATAAAATATGGAAAAGATAAAAGTTTTAATGATGTGATGGATGAATAAATTGATCAAATAGAAAATAATGAAACATGGGACTTAGTTCTTAGGCCAAAAGATAAAAATGTGATAGGTACCAAGTGAATTTTCAAAAATAAGATGAATGAGAAAGGAGAAGCCAAAAGAAACAAGGATAGACTGGTGTGTAAAGGATATGCTCAAGTTGAAGGAATAGATTTTAATGATACTTTTTATCCAATGGTAATAATGGAAACAATTAGACTCTTTTTGGCATATGCATGTTTCAAAGATTTTAAGGTATAACAAATAGATATGAAATCTACATTCTTTAATGGCAACTTGGAAGAAAAAGTATGGATTGAGTTACCTAAAGGATAATTCATGTCAATTAATATATATTTTATGTGTAAATTGAAGAAGGATATGCATGATATTAAGCAAGCTCCTAGAGCTTGGTATGATAGGATAGATAAGTATCTTTTGATTCAAGGTTTTAAAAGGGTAGTAGATGATAGTAATTTATACATTAAGACAAGGAAATTATCAATTGATAGGTATTGTATATGTTAATCACATAATTTTTGGATCTAACAATGATAAAATGAGTAGGGTATTTGAAGATACTATGAAGACTGAGTTTGAAATGTCAATGTTACGATAACTATCTTTCTTCTTGGGATTATAGATTAATCAACTTGATGCAAGGATATTCATTTCACAAGCTAAATACATTAAATATATGCTAAATAAGTTTGACATGATGGATTTTAAGACAATGGGTACTCCAATGATCATAAGATACAAGTTGAGTAAACTAGATGATTCACCAAAAGTTGATCAAACTTTATATAGATATATGATTGGAAGTCTTTTGTACTCTAGTGCTTTTAGGCCTGACATCATGCAACTAGTAAGTCTTATAAGAGGTTTCAAGTTGACCCTAAGGAATCTCACTTGAAGTCAATAAAAATGATCTTAAGATATTTCAAAGGTACTATATAGTAGTATTTATGGTATCCCATGAGTAAGGAATTATCTTTAAAATCATAAATTGGTGTTGATTGGGTAGGATGTGTGGATAATAAGAGTACTAGTGGTGTGGTATTATTCATGGGAGAATGTTTGGTGTCTTGGACAATCAAGAATAAAGTCTCAGTGTCTCTATCAACTACAAAATCTGATTATATAGTAGTTGACTCTTGTTGCACTCATGTCATGTGGATGAAACAAACTTTGGAGGATTATAAGGTAACACAAAATAGACCTTATTATATTTATCATGATAATAATAGTGTAATTAGTATCTCAAAGAATCATATTATGCACTCAAAAACTAAACACATTCATATTAGATATCATTTCTTGAGAGAAGAAGTGATTAATCAATGTGTTAAGTTGGAAATGTGGCCACAAAAGAGTAGCTTATAGATATTATGACCAAACCATTATAAAAATATACATTTGAGTATCTAAGAAAAAGCTTGGGTGTTACTTCTTTCTCTATGAATAAATAATATGTCTTTGGTTAAGGGTGAGTAACAAGTTCATGAACTTACTCTAGATTTTTGTAAAGAATCTATAGTGGAGATGCAGAGTTGGTGAACAAGGAAGTGTCCTAAGAGAGAATGATAGTAAACATGTATGTTGGTTATTCATGGTGTGTAGAGATCTAAAGATTCTCAAGATGTGAAATGGCTTAGAGATCTTAGGGGAAGTACCTCTTATATTTTTATTGGTGAGTTTCATCAGTGTTTAGTGTTTTGTGTGTTCTTTCTTCATTGGTTGAAATGCTTCATTAAAGAGAATGTTGGCATGGATCAAAAAGGAAGTTGTCAAGGCAAGAAGAGGTAGGCTCAAGGTAAGGGAGAGTTTTAACTATATTTATAATATGTTATAATCTTTTATATAGTATTTTTGGGTCCTCAAGATTATTTGGTGCCCACTTTGTCATTGTGTCAAAAGGGGAGAAAGTTCTTATTATGAGAGTGATTGAAGAGAGAAAAAGAAGGTGAACTATATGATGTGTGTTAACATCAATGACAAAGGGGGATATTTTTGGATATTTTTCAATGATGTCATGGTGATGTCATGGAGGTGTATTTTTGAGTGGATAAATTTCTTTTATAGCCTAAGTGACAATGACAAAGTATGTAATGTGCTTAAAGGAGGCTTAGCTGATCTTCAATTTTTGCATAGTAAGAGATGGTCATGGATGAGTATGGATCATTGATCATGTGTAAGGGATCTTATAATATGTTTTATATGGTTTAGTAAATTTTTATCATGAGTGGAATTCACTCATTTCATTATTGTTCTTATCTAGACATTTTGGGTCCAATAGCAGAAAATCTAACTAGGTAGTTTGTTGACATCACCATTGTTATATGGATGAGTTAAGAGGAGTTGGTCATATGGTTGTGATAAAATTAGTCCCTGTTTATATGAAATAATTCTCAAGTCATGAACCTACGTGTGATAAAATATGTGGGTGAAAATTTAGGCTCTCAATAATTTCGAGAGTGTTTTCCCAGACTTAGCCAAATTTGCATGAGCCAAGAAAGAGCTAAGTAGGCATTTTGATGGTGAAATATCTCACACATGTGGATATTTTATGAGAATTTTATCATATGGGTTTGTTAAATTTTTATCCTAGTTTATTTAAACTAAATTATATATAATGAACCAAAGTGCATCAAGAGATATACATGTGCAAATTTTGCCTTCTAGGCAGTTCTTGACATAATTGGCTCTATGGTATAAAAAAGTATGAGTGAGAATTTTAATGGTGTTATATATCACATGTTAGAAGGTTTTAAAATAAATTTTAAACATGGTTTGATTATATTATATGAGGAGATCATATTTTCAAAATTTGATAACAAGCAAGTGATCACAATAAAAGATATAAAGGTGTAAAGTTGGCCTTTTATGTAGATAACAATGGTCCCCATACTTAGTCATTTATGCATAAAGTTAAAGTTCAGAACCAAATGGAGATCTAATGATTCATAATATTTTGTATAATAAATATATATTATGCATATCAATTCAAAGAGTTCAAAGTGTTCACTGATTAATAGAGTTAAAGATGAGGATGAAATGAAGATCCAATAATGTGTTGGTGATCGTATAGGAATGATCTAATAATGCATGTTGAGAAAGATGGTAATAAGTGTTTGAGGTTTAACATTGAGATAATTTATAGGATAAGGATATAAATTTTATTGGGTGTTCATAAAATTTTATCAAATGGAGCCCATTGAATGATAAAGACCTGGCTGATCTGCGGAGATTGATGGTATACAAGATTGCACAAGATGAGGTCAACATGTTTAATTTTTAGAGTTTGGGATTTGTAATAATATGCATTAAATATATAATGATATATATGGTGTGTGATAAATTTTAATCAGCAAGGACATGAGATGTGAGCATAGTTTTTGAAGTTTAATCGTGACTGTTTGCATTTGAATATTTGAATTTGTAAAGGAAAAACTAGTGATCTATTTTTTCACTATATATTTCGATCTATGTATAATTTTCTCATGGTGTAAAAATAAAACTTGTAGAGTAAATATAATGTACATTTTAAAATATATTTTTTAATATTTTAAAGTGTGTACATATTTATATTTTGAGGTTTAAATTTGACTATGTGTTTGACTGTGTTTTACAGGTAACCTAGAAAGGTTGTTTAAGCTTGTAATGTTGTTGTTTCTATGTTTAATGCTGAATTAGATATTGGATAATGTTATAGACTCCATGAGGATGATTTATGTAAGTTTTGGATGTGTTATCAATCTATATTGAGTATGAAAAATGCTTAATAATTTGACTATGTATTTGTTCATGGTGTCCTTATAAACAAAGCTATTGTTTGAGTTGATTGAGCTTACACATAAGAGTGTAATAATGATTATAATAATTTGAGGATGAATAAGGGGTCATGTAGAGTATACCTATGCATTTTTAAGTTGTTATAATTATTTTTGTATTGATAATCTATTAAAGGAGTGAATGGGTATTTGTGAGACCTATAAGGGCTACAAGGGCCTAATTGTAAGGTGTACTTACTTAGGGGTGACACATGGGTGATATGGACAAAATATGTAGATGGTATTGAGATATAAATTTTTATATGAGATATTACTTAAGGGTTAATGCATGCTTAATGTCCAACCAATATGTTCATTATCATGATAGCTCTATAAATGGTGAAACCAAATGTGATGGTTTCTAGACTTTTGGTGTGAGAGACTTGAGTATGAAAGTTTCGTTTAAGAGTAGAGTGTTGTGAAGTGAAGGAAATGATGGGTTACATATAAATTAGATGAAGATAAAAAAATATTTATAACTATTTATATGACCTATAGATCATAATTATGTTGGTAGAATAGTGCTCTTGGTATTTGAGTTTGAGTGAAGGTGAAGAGTGATAAGTAGAGGTCCATCATCAGGGGTTGAAAACATCAGGTCAATGTTGGATGTGGTCATAGGTGTTTTTATGTTAGCTCAACATCCAAGGGGGTTGCATTCCTTTCAAGGTGAAACTTGCTAAATGTCTAGTTGTTGTATCTCAGCTAGACAAGTGTGGTAGCATTTTATGGGATTGTAGTCTCACTAAATAGGGATGGTAGTTCCTTGATTAGTTACAACTAGTCTAAATTGGTTATTATTTTATAGGAAAGTAGTATAATTTAAATTTTAAGTGGGTTTTATTCCCTAATAGGGTTTCCCACATATGTCATGTGTTATGTGATTGATCTTTCATTATCTTTCTTTCTCATTGATATGAATGTCATGTATACTTCATGAATGCTTATGGTAATTGTTTAATAACTTGAAAGGATTGAAATTAAAGTTGGATTTTTTTAGGCTCACTAATTCACCCCAATATTAGTGATTTTACCTCTAATAATCCAAATCCATTCTCATTCTATGATTCATTTACACACACATCAAGCACTAGGTGTGAGAACTACATCAGGCTTGATCCTTATTTGGAGTATCGGTATGTAGGCAAATATCTACACAATAGTGTGTTGAGGATGTCCAATCCATCCTATTAACACACAAAAAACTATTTCTCATATTTTACTTCTAAGTAGATTAGGTTTTTCCCATAAAATCATGTTCTTAAGGCATAACACAAAGCTTTAGGTTTCGGTCACATAGGAACAAAACATATAAACACAACAGAAAATGCCCTAGAAAATAAGAATACTCACATAAATGGGACATTAACACCACATTAAGGACACTACACATAGATGGAACTATTTTCCATATTGGGTACTACTATCCAATGAGAATATGAACACTAGAATCTTATTGATGACATAAACTACTACCCAGATCTCAACTTTTAGAACTTAGCTCATCTATAAAAATTAATTTTTAGATAAGTCTTTATTTATCCCTATATATTTATATTTTTTGAAATTAGAATAAATCCAATTTCTATAAAAAATTATTAATTAGTGATTACATATTTATTTGACTAATTTAGACATCTCAACCCCTTAACCAAACATAGGAATTACACTTGTAAAACCATAAAAGCTTAAATCAAGTTTTTACCTTGTGAAACCTCTATTGTAATATCACTAGTTATTTCCATATCATCTTGAACATATTCATGATATAATTCTTGAGGATTTCTTGTAGCTACAATTTTATTTAATTTCTCAAGGTTTGAAACATGATCTTATTATATGCCAAATTAAATATCATTTGACCAATATAACTCTAGATCATCTTCTTTTGGAAAATTCTCCTCTTGACATGGATGTTCTTATTTTTCCCACTATAAAATAGGTTTTCCTTCCAAAAGGGCCATGGTGGGAGGGTAAGAGGAACCAATTGGTGGCATATAAAAATAGAGATTTATGGGCTAATATTGAATGTGTTTTGGGATTAAAGAGGTAATAATAAGTTTTTTATATTTGTAAGTAATAGTTTCATTTAATATTTCTTTGAAATAATGGAAAAAAACTTGTTTTATGGGTGTTTAATACTTCTCTTTCCACTGAACAATCAATCTCTCACATTATGATATGTCTTCATCTTTATTGATAGTTTCAACTTGATGTCTAGATGAGGGGATAAAAAAACTTGGAATATTTCTTGGTTTGGATTCTACAACTTTCTCCATATCTTGATTTTGGATTTGCACTATAAAATGATCTTTATCAAGAGTAGGCATGACATAATCAAGGGTCTTGGTCTAACAAAGTTTCAAGATGAAATGATCTTAGGATCTTGGGGAAGATTGGGGGAAGTATGCACAATCATAGGCTCTTTCATAGGATTAGGAGTATTAAAAATTAGAATTTTTAATCAAGTATATTATCTTAAATTTTGAATGGGTTCTATTTCTTGTTTCCAACATGAGGTTTTGGACTCAATTCTTTGTACTCTCATGGGAAAATATTGATTTGATTTTATTGTAGACTTATTGTGTTTATTCAATGATTCAATATATTTATAATGTATATAGGAATTATATGTAAGATCCTATTGTTTCCTATTATATTCATCTTCCCTATCACTCTCCATACATTTTCTCTCAAAGTCAAATCTTATCTCTTGTACACTTTTTTTAGGATGATTAGAAAGAACATGATTTTGCCAAGGTTGATTGGAAATATGAGTAGGGGTGGGAGGGAGGTAAATATAATGATAATATTTATCTACTACTAGTCCAAGGCTAGTTGAATTGAATCCATAAATATTCTCAGCATGATATGAATGATATGAAGGAATGAAAGTTACATTTTCACAAAATGGAGGATTTAAATACATACCAACTGATGCTTTTTATGCACATGAATTTCTTAAACCAAATATATATAATGTGGAGTAACCATATACTAATAAATTTATAAATGTATTTTCTAAAAATATCTAAAATCAACACCAAATATTTTTAATCTTTATATGCTATTATCCCACTGGTGTGCCAGAAATTATTATCATTCAAAAGTGCACCCTTGCAAGAACATGTGCATGTTTTCACTCATATTGATATAATGGAAAATATCCAAGATGTGGGTGATATTATTTTGGAGATATTATCCAAATGAATATTTGGTTCCTTTTGGTACACTAACCTACTTCTCTCTAAAATATCTAATTTTGTACTTTCTTGACTAGGAAAAGGGGAAAAGAAGCAATGATCAAGATGGAAAGAACATTAAAAATAAACATTTGTGGTGATTCCCCAATATTAAATTAAATTATAAATATACCTAACACACTTTTTAATCTATTTAACCTTTGAACATTCACTTCATATTCATACAATGGCTCTTGCATCAGTATTTCATACATAGGTCTTGACAAACACCCACACTAGCTTGGAAAGAACAAAAATTGGTTGAATTCACTTCTAGATTATGTATCAATTAGAATTATAAAATTAATATGACATATAATAATTCTCATTTTCTACTTAAATTTGAAAATTTCAAATAGAAACATAGGAAAAACAATCATTCACCAAGTAACATCAATGAACATGAGACACACACATCGTGAACAACTTGGAAATGGAGAAAAAATATTCTATTTATTGATTAAAAGGTGATGCAGTACAAAAATTTAGAATATATTATATAATAAAAAATCATATTCTCCCCACAATCATTAAAAAATTAAAATAAATATATAAATGAGAATCAAGTAGAGAGGAGACAAGAAACTAGAGATGTGTCCTCATGCTAACTCTAGTTCACTCCTCCTTTAACTAAAATCCAACTTCAACTTTACCAATAAATCCACCTTTAACTCCACATAATTACAATAGATAAATTTTGTAGTTTAAACATTCTCAAAGATGAAATATGGTTTAAAATAAAGAAAGATATTTGTTTAAATATTTTAGAAAAGCTAAATGTCAACTTGTATGCTTTGATTATCCTTAATGCATGAAAAGGCCTTGGTCATCTTCAGTTAAATAATTTTTAACTTTAATTTAAATGTGTATCTTAAATTAAATCCTTTTTACTTGGATGAATATTTAAGTTTGAATTTAGTTACCTTTATTGCATCTTGGAGTTTGACTTGAGCTTTTTAACTTGCAACTTGAAGTTTGACTTGACTTCATGTATTTTTCTAAATTTAGTCAAAATGGGTGTATTAGGATAGATATATATTGAATTTTTATGGAAAAAAAAAAAAAAAAACTTTATTTAATCTTGAAAACAAACACTTAACTCTTTCTTGATCTCCAAATAGCTAACATATACATGTGTTTGACTAGACAAGCTTCTTAAAAGCATAATGTATTGACTTAGCTTGTAAATTGTCTTCTTCCACAAGGGTGGCATAATAGGATATATATTTTATGTTTTAATTGTTTAATTATCCCTTAAATACTATTTATAATTATTAATTTTATGATGAAAATAATAAATCTCCATACTAGCCTTTATTGGAGATGTTTATCTTCTACAATCTAACAAGCTTCTTGAATGCACTGTGAGAACCTATAACTTGATGAATTTTCATTATTTTAACATATAAGGAGTGTAAATACGATTATTCATAGGATTATACTATATCATATGGATCTTACTTAGATTCATAGACATCTACATTTGAAAATTATTATTGATAATAAGTTAATAATTCATATAATGCATTTGGGTATACCTATGTCCATCCTCTTGATGAGATCATTGGTTAGATAGAGCTTAATGCTTCCTCCCAAATCACTAGTTAGGTTGAGTCTATTGAATAGTTAATTGAATTTTCATTATATATACCTTTGTTGATATTATTTCACTATTAATTCTTATACACCTTATCCAATCATTATTTCATACCTTGGTTTTAATTTTTACTTTGGGTACTTACCCTCTTGATTTTCAAAACAATTAAAAAATTCTAAAACACATATCACTATGACATTACACTTACTATTACATATCTTACACCCTATGTCACTTAAATGATATCATATTATTACATGAAAAAATATATCCTCTTAATCATTTGAGGAGAATGTACATCCTTAATTTTAGACAAAATGGAATCTATATGCCATTAAATTTCAAACTTGCTATCTAGACTTCTTTAACTTTGTTGATAGCCTTTTTCTTGCCTATGACTTATCCTATGATGTATAACAAGGTAGTATTGGATTGATTCAAAGATATGATGATTTCATTATGATGATAATATCCTAGGTACTTGATAGGTCATACTATTTTATAATTTGATCAATATATGAGGGATTAACATAGTTTAAGGTACTTTTTAAGAATTCAAGGTTTTTGAAGAGGTTAAGGTTAGTATTTTTTCTAGTCTAGGCCTTCACAAGACCTCTTTTTCTCACAAATATTTTTTTTATCATGGGTGATAATGTCTAATTGAATCAAATTAACTTTGTCATGAATAGGAAATGTATTTGAATGAAGTCATTAAATGAATCTCAATTCTTATGGTTCAATTTGCATAGTATAATCCTTTTTAAAATCCTCTTCATTATTTGATCAACATACTTCTGACTTTGCAATAGAATTTATAGGTCAAATATAGTGTGTTGTATATACCAATTTACTTTTAAAATTACATTAATAGGTCTTAATGTGGATATGATAAGGTATAGGTTAGAAATGATAGTTATAAGTCTAAAAGGGAAATGATAGCTTTTAAAATAGTTAAAAACACATGTCATGATCCATTCAAGAGGAATAAAATGTGTTTTACAAATATAAGAGGGTTAATTTATGTTGATATAGCTTCATTGAGTCCAAATAAGTCTTTTTTGAACTTTTAAAAGTTAGACCAAGTCATAAAATGCATTAGACACCTCATTGGGTTCTTGGTACCTAGTTAAAGATTAGTTTACAGTGCTTGTTTCATGTACAATAAGAATAGTTGGATAAATATCTCATAGGGATTGATTTTTTTCCTTATTACATTTAGATTCCATCTATTAGTTTTGGGTTTGAGAATTCATTCCTTATGAACAATTTCTAATAAAGTAAAGTGTTAAAAACCCTTGCAAAAAATCCATGGGCTTGGTTGTCTTCTTCTAATGGTATCTCAGATTTGATGAAGGTAGTGTTATTAATTTAAACTGATATTATAGATTAATTATCCATTTAAATATCATGATAAGTCAAATAATATCAAATTAATACTTGTATTGGCTTTAGGGAGACTTGATTGCATTAATTTGGTATGACAAGAAGGGTTTTTGAAGATAAAAGATGTTTTCATGCATGTAAATGATGGTATTTATTTATTAATAATTTTCCTTGATCTAATATATACAATTAAGTAATTATAAGTCATTATATAAACCTAAATATAATAAATGTCAAGAAAATGAGAAGTACAAGTTTGTAGGTGTGGAGAAGGTCAATGTTTTCTATTAAATATGGTATTGTTAAAGATTTTTGGGCTCAAAGTGAAATATAAAGAATATGTTACACATGTGTACCAACCTCTAACTTATCTTCCATGCTCATTAAATCTCACATTCATTACCAATGTGTCTTTCTTGCACCAAAAACGGGTATAGTCTTCAAGAGAGAGGATATATGAGTGTATGGTAGGATTTGCAGAGAGATTACAAATTTTATAAAAAATTTTAGAGGTGGAAGGTTAATTAGGATATTAAATGTTTGGGGAGATATTTTATTACTATCTATATCCATTTTCATGAGGATAAATCACATGGTCTGAGAAATAAAGGTGTGGAAGAGTTTTAGGCCTGTTGAGACCTCAAAAAGGCAATCAAACATTTTAAACCCAATATTAGAGGAAAAAATAAAGTAATCAGTTTATTATTAGTGTAAAAGTCCTATATATCTTAAAATAATAATATATAATAGGATGAAGATATTCCTTGATCATTCTCAAAAATAAGTTTGGAGGTGACAGTCCATAAACACCACTCAAAAGGAGATTCTTAAACAAATCTCAAGAGTGAACAAGAAATAATGTGACCTATGATTGAGGTTTAGGTTTTAATGCAATCTAAAAATTATATGTTTATTTTCACAGCTAATTCAAATCTCTTATAATCTCTAGAACATCATCCATAGTCAAAGAAAGCAAAAAATAAGGTATTTATGCACATACATGTTTGAGTAAAAGAATTATAGGTTTGTTCTATTTTGAGGTGTTTGAAAGTCTTATGATCAGTTAAGGATAATACATACCTAAGAAAAGATACAAACATCTCTCATCAACATCTAAATAACCTCCATTTTGTTGTGATAGTCCTCAAAGTAAAGAGTGAATTCAAATAGTAGGACTATAATGGTTTTAAACATGAGATAAACACTTACAAGGCTATGCATAGATATGATAATATGAAGGGAGAGTTTTCATAGAATATGAGGCATAAAAGACCAATTTTCTCATTTCCCTAATCTGGGTGAGTTTTATAAATTGTAACATGCCACTTATATATCAAATAATAGTAGAATAATGAAAACACACAAGCTCATCATGATTGACTTAAGACTGTGAATGATTTCATAAATAAAAACATATTATGTGCATTGAATAGGAGATGGGAAGATAGTGAAACATGTGGAAGAGTTAAGGAGATAGGTACACAGGGTGATAAAGGTGTCATGAAGGTCTACATATGTTGTTAAGGTGATAAAATGCAAGAAAGGGGGCCTAAAACCCTACATACAAATAAATTAAAGATAAGGAAACATGAATCCATAAATAACATTAAATAATATATGAAAGCATGATATGGGTTGTTTTAGATCTATTAAAATAAACTCTAACCAATAAAATGCATTTTAAAGGCTTTTAAGCCTAATAACCTCTTTTTAGTCTCCACACACAACTCTATCAATCCAATAAGATCTAAAATTTACTTTTAAATCCACTAAGAAGATGTATGGGAAGGAAAGGAGATTTAATATTTTGAGGAGGTTTTCAAACTCCAACTTTATGGCATTGTTTGTTTTCAAGGTAACTTGTATGGTATGAACAATCACTAAGAAGGGAGACCACTCAAAAACCTCCTATCGCCTTCTCAAGAACTTGATAAGACATAGTTTTTTGCTCAAAAATTTAATTAAAATATTCATAGTTTCAAATATATATTGTAGGTTTTAATGAGGCCCCCCTACTCGAATATTTTGGGATTAGTTCATATGTTGAGACCCTAAACTTTATGAACAATAATTAACAAATTAAGGAGTCTAAAACCCTTCTAGGGAATAAATATATGATTTTTGAATTCTAAGTGGTTTTGATGGGTGTGAATGGTCATGAAATCACCCTGTTGTCATCTAAGGATTTATAGTCACCTATTTGATCCATATGGTGGAATGTGTGGAGGGGAAGAGGGAAGGATATGGACAAAGAAGTTTATTTTCAAGCATATTTTTAGATGTTTGTGTGCCTCTAAGTTTCTTAATTAGTCTAGGAGGATTTATAAGCCTAGAAAAAGGCATGTTTTACCTTAAAATGCATTTTTAAATACTCCCATGGTGATATAATAGTCTATTAAGTGATACACTAGACCTAATAAATATTGTGTCTTCCTGCTTGTACAGAGGACTAATTTATAGACCTCTTCAAGGTGATTTGAGACATGGAAAATTTCAAGGTATCCTTCTAAGAATATCATACCACACCTTGATGGCTCTACAAGTTGTGAACCAATCATTATAATGACTAAATCTAGTTTTGAAGTGTCTAATACATATGTAGATTTAATAGGATCCCTCAGTATGCTATTGAAAATATTTGATAGAGAGATGTAGTGAAGTTGAAGGGTTTTAGGATACCTAAGATAACCTAGGACACCATTTCAACATTTTTTTGAATATTCCTAGGCATAATCAAGGTGTTAATATGGTCAATGGGAGTTTAATCCAACGAAAAACATGAGATACATATCAAAGGAGTTTTAAGACATGATAACACATGGAGAGGCCAATGATGCAAGAAAGTCATGTGCTAAATTTTTAAGTTTTAAATACCTCTATAAGAGATGAGTTATAACTCAACCAAGAACTCCTATGCCACCTTAAATATCATAATATCATCAAGTAACTATTAGTGTAGTGATTTTTCCCACTGGGTTTTGCCTACATAGTCATATGGATTTTATAAGTATTTAAGCTTCTTTAGGTTAGTCATAAAGGGTCCATAGGATAATTTTATTTAATTTTAATTAGTTAATTAAGAAAAGTAGAGGCTTCCTAATGTTTCCCTAAATTTATCTATACGTACCCCACTTTTCCTTTTTCTAAAATTAATTGAATCATTCACATTTTACAATAGACAGGTTAATGCATATTTTTCCTCTCTTGGAATTTTGGAGCTCTCTGTACAAGAATTGACATTGATTTCTTGAACTCTATTCAGAGATATTGGCACACTCTTTCATGGTATCAGAGCTATCCCAATAGTATCATACATTAACCTCCCTAATAAGATCCTCTATGAATTCACCTTGTTGGTTTTTCTTCTATCTTGGCTGCCATTTTTGATCTTAGAGGTGTTTTCTTAATCTACCTCAAAACTCATATAAAAAGGCCTTTGACAAAAAATATGTTTACATATATTTTCTGGGTTATTTGAGATCTAAAATGGGTCGTTCTTAGTTTTTTGAAAAATTTCATAGATTTTCTTAAAAATCAATTTTTTCAACTGGTACAATGCCCATATGGGCCAAGTAATCACCCCTACAAACCCTGATCTACACTTCATAGACCAAATCAGGTTCTCCAGGGTTGATTAATTAAGCCTATAGACCATTTCAAGTTTCTCTCAGGTAATTAGTTAAAGTAATCACATTTCTCTGGTGTGATTACTTACCCATAGACCATTTCAAGTTTCTCTAGGTCAACAACTTAAAGTAATTAGGTTCCTCTAATGTGACAACTTAATACTAGACTAATTCAAGCTTTTAAGGTAGTCTTACTTCTCCAAGAACCGAATTTGCATTGGGGTAGACCCATTCAAGTTTTTAAAGGTTGATTACTTATTACTTATTTACTTTATAAGTAAAGTAGCTTGAAGAACCTAATTTGCATTGGGGTAGACCCATTTGAGTTTTCCAAGGTTGATTACTTATTACTTATTTACTTTATAAGTAAAATAGGTTGAAGAACCCAATTTGCACTAAAAAAGACCAATCTGGGTTTTCCAAGGTCAATTACTTATTACTTATTTACTTTATAAGTAAAGTAGGTTGAAAAACCTAATTTTCACTAAAGAAGACCAATCTAGGTTTTCTAGGAGTGATTACTTATTAATCATTACTTTATTTATAAGTAATAAGTAATGCAGGTTTAAGAACTTGATTTGCAGTAGTTAGACCAATCTAGGTTTTATAGACAGTCTTATTTGTTAGAGAGTTTGAAGTAATGTAGTTGCATGAACCCAAAATATTTTTGGATGAGAAAACACAAGTTTGGAGATTTTTTTCCATATTTGGAAAGGGTCCACAAATATATGGGAGTAAGAACTAGTAAGTGCTATAACTTTCAATCTGTAGCTCCTTTTTGGGTGCCATTTTTTTTTTGAAAGTGCATATTTTCTTAAGATTTACACATTGGTGACATTGTTTCAAGACTTTTGTAACATTTATTTTTTACATGGTGTAATAGATTAAAATTAATTTCAAACCTTTTTACCTTTCCTCTTGGATGCATTGTTGGTAGTGCTTGATGTTCTTCTCATACTTTCTCACACTGATTGCTCATAGATGCATTCTTGGTTGTACCCAATGTCCAAGACTGAGTGTGTGCATTGTAACTTTAGGGGGGTATTATTGATAGTTTAAGGGGTACTTGTACTATGTACTTTCTATTTTTTTATTTCATTTTAATTCTACAATTTATCTCATTCTAATCTAAACTAATGGATCTAAACATTGAACCACTCACACCATTTAACTATCTAGAATGGAAGTCTAAAAGACAACTTGCTTTGAGAGGTAAAGGACTCTCAGATTACTATGGGTGAGGAAACTAAGTCATATAAAAATGAAAAAAATGTTAAGTGGTATAATATATGTGATGAGGCCTATGGTTTTCTATGCATGTCAATGTCTCCCAACCTCCTATTTTATGTTGAATCTACAAAAACTCCAAACAAAGTCTGGACAATCTTAGACAAGCTTTTTGGAGTACAAGACATCATGAGGGGTCATGAGATAGAGATTTATCTCATCATATTGAGCCTAGGTGATTATGACACCCTAAAATACTTATTTACAAATTTTAAATCACTAATATTGTAGTTGAAACAATATGGCATTGAGAAAATAGATGACTAGTTGATTTTATACGTACTTGCAAAACCAGGTTATGATTATTCAATTTTTGTCTCTACATTTCATGCTACCAAACATGCACTTGGATCCACTTGGAAAATACCATAATTTGATGAGTTTTTTTATGATATGAGTTGGGAGAAAGATAAGTTGGTTCAAATGGGTGCACTGAAGTCTTCAAAATCACATGCCTTGATTGTTAATTAGGATAAGAAGAAGCCTTCTAATAGTGGCATATAAGAGAAGAAATAATCTAAACCTGATCATGAGCACAAGAAGAATTATAAATTAGATGAAAATCATAAGGCATCATCAAATGAGTCCTCCTTAAATGGGAAACCTAAGAAAAAGAAACTCAAATGCAACTTTTGTAATAAACTTGGGCATGATGAATCTCAGTGCATGAAAAAGAAGATTGACACCTTGACTAAGATGCTTGAGAAGAACAACGTCAGTATTCTTGAATCCTCATCTCAGAACAAATTAGAACAAGATTATAAAAAAGGTAAAGACAATAAAAGGGGTAAAAACATGGGCAAGGAACTTGTTGTAGAAGCTTCTCATCCTTTGACTTGGGCTATTAACTTGGGTGCTTCCTATCACATGGCATCCTCAGAGGATCTATTTAAAAAATAGAGCTATGTTTTGTGCCTTCAATTCTCATGGGTGATGACACTTTAGTAGAATTTAATGGTAAAGGATTAGTAGAAGTAAGTGATGTGACTTTCAATGATGTTTTGTGTGTTCCTTCACTATCCACCAATATTTTATCTGTATATCAAATCACTCACATAGGTTTAGGGAAGCAAGTTGAGTTCACACTTGATTCAATGGTCATCAAAGAGTTACAAAATGAAACCATAGTATCTTATGGGAAGGCAAATCATCATTCTAGGCTATATACCTTCTCAAAATTTTCCCCAAATCAGCCCTCAACTACACTTCTTACTCATGCAGTTGAAGTGAGCAAATTATGGCATGAATAATTTGGCCATTTAAACTACCATTACCTAGAGAAACTCAATTGTCAAGACATGGTTTTAGGATTGCCTAAGGTCAAATTATAAGATGGCCTATGTAATGGATAAATTCTTGGTAAGCATCCAAAAGAGAAATATGACAAGGGTAAAGCAAGGAAAGCTAACCAAAATATAGAGATATTCCATAGTGACTTAGCAGGACCATTTCTAAAGCCTTCATTCAATAGGAAAAGATACATGCTCACATTCATTGATGACTTTTAGAGGTACACCTAAGTGTTTTTTTCTCAAAAATAAGTTTGAGGTCTTTGATCACTTTAAGGACTTTAAGGCACTTATGGAGAAGCAATCAGAATGTTCCATTAAAATCTTAAGGATTGACAATGAAAAATAGTATGTCAACAACAAGTTTGAGTAGTTTTGCACATCATATGGGATTCAGATGTAAAAAATGTTTCATACAGTCCTCAATAGATGGGATGTTCAAAAAATGGATGTAAAGAGTGAGTTTTTACATGGTGACCTCAAGGAAGAGATATATATGGAGAAATTAAAAGGATTTTTGGAAGATACCTCCTTAGTCTATAGACTCAAGAAATCTATTTATGGACTTAAATAGGCCCCTTGAGCATGGTATGTTAAGATGTAATCCTTTCTTCTCATAGTCAAGTTCACTAGATGCCACTTAGATATAAATGTCTACATCTTTTGGTAGGATTATTCTCTATTGATCCTATTTCTCTATGTAGATGACTTAATAATTACAGAGAGATCATTATCATCCATCTTAGTAGTGAAAATTACACTATTAGTTAGATTTTAAATGTTATACATGGGATTGTTACACTACTTTCTTGGGATTGAAATCATTCAGTCAAATTCTAGGATAACTTTATCATAATCCAAGTATTATATTGATTTACTTACAAGGTTTAACATGGCTAATTGTAAGCCAGTCCTACTCATTTCTTGTCTAGTTTGAATCTTGAGGTTGATTTTCCTATACCAATCATTGATGCAACTTAATATTGACAACTCATGGGTAGTCTTATCTATCTCACACACACTAGACCTAACATATTGTATGTAGTTGTTTTGGTCTCTTGATTCGTGCAAGAGCCACATGAGTTTCACTGGAAAGTAGTAAATTGGATTCTTCACTACATTCAAGGTTCACACAACTATGGGATACACTATGGAGTAGGAACTAAGGTTTATTTGATTGGATACATAGATTCAGACTGGGTTGGAGATATTCATAGTTGAAAGTCCACTTTAGGCTATAGTTTCTCACTTGGTTTAGGTCCAATAAGTTTGTCAAACAAGAAGCAACATAAAATTTATTTATCATCCATAGAGTAAAAATATAGAGGAGCTATCAATTCCACCACTAAAGTAATCTGTCTTCAAGGTATTCTCACTAATTTTGGTTTCTAGTTTCATAAGCCAATAATCATCTACAGTGACATCCAAATCACTATCTAGATTTGCAAGAATCTAGTTATCCATAAAATAACCAACCACATAGAGATTCACATGAATTTCATCAAGGATTTTATCAATGATAAAGTCATTGATATTTGATATTGTCCAACATTAGAGAAAATTGTAGATATTCTGACCAAGCCTTTCATAGAGAGTAAATTTGTTCATCTATGAGCTCTCATTGGGTTTAGGGCTGCTCCACCTTCTTCTTCCTCTTCCTATGGAGGTTCATCACTATGTAATTAAATACCTCATCAATATTTCAATGTTGTAACCCAATTCTCATCTCACCTAAGCTATGCTTAAGGGGGGGTATTAGTGTAGTGCTTTTTCCCACTGGGATTTGCCTACATGATCGTATGGCCTTTATATGTATTTAAGCTTACTTAAGTTATTTATAAAGGGTCCATAGGATAATTTTATTTATTTTTAATTAGTTAATTAAGAAAATTAGAGGATTCCTCATGTTTCCCTAATTTTATCTATACGTACCCCACTTTTCCTTTTTGGAAAATTAATCGACTCATTCATATTTTGTAATAGACAAGTTAATGCATATTTTTACTCTCTATTAATTTTGGATCTCTCTCTATATGAATCAACATTAATTACTTGAATACTATTCAGATATCTTGGCACACAATTTAAGTAACACATGTTGAATAGGATGGTAGGATTGTTCTCTAACCTTTTTTGGCACTTGTAAGTGATCCATGACATATTTGTATCCATCATTAGTTCTTAACACCTATATTTTCTCTATTTTATATCATTTTATCCTTTATTTACTACCTTAAAATTATTATAATGGATCCTCAACTTGATTATGGTAAATCCCTTCTCAAATAACACTTGTAATTTGCCTTTGAGATGAAAACAAGCTGATTTCAAATCTTCTTAATGTTGCAACTAGTGTATATTCATGGTAGTTTGATGAATGCTAGTGATAGTATGGAACTTCAATTTTTATTATCTTCTTACCTTATTTTCAATTTTTTAGTCATCCTAGTAGGTTATGAAGAGTGTTACATGATCTTCAAATAGCTAAGTGTGGATATTACTTCACTAGTGTCTCCTATGATATCTCTTGATCATCCCCTCTTGGTTAGTGTCTTGATATTAATATTCATATTTAAATATTGATGATTTGATACTTATTTCAATAGTTTTCAATATTAATTAATGTTATTAGTGTATTATATGCAAGTGTATGATACTAAGTTTGGTTCATCACCTCCCATTTACTTATTTTTAATCATTTTTCTTCCTTTTCCTTGTAATAAATAGGTTTAGTATCAATTTCAAAGTGATAAATCAAGGGAGATAGAATTAATATATAAATTAAATGAAACCATTATGCAATACAAAAAATATAAATGTCTCCATGTTATCACCTAAGTAAGAAGGCTTGAATAACCTTCTTAGGGGTGCAATTTATAATGATAACAGTTCTAGCATGCCTAGTAGGACCAAAGATTTAATCTATTGAATAGTTATTTATGTTTATATTCAATACACCATCATTTGGATCCATTAAAACAAGCATCCATGGTGAATCCAAGTGAACTACATCTATTTTAAGCAACCTAAGTACTTATAAATCAAAAAATTGGTAAGTATTATCATCATTTATTTGGTCAAAATGCATATTCTATGCCTTCATATTATTCACATTAAATTAATTAAATTCATGGATCCACCCCAATTGGCACTAAAATATCATCATACCAACCTTACATAGATTATAAATATTCTTATATACCCCCTCCAACCCCAACTCAGCCTCCTTGGTAGCCTACTTATCCCTCTATTCAACCTTGTCAAACTATTTTACTCCTACTCAATCCATCTCAAGATTAAAATAAACCCTTTTATACATCGATGTGAAAATTATAGATATTGATATATAAAAGGATAATAGTCTCATTTTAATTATCTATTACACTTAGAGTGAAATTACTCAGATGATGAGAGATTTAGTGCATTCGACTAAGTTAGGGTGGGAAGATATTAAGAGAAAAAATCAATAAATGTCAATCAATGATGTGATATAAATAAGAGGATTGATTAAACATATGGATAATATGTTATTACTTTAAGAGAGGAAAAAAATTCAATACCATCAGTATCACGTACTCTCTCTTACCCCAAATCAACCTTTTTTGTTCTAAATCTAGCCTAAGTTATAACATACCATCAATAAAATCCTATGTCCATGCAAGTTTCATTCATTATTCCTCAAGATCCTCAAACCATTGCATCATGGAGACCTTCTTGGACTATGACCCCTAGTCACATCATGCCAATCCTTTATAAATAACCATCTCTCATGCCCATCCAAAATCAAAAAAGGGGGAAGGTAGTGGATGTCAAATCAAAAGAGTTTCTAACTCTTTTATGTTTTTCTCTCACCACTAAAGTTAGAGCTATCCATGAAGATAAAAGTGTATCATAATGTGACAAGTTGATTTCTTCTTGGAAGGAGAAGAATGAATAGGTCTTATTAAAAAATTATCTTCCCTTTTCCCAACAACTCCTAAAGAATCCCTTCAAAATTCCAAGTTGGAAAGACACCCTCTCAAGCTTCAAAAATGATAATGAGCTCTCTTGCTCCCCAACCCCTACTTTTATGAAGGATAACCTTTTTTAAAAAGATAATAAGAGGAACATCCAGTTGAAAAGGTGAGTTTGTTAAGAGAGGATGATGAGGTGGTAGTCCTTGATAACCTTGATGAAATTGTAGCTATAAGAGAATCTTGATGAATATGTTGCAAGTGAGTATGATTAACATATCACCATTGATAGTCCTCTTCATGGGGGAAATGTTAAATTAGACTTGGAATAAATAAAAAATGATGAACTAATATTTTTTTTAGGTGATGAACTCCCATGCTTCATAGAATAAAAATATAGTCTTGAAGGCAAATCAAATGAGCTCATGATTGAAACTACAAAGACTACTAAGGAGCTTGATGATGTTTGGCAATAATTGTACCATGCTTGCCTTGAAGATATTTAAGGTATTGTCATAGAAAAATTGGATGATAGAGTGAGATAACAAGATGAGTGCCAAATTAAAATTATGATGGATTATAATCATGAAGAAGAGTCTATTTCCCCTGGTGAGAAAACTTGAAGACCAAAACATGCCTAAGGTCATTATTAGGTAGTTTAACGTGAAAAATAAGAAATTTATAACACCAAATGAACACAAGATCATAATGTCAAGTGAAATTCAAGAAGGCATTCCTAGTGGTTTGATTATTAATGAAGGAGTTCAAGATGATTATGCAAAAGTAAGTAAAGTTACAGTAGATCATGAAGTAGATGATCTTCCCCAAGGTAAACAAGGTAAGGTGTTAATTGATGATGTAGTGACTCCAAGTGAATAAAGAGAAAATATACATGAATTTAGTTTGTATTTATCCTATGATTCCATTTAGAATTTTGAATCCTTAGACTTGTATATTTTCCATAGAGAGAAAGGTAAAGAGGATGTTGAATTTGACATTCCTTCAAATGATAAAGAGGAAGTTGCCTTTTGGGAAAAACTAGAATTTTTTTGTTCAAGATTGGATAGTAAACCTATAGTCCATTAATATAATTTTAAGATGGTTATATTGGCTAATGAACATGGTGAAAGCATGAGTGAGGAATAGGTAGAGAATAAGTAGATAATATAAGGTGAGGCTATTTTTCCCCCATGAATAAAAGTGTGGTCACATTGGAAGTCTCTCTCACTGATGATGAGTAGCATGAGGTAATATATGAAGTTTGAGATGAATTTGTATTCATAGGAGACATGTTTGATTTTATTAGTTCACTTAATGATTGGAAAATGATAGTGGTAGTGAATAAGGGAGTTGATAAAGCAAAAAAAAATGTTTGAACAAAAAATGGTTTATCACTCTTATTCACCTCATGAATAAGATTTAAGAATATTCCCTTTTGATTTAGGAGGAACAAACATTAGAGGTTAGTTTTATATAGTAATTTCTCATGTTTTTTCTTCCCTAAGTAATTTAGGCACAATGTGTTGTCTGTTTATCTTATTGGTATTTTTTTTTTGTATGTTATGTGTTTAGGAGGCATTGTCAATTATCTTATCTATTTTCATGTCTTAGAGTTAGATTTTTAGTTCCTTTTCAATTTATGTTGAGTTGAGGTGAACCCATATCTTAATAGATGCAAGAAGGCTACTAGTCTAGAGTGCATAAGAAGTATATACCCCCTAGAGGTTGCCAAAAGTGTTAGGAAAAATGGATACAATAGGAAATTACATTTAAAAACCTGCTATATAGGATTTTTAAACTTTGTTTATATCCATTTTCATGCCTATGGCTTGTTCTATGATGCCTTATACATTATGATGTCTAACTAGGTAGTCTTGGAGTGCTTCAAATGTCTCATAAAATGTATTATGAATATTATTATCATAGGGTACTTGATAGGTCATATTATTATGTAATTTGAAGGAATTAGTAGATTTTAAGGTACTTTTGAAAAATTGAAGGTTATTCGAGAGGTTAAGGTTAATGTTTTGTCTAGTCTAGGCCTTCCTAAGAACTATTTCTTGCACAAGTCTCTTTTGTCATGTTTGATAAGGTCTAAGTAAATAAAATTAACCTTGTCATGAATAAGAAAAGTATGTGAATTAAGTCACTAAAAAAATATCAAGTCTTATTGGTCAACATGCATAATCCAATCCTTTTGAAAATCCTCTTCATACTTAATCAACATACTTTAGGCATTGCAATAACATATATACATCAAATATAGTGTATTTTAGATACTAATGCACTTTCACAGTTCCATGAAGATGTCTTAACATGGATATGATCAAGTATAGGTTATAAATGACATTTATAAGTCTGAAAGAATAATGATAACATGTAACATACTTACATACACATGTCATGATAAATTTAAGGGGAATAAAATGTGTTTCAAGAAGATAAAAGGGCTAGGTTATGTTTATATATCTTCATAAATTACAAATCATGTTTGGTTGAGCTTGTAAAAGTTACATCAAGTTATAAATTCCTCAAACACCTCAATGGGTTCTTGACAACTAGTTGAAGGTCAATTTATAGTTCTTGTTTCACGTAGTAAAAGAAGAGTTATATAAAAATATCCTAGGATTTTATGTATTCCCTTATTCCATTGAGATTACATTAATTATTTTTGGGTTTTAGAATCCTTTCCTTATGAATAATCACTAGAAAATTAAGTTGTCAAAAACCCTTGCAAAACACCATGGGCTCAATTTTATTCTTGAAGTGGTATCTCAGAGTTGATGAAGGTATTTTGATGAATGTAAAATTATATTATATCTTAAAAATTGTTTTAAATATTATTCTAAGTTCAAGAATCTCAAATTCATACTTGTATTGGCTTGAGAGAGACCCACTTGCATTGATTTAGTATGACATGTAGGGTTATTGAAGGAAAAAGATGTTTTCATGCATGAAAATGATGGTATTTGTTTATGAATAATTTAATTGATCTCATATATCCTATAAAGTCCTTCAAAGGAATTATATGAGACTAAATAGACTAAACATCAATAAAATGTGAAGTTGTAGGTTTGTAGGTGTGGAAAAAGTCAATGTTTTATGTCAAATATGGTACTGTTGAAGGGTTTTGGGATTGAAATGAAAGACAAAGAATATTTTACACATGTAAAAACATATTACATATCTTACATGATCACTAAATCCCACATTTAATCCTAAAATGCCTTTCTTACACCAAACCAATGGTACAGTCTTCAAGAGAGAGGATATAGGCCTGTATAATAGGATTTGGAGAGAGATTACAACTTTTTTACCAAATGTGAGATGTGAAAGGTTAATAAGGATATTAAATGTTTTTAGAGAGATTTAATTAATATATATACCCATTTTCATGAGGATAAATCACATGGTTTGAGCAATGAAGGTGTGGAAAGGTTTTATGCTTGTTGAAACCTTGAAAAGGCAATAAAACATTTTAAACCCAATATTGGAGAGAAAAATAAAATTAATTGGTTTATTATTATTGTAACAGGTTTATATATCCTAAAATAATAATATATAATATGATGAAAATACTCCTTGATAATTATTAACAAGAAGTTTTGAGGTGGAAGTCCATGAAGACCATTGAGGAGGAGGTTCTTGATAAAAGCTCAAGAGTGAACAAGAAAGCATATGACATGTGAATGAAGTTTATGTTTTAATTCACTATAATAATTATACATTAATTGTCAAAAATAAATAAAATCCCATATAATCTCTACAAGATCATCCATATTCAAAGAAGGAAAAAATAGGGTATTTATGCACCTACAAATTTGAGCAAAACAATTATAGGTCTTCTCTATTTTGAAGCATTTGAAAGTTTCATGATCAATTAAGAATATTATAAACATAAGAAAATATAAATAAATCTCCCATCAACCTATCAATAACCTATATGGTGATGTGAAAGTCCTCAAATTAAACAAGTGAATTTAAATAGTAAGACTGTAATGATTCTAAACCTGAGCCTATAAGGTTATGCATATAGATGATCAGAGGAAGATTATGTTTTGCATAGAATATGAGGTTTAAAATACCAATTTTATCCTTAATAATAAGTTGGGTGAGCTATATAAATCACAAAATTGCACTTCTAAGTCAAATAATAGGACAATAGTGCAAACACATAGGCTTAGCTTGACTGAGTTAGGACTATGAATGATTTCATAAAGAAAAACATATTCTTTTTATTTAATAGGAGATAGGACTATATTTAATCATGTATAATATTTGATGATATAGGTACAGATGGTGGTAAATATATCATTGAGGTCTTCACAGGTTATTAAGGTGAGAAAATTCAACAAAAGGGGATGAGAAGCCTAAGGAGGCCTAAAACCGTACATATAGAGAAATCAAAGATAAGTAAAAATGAATACTAAATTCAAATGAGATAAAATATAAAATAATTATAATGGTTTTTTAAGACATGTAGAATAAAATATAACCAATAACATGCATTTTGAAGTCTTCTAGGCATATAAACAACTTTTTAGTCTCCACACATAAGTCTACCAACCCGAGAAGGTCTAAACTTTAATTAGAACTCCAATAAGAAAATGCATGAGAAGTAATGGAGATTGGATATGTTGATAAGTTTTTAAAACTCCAAATTTTTTCAATTTTTTTTAACGGAACTTATATGGTATGAATAATCACTAAGAAGGGAGACCACTCAAAACCCTCCTGTCACCTTGTGAAGAACTCCAAAAGAAAAAGTTTTTTTCTCAAAACTTTAATGAGAAAATTCTTGGTTTAAAAAATATATTGGATGTGTTAATTAGGTACACATACTCTAAAATTTTGTCATTAGTTCATAATTTAAAACCCTAAAATTTATAAACAACTGTTAACAAGTTAAAGACTCTAAAACACTACTAAAACCCTTCTAAGAACCCAATGTCTAAGTTTTAAATTCTAAGTATTTATATTGGGTGTGAATGGCCATTAAATTAAAAAAAATTCATCTAAGGATATCATAATAACATTTTTTAATCATTTGGTGGCATGTGTGGAGTGGAAGAGGGAAGAAAAAGGCTTAAGAAACTACTTTTCAAACATATTTTTAGAGGTTTGTGTAGGTCTAAGTTTATTAATCAGTGTAAGAGGATTTATATGCCTATATCTAGGTATGGTTTCTATAAAAAATAATTTTAAAATACTTTCATGGTGATATAAAAGTCTATTAAGTGAGAAACTAGACATAATGAGGATTGTGTCTTCTTGATTGTATAGAGGATTGAGTTGTAGACATCTTCAAGGTGATTTGAGACATGGAAAATTTAAAGGTATACTTATAAGCATATCATACCATCCATAGAATGATTTAAAACTTATGGAAATGAAATTATAATGAAAAATATAGTCTTGAAGTCTTTAATAGATAGGCATATTGAACATGATCCCTCAGTATGTCATTGAAAATATTTGGGGAAGAGGTGTAGTGAAGTTGAAGAGTTTCAAGATACCTAAGATAACTTGAGACACCACAACAACATTTGTTTGAAGATTCCTAGGAATAAGATAGGTGTCAATATGGTCAATGGGAGTTTAATTAAATAAAATACATGAGCTATATATCAAATGAGTTTTAAAACATGATGGCACATGGAGAGGCCCATGATGTAAGAATAAGGTTAGGTGTTAAGTTTTGAAGTTGTAACTACCTCTTCTATGAGTTAGAACTCCTCATCCAATAACTTTTATGCCAAATTGAATATCATAATATAATTAATTAACACATGTTTAATAGGATGGTATGATTGTTTTCTAGCCTTTCTTAGCACTTTTAAATGATCCATGAAATATTTGCAGCCATCATTAGTTCTTGACATTTCCATTTTCTCTCTCTTATCTCATTTTATCCTATATGTACTACCTTGAAAGACTTTTAATGGATCCTCATCCTGAGTATGGTGAATCCCTACTAAAATAAAACTTATACTTTTCATTTGAGATGAATACAAGTTGATTTATAGCCTTTTTAATTTTGAAACTAGTGTATACTTATGGTAGTTTGATGAATGCTAGTGATAGTATGAAACTTCCTTAATTTGTCCTATCTTTTTACCTTGTTTTCATGTTGTTAATCATTGTATTAGGTCAAAATAAGAGTTATACCTGATATTTCAATAGATAAATTTGGATATTAATTCACTATTGTCTCCTATGAGACCTCTTGATCATCCCTTCTTGGTTAGTGTCTTGATCCTAACCTTCATATTGAAATACTAATGCTTGGAGACTCATGTCGAGTTGATGCAATAGGTTTTAGTACTAATGAATTTTATTAGTGTAGTATAGGAAAGTGGAGGATAATAAGTTTGGTTCATCACCTCCCATTTACTTGTTTTCAATCATTTCTCTCCCTTCTCCTAGAAAACAATATGTCTAGTAGTAATTTCAAGGTTATACATCAAGGTAACTAGCCTTAATCTATAGATTAACCTTAACCATTGGATCAACCATAACCTAGAGGTGTCTCCATGCTATCACCTAAGTAATAATTCTCGATAAACCTTCTTAAGGGTTTAATTTATAGTGATAAAACTTAAATTTTTACTTATTTATGCTACATTGCTATGAATCAAATGTACATACATATTCAAGGCACATTTCTAGGACTTACTCCTTATTTTATTATGATCTCACCTTTTTGATGACTATTTAAATATATCATACTTTCTCTAATTTCAATTATTTACTTCTTAGAACATTTAATAAAATATATTTTAACATTAAAATATTGGTATAAATGGAAAACATGCATATATTGTCTGTTAGTTTTTGAGTCGCCTTTAATTAATTTTTTGTGAATTTTTCCATAAAAGAAGTTCACCCACCTATCATTTCCTATGTGTGAAATATATAAAAGAATTGAACCTTTCAACTTGAACCTTTCTCAGAGTTCAAAAAGTTTAATGGTTCAATAGGTTTAATATTTATCAAAAGTGAACTGTTTGTCCCTTTGTGTATTTTAATTATGACTTTGAACCTTTCAATTGAATTTGAACCCTTTTTTGGAGTTCAAAAGTTCAACATTTCAAATTTTCACAAATTCAAGAATTCAATACTTGATGTTTTGTAAAGAGTCGTGTTCACTCAGTTCCCTTGTCTAAATTAATAAACCGCTTGAACCTACCACTTGAACCTATCTCTTTAACCTACATAGAAAAGTTAAGTGGTTCAATGTTTCTCAAAATTCACTATTATTTTGTATTTCAATTTTCTCTTTGAACCTTACGGTTGAATTTGAACCCTTTTTTAGATTTCAAAAGTTCAATGGTTCAATATCTTAAAGTTTAAAGAGTTCAACGGTTCTAAGTTTCAAAGTCCAAAATTTTTGGAAAGATCATGTGACTATTGGTCAGTCTGTGTGGTTCATTTCATATCATTGAACCCCAAAGTTGATCCATATTTTCAAATTTTCAATGGTTCAATGGTTATACTCTTATCTTCCCCTAAGGATTTATCTAATTTAAAATTAGTGGGAGATTTAAAGGAAAATATATCCAAAACTCACTATAAAGCAGAAAATTTTGAATTTTCATGAGATTATAGATAATCATTACTCATAAAAATCATGCATAAAATATGCTTGCCATTAATTCATATGTCAGAGTGCATGTATTATCAAGCATGTTTAGCATGTATTGTCCTGATTTAATCATTTGATCTGCTTAATATCTACATCAAGAGAAAATAATTTAAATTTAGTAAACAAGCATACTAGGCGATACAAAGGAGTATAGCACAAGTAGTAAAATATTTTCAATTTCTTGAATCCACAATGATTTCAGATATATTTAAGATGAGTTTCACTCTTACTGTAAGCTATTTCCTCTACTTGGTTGGAAAGAAGGATCCTTTTGAGTTTACAACATTATTTAAAAATTCAAAAAATTCTCTTTTCATTATATTCTCTGACTTGTAGCCATGAAATCCACTTCTCTTGATTACGAGCATAGCCCTAGTCTCATATGTTCTCCACCTAAAATTGGGGAAACCTCTCTAGTCCATTATGATTTGAAAGATTTTAAAGAAAGGGCTAGAAATCATCTGTCAAATCCTATGATGTAGAAAATAGTATAAAGTGGCCTGGTTGAAGCTGTGGCCTTTCCCATGGCTATATAATGCCCTGAACTAGTCCTTAAATGCATGAATAGATATGAACCTCAAAATAGGTGCATTAGGACTGCATATGGTAATGTTCTACTACATATCAACAGACAAACCCTAATGTCTATGATGAGAATCCATCCCAAGGAACCATACTCTGACCATAGTATTACTTATTCCTATGGTTAATTTTCAATAAAGAAAACAATTTACAAGAGTGTGATTGCTAGGAATTGGCTCTTGAAATTCTAAAAAGGAGGTTTAAGATTACCTAGGCCATTAACAAGAAATCATATGATTCTAGAAGTACAAGATATCATGGTATTTCTACATAGACTGAAAGGCAATGCTCATGTATATTAATGGGAAGACTTGATGTACTTCTTCATATAGGTGATCCTATAAGGAGAACAATATTTGGATTGGGCAAAAATTATAGCTGAATGTTTACATCAGGGTTTAAGTAATTTTTTGGGAAATAGAGAATTTTATGTCTTTGTATCTCCACTATTACTTGGATTCTACGAGATAATGGGTAGGGTTACTTCATGCACCCTTGGCTGAAGATAGTAAAATTTATGATTATTACTCACAGTTAGAGATGTATAACTACTATGAGGATTACAGGAGGGTCAATGATGTTTTTATTGGGAAAATGACTTTTGAATTGTCAAATAACATTAATAAGAGGTTGTCTGATGAAGCTATGAAGTTAATTAATATCTATGGTATTTTATTCATTCAATTTTCCAAGTTCACTTATATTAGAGTTAGGGGTTTTGATGGTGAACCCTTGAGCTTACCCAAGTATGTTTTTGACCGATTTGTGCTAATAGAAGTCTATAGGCAATTAGCACATGTAGATAAAAAATTCCCAATGAAGAATAAAGCTGGTATATCTTTTCATATTAAACTTGGATGTTATTCATGAAAAACAACATCTAATGCTTTGAATTTAGAATTGGATCTTAAGAAATCAATTTTTAATACTTCATAGCCATAACTCAATTTAAAAGTAAAAGTTTTGCTAGAGATAAATTGGATCTTGGAACATGATTTTCACATATTCATCAATTAGAGGATTATTAGGAGGATTGTTCAGATGAATTTAAAGTCATAAGGAGACTATGGTCCAGGTTTTCCCTAGGGTAGATAATTACCCTTAAATTAAGCATGGACATTTTTGGAATTATTGACAATGATGAATAGGTGATTGATCCATAATTTGAGAAAATGAAATAATCACATATACCAAAAATTGGCTGGGAGAAAAGTGATGAAGATAGAATTGAGGTCAAGACCCTTCTAGCAACAAGAAAAAATGAAAAATCACTGAGAGAGTAAAAACTAGGAGGAGCTCAAAACATAGTCTCCCAATAATGTACAACAATAATTGAATCTCCATTCCCAATAAGCTCATTTAACCAACCTATTGCTATCTATGATGCATGTAATTCCAAGTCAAAAACTGGAAGGGACCCTATCATCAAAGAATCTAAGAAGGCCCTTGTAACTACCCTACCTCCTCATGCCACCAAGTCAAGGACTCAAAACAAGAAGAAGATTCATATTTTTGAAAAAGTGATTGTGGATTTGAATTTTGAAAAGGATTCAGGAGAAGTCAAAGGTGATAAATAATTTGATTCACCAATGGTGGAAGAGGTTAGTATAAATCAACAGACAGTGATTCCTTTTGATTCTACCAAATTTATGATTATTTCAACTATACCTTCTAATCAACTGAATCTTGATAGAGAAGCCTCAGCTTCTGCACCTAAATGGCTGGAAAATTCAATCAGTCATAAAAGCAAAGTAGTTCCATTTTATTTACCCTTGGTAGATATGGTGATCAAGTTTTTAGGGAAAGTTCCTAAATCTAAAAATTTAAAAATGACATCCAGGGTAGATGTTGACCCAAACATAGGGAACTAAAATGTAGAGATAGCCCGATGAAAAACCAATGAAGAAATTCAAGATCCTATAGTTTAGGATTTTATAGTTGAAAAGGTAGACCTTGGGACTACATCACATGTCATTGATGTGCATCATCTAGAAGCATCTACTAGAAGGATAGTTATCATAAATTAGAAGGATGAAAAGGATAAAAGAGAGTTAAAACAAACTATGCAGTCAATGGTAGAGTATATTGATGCCTTTCATAGTCTAAATCCACAACCAATTTCCTAAATGCCCATGTATTTTGATCTAAAATCTCTTGTCAATCAAAGGATGTTGGATCAGAAACATAGAGGCAAAATTATTACTGGAGTATTTGATAGTTGGTTGGATGGCATCATCCTGAAAGGTACAGAATACATTCATAAATTAAAGAATGTATATGATCCAACCATAATCACTATTGAATATTTGAAGACTCAGAATGCTTTGTGGATAAAAGAGGAAGGAAAATGGATGAACATGATGAATCAGATTAATGAAGTATAAAAATATGGGATAACATTGTTTTTGTTAGAAAAGAACTTGACAAGACTAGATGAAGATATATTATATGTAAGTAAGAAAAATGTTAAATGGAGAAATTTAGTATCTAGACAAGGATGATTATAAATCACAAAAATAATCAAAGAAATAACTAAATTCATTCAATCATTACAAAATGATCTATAAAGCATTGATATCAATTACATAAAATATGATGGAAAACTAGAGAAGGACATCAATGCTATGATTCAATCCTTTAGGGAAAATATTAACTTTATTAAAGAAAGTGACATCTTATCAACTAAAAACTTCTCTTATATTTCAAAGGTAGAGTCACTCCTTTTTTCTTGTATCGACACACTCCTAGAGCACACAAAAAAGATGGGAAAAATTCAGATGAAAGAAAACATCTGGAAAATAGGGATAAAACATGTCAGTATTCCCAATCTTTCTAAAATTTAGGAGTTCATTATAGCATTTCAAGAATGGAAATCTCAACGTGTCTACCCCACAAAACACAACAAATCTGGAGGTCTTAGTTCGTCACTTCAATAATGATTTTACTTACATAGTCTCTTTTATTCACTTATTCAGTTACATTTCTATTCGAAACTTGATCTTTATTAAATTTGTAAAAACTAAATATCGTATGGGTCAGAGTTACTTTAACTCTGGTTTAGTTTAAAATATGGATGAGTTAAGGCAATGATATATATTTTTGGTTGTAAAAAGATGTGGATGGAAGAAAAAGATAGAAAAAGATAAGGGGTTGGAAATTTTAGAATTGAACCATTATTTTTACAAATATATGCAATTTTTGTTTGAAACATTTTTCATCTATGAATGAAAATGAGAATTTATTATTGATTACTTAGATATGTGAGTTTGAGTATTTAAAAGTGGGTTCTATATGGGAAATATTCTTTTATATAGTAATTATTTTTCCATTAGACAATCTATTATATGTGTTTTATCATTAACTGGTTCAACATATATATTTTTATCTATTTAATCATTATTGAAACTAGAATATGGGTATTCTATTACCTATTGTTGTTATAAAATATCATATTCATAACATAATGATGTATGGATATTAGTCTACCTTTAAACACTTTCTAGTTAAAAGTATATCTAAATATTTAAATTCATTGAAAATCTTAAAGGAAGTTGTACATTAATTCAGAGGGGAAATAATCTTGATAGTTCACCAATTTGTTGTTTAACTTATTTATTCTTGAGAGAAGGGCATGAAGTTAAAATAAGATATCTTTATATAAGGACAAATCTGTTAGCCAATAGTTTTTTTATGACTCCACTGGGGAACAAAATTGATTTAGTCACCTTAATATGAAGCAACAATGGTGCTTCCTCATGAAAATATAATTCCTATTTTACAACCTAATCTTGGTTTTCAAGACGACTAGGAAAATATAATTAGATAGTTAAATACACTTGCTTTGCGTTCTCATCAGAATATTGATGATTATAGATTGGCAAGTAGAATATTAGAAAAAGATGAAGAATTGGATGATAATATAAGATTATTGTTACTTAGGCAAAGAAGAAGATAAGCAGAAAACATAGTAAATAATTAAACCCCCTAAAGTGTGAAAATATTAAGAGAAGCATCAAAGTTAATAATTATTATATCATACGTTAGATTCTAGAAGTTATACAAGGTCTTTGAGAAGAGTAGGAATTGAAGATTCTACTTTTCAAACATTACAAAGCCTAAATTTTCATTATATTTCCACCCATGTTAGAAAAAGATATAAGTAGACCTCCTATCCCTCCAAAACCCTCGACATCCTCTATATATCAAGCCTTAACTCTTTTTGGTACTATCTTTCCTTCTACCATAAGTTTTCTTCCAATGGCCCAACCTTGGGATGCAGCCATAGGACTTCTAAATTTAGGGGCCAACCTGAATCCTTTGCCTAAAAATGTAAGGGAAAATTTATCCAAATTTAACAAAGATGGAAGATAATCACTAGAGGAAAATTTGAGTGCCTTTGCAGTGGTATGTGGTGTGTTAGGTGTGCAACATCAAGATGTAGCCATAAGGCTTTTTGTGTAAACTCTAACTGATATTGCAACACAATGGTTTTATCATCTAATTGATTCCTCAATCACAAGTTGGAATGATATGAAAATGGCATTTGAAAATAGGTTCAAAAGTGCATAAGATGAACATTCCCTTCTTGCCCAATTGACTCAGCTCAAGAAGGAGATACATGAACCCATGAGGGAATTTATGGCCAAATTCAATAGAATTGTGTACAAAATTCCTACTGCTAAAAGAAAGACTGTTGATAATCAAAAATGTTTCTTTATTAATTCTTTGCCTCCTGATATAAGTTTTCATCTTAGAAAAAGTATAACTATTAATTTAATAGATGCACAATCATTGGCAGTTGAGTTAGATGATGATCTTATTATGGCTACAAAATGGAAGAAAGAAGTTCAGGTAACTAATGCTAATCCTTCATCCTCTATAGATCTTATAGTTTAAATATTAGTCAATGATATGATTTCCCTTAAAAGACAATTACCAAAGGCTAGTACTTCATTCCAATAACCATATCAAGATATTGGTAGGAGAAATCAACAAGCAAATGCTGGTAAGACATTACCACTTACATCAAAAAAACCAAGATTGGCTATTGAAGCTCTTCTTGGAAGAAATAAAATGTGTATTTTTCATTTGACTATTGATCATGATGGAAATTTTTGCCTGAAATGCTTAGATTTAATCAAATAACTACTACTCAAGATGTTTTAGGGGAAATTACTGAAGGATAAAGGAGCTCTGAGAGACCTGACAACTCTGAAATACACTTCATTGAATATGATTTAGATTTAGAAAGAGGAGGTGAAATATTGGTTACTCTTGAAGATCCTTCATGTGTTGTACTTACTAGAAGTCAAAAGAATCCAAGATTTTCTAATACTCAAGAAGTGTCTATTAAAGGTAAGGAACCTTTTACTAAAACTTCTGATGCTAAGACACAAGAAAGCACATTATTACTCAAAAGTGATTTTGAGAAGTCTAAAAAAATTCAAATGCCCCTACTGAATACCTCAAGTTGAAACCCAAAGAACTTGATAAATTGGTTAAATATGTCAAAAATTGTCCTCCACAAGTTGAACCTAAAAGTTAGTTAAACATTAATACTGAGTCTCCCATTGCCCAATTATTTACTTCTCCACTTGAATCACCCATTCATACTTATAGAATGACTCTCAATTCATTTGATGATACTCCTTATATGAATGATATGAAACCCAATCCATTTTATGTTTTCTTGTTCATAAATGGTCATAAATTCAGTAATTATATGATAGACTCATGTGCTTCTGATAATATAATGCCTTCTTCTATATCCAAAGCCTTAGGCTTAACCCTTACAAAAATATTTGGTAGATGTTACTCTATGGATGAAAAATAGATCTCTTTGCTCGAACAAATTAAAGATGCATGAGTTATTATTGTAAACTATCTTGATAAAAAGGTGAAGTTGACTATCTTGGTAGTAGATATCCCCACTAGTTATGGAATGTTGTTGGCCATAAATTTTTACAAAGATTTGGGAGGGAAGATTAAATTGAATTGGTCAGAAGCTACAATTTTAGTGGGAAAGAAGAAAGTTAAACTGGAACTTGAACCTAAATGCAAGTTTACAATATATCCTTATGATGATCCTAATTCTCAAATTCTATTTGAAGAATGCGAATTTGGAAACTATTTTCTCTCCTCTGAAGATTCAAAGGAAGAATCTATCCCAAAGTCTCTTCATTTAGTTGATCTATGGACCATGGAATTTGATGGTAGTTGTGCTACAGCTAGTTCAGAAGTAGGAGTTGTGTTGATCTCACCTGAAGGTGAAAATTTTCCTTACCCTTTGAAGATAGAGTTTAAAAATACTAATAATAATGTAGAATATGAAGCTTTATAGCTTGGGTTAAATGAAGCTAAATGAAAGGGTATAAAAATACTCAAGGCAAAATGAGATGTTGAATTAATTATCAAACAAGTGAGAAGCATTTCCTCAATATAAAATGATAGATTAAGACATTACAAAAATAGAGTTTGGGATGAAATAGAATGTTTTGATGCCTTTTCTATTGAGGCAATTCACAGATACTAGAACACTCGAGCAAACTCTATCATAGTATCAACTTCTCTTCTTCTCCCACACCTCGATTTTGAAAAGGAATTTCCTAGATAATGCTGAAAATTGGCAAGTTTTTGAGAATAATAAATAGATCAATTTTTTTTTGAAGAATGCTAATATGTTCTTAGGGACTTATTTTGAAGGCTCAAAAATAGAGTGTAAAGAATTCACTCCTGATCTAGGGATTGATCCAAAAGATGATGTAATTTAATTAAATGGAAACAAAATCCCTAAAGGACTGGTCTCTCTAGAACATTTTTTCACTAGAAAAGATGAATATACTAAAGGCAAACTTGTCTATAATGCTAACAAAATAGAGGATTATGAGAAAATCAACATTGGAAGTGAAACTAACCCTAAATGGATCTACATTGGTAAGTGTTGTTCACTATAGGAGAAAAATAAATAAATTAATCTACTAATTAAGTATAAAGATGTCTTTGCTTAGTGCTATGATGACCTCAAAGATTTTAGACATGGACAGTTTCAGCATCATATTCCTTTGAAATCAAATGCATCTCCTTTCAGGTAGATGTTGAGAAATTATAACCCAAAAGTTACTAAAGTTGTCTTTAAGGAGATTGACAAGATGCTAAAGGCTAGGATTATTTATCCAATTCATCACTCCGCTTGGGTGGTGAACATTGTTCCATTGCATAAAAAGAATGGAGAAATAAGAATTTGTGTTGACTTTAATATTTTGAATCAAGCCAGTTTAAAATATAATTATCCCTTGCCTATGATGGATCACATCTTGCAAACTATTACTGGGTTAGAAATGATGTCCATGCTAGATGGGTTCTTAGGTTATAATCAGATAAGTATGGATGTAGTTGACCAACATAAAATTGCTTTCACTACACCTCAAATAACTTTTACTTATAACGGTATGCCCTTCAATCTAATTATTACTGGTACAACTTTTGAACGAGTGATGGATTCATCCTTTAAAGATTTGAAAGATATAATTATTGTTATCTATCTTGATGATTTGACTATTTTCTCTATAAAAAGAGAAGATCATCTGAAGGATTTGGAGATCATCTTACAAAGATGCTTGAGTCATGGGATATCTCTTAATCCTAAGAAGTCAATTTTCTATGTTATAGAAGGGAAATTATTAGGACACCTAGTTTTAAAAGGTGGAATCAAAACTGACCTAGAAAGAGTTAAAGCAATACAAAAGTTAAGTATTCCTTCTAATAGGACTGGAGTTAAGTCTTTCTTTGGTCAGATTCATTTTATCAGAAGGTTCATTCTTGATTTTTCTAAAATTATTAAACATATTGTGGGAATGATGAGTGAAAAACAAACATTCAAATGGAATGAAGTTGCTAAAAAAGCATTTGAAGATATTAAGGAGGCAATTTCACAAACACCTACTTTAGTAAATCTTGATTTCTAAAAAGACTTTGTTATTTACTGTTATGCTTCAAAACATACCATGTCTGGTATCTTGTTATAGAGAAATGAAGTAAATGTAGAATCCCCAATAGCCTTTATGAGTGTTCCTCTTAGGAAACATGAACTTAAATATTATTTGGTTGAGAAACAAGATTTTCCTATAGTGAAGGCTATTAAAAAATTTAGATATTATATAATTCAGTCTCATTCAGTTGTATTTGTTCTTAGTTCAACAATGAAAAGCATTCTAACTCAGCAAGAGGTTGGGATGAACAATAAAACAACATGGGTTGATAAAATTAAAGAATATGATCTGGAGATTAAGCCAACCAAATTAGTTAGAGGTCAAGGTCTGTGTAAATTGATAGCTGAAAGTAAAGAAGAAAAAGAAGAACTCCCTACTGTCCTATTGGTGAGATTAAAAGATCCCTAGTTCCTAAATGTGGCACAATATCTTACTTATGGAGACTGTCACAGTCATTTATCCCTGAAAAAGAAAAGGAATCTAAAGTTAAAATCATAAAAATATGTGATATGGGGTGACGTCTTGTATAAAAAGGGATTAGATGGAACCTTTCTAAGATGTGTAGATAAAGAACAAAAATTCAAAATGTTGGAAGTTTTTCATAATGAAACCTATGGTGGACATTTCTCTTCATCTGTCACAGCTTTCAAAATCCTTAGAAACTGTTATTATTGGCCAGGTATGTTCAAAGATGTATATAAATGGGTAGCTAACTGTGAGAAACACAAATTGTTCTTAAGAAGACCACAACTTTCGACATTACCTTGGAGACCTGTTATTATTGAAGAAACTTTCAAATACTGGGGATTAGACTTCATTGGTCCTCTTTTACCTCCTTCGAGTGCTGGGCATACACACATTCTAATATCAACTGATTATTTTATGAAATGGGTTGAAGCAATCCCTGTGAAGAGAACTACTTCAGAAGTGGTATGTGATTTTCTCAAAGAAAATATATTGGTACATTTTGGTGTTCCTCAGAAGGTTATGGCAGATAATGCTATCAATTTTTCTTCAATGGAGCTTATTTCATTTTGTTATGAACATAGTATCTCTCTTTCTTACTCATCAGATTATTACCCTCAAGGAAATGGACAAGTAGAGTCCAGTAATAAAAATTTGATAGCCATCATGAAGAAATTGGTGAGTGATAACCCCATAGATTGGCATAAGAGATTATACAAAGAACTTTTGGCTGATAGGGTAACCCCAAAAAGAGCAATAGGAATGGCACCATTTGAGCTGGTTTATGGAATAGGAGCACAACTATCATTACCTCTAGAATTATTTGTAGCTAGATTACAAAATTTTATTGAATATTAGTACTTTCAAGACTCTTTAGAAAAAAGATTTATATATTTAAATAAGATTGAAGAAGAGAGGAATGAACTAGTTAATTGTATTACTACTCATCAAACTAGAGTTAAAAAGATTTTTGATCAAAAAACTAGACCTAAAAAATTTATGGAAGGAGATGAAGTATTACTATGGGATAGAAGGAGAGAACCTAAAAGAGCACATGGTAAATTTGATTTGCTTTGGAAAGGACCTTTCAAAATTCATCAGGTACTTAGTCCTAATTATTTTAAATTGGAATATCTAGATGGAGCTATTTTACCCCAATCCTATAATGGATAGGATCTCAAGTTATACCGACTATGAAATAGGTATTCCCTATTTTGTACATAACCTTTTCTTTTCTTTTTGCATTTTGTGTTTTCCTTTCCCATTTTTGGTTTGTCTTTCTCCTTTTCTTCCATTTCTATTTTCCTAGTCTACAAAACCAAAGTTTTTGAGTTCTCTACATTTTACCATAAAATACAGTTCCCTGTCAGAGCCAATGTTAGTTTTTGAGTCGCCTTAATCAATTTTTCATGAATTTTTCCATAAAAGAAGTTCACCCACCTATCATTTCCTGTATGTGAAATTTATAAAAGAATTAAACCTTTGAACTTGAACCTTTCTTGGAGTTCAACAAGTTCAATGAGTTTAATGGTTCAATAGGTTCAATATTTATCAAAAGTTAACTATTTGTCCCTTTGTTTATTTTAATTATGACTTTGAACCTTTCGATTGAACTTGAACCCTTTTTTAGAGTTCAAAAGTTTACTAGTTCAAGAATTCAATACTTGATGTTTTGTAAAGAGTCATGTTCACTCAGCTCCCTTATCTAAATTAATAAACCACTTGAACCTACCAATTGAACCTATCACTTGAACCTACCTAGCAAAGTTTAATGGTTTAATGTCTCACAAAATTCACTATTCTTTTGTATTTCAATTATGTCTTTGAACCTTATGGTTGAACTTGAACCCTTTTTCAAAGTTCAAAAGTTCAACAGTTCAATGTCTTAAAGTTTGAAGAGTTCAACGATTCTAAGTTTCAAAGTCCAAAGTTTTTGGAAACATCATGTGACTATTGGTCAATCTATGTGTTTCATTTCATATCATTAAACCCCAAAGTTGATCCATATTTTCAAATTTTCAATGGTTCAATGGTTCAATAGTTATACTCTTATCTTCCCCTAAGGATTTATCTAAGTTTAAATTAGTGGGAGATTTAAAGGAAAATATATCCAAAACTCACTATAAAGTAGAAATTTTTTAATTTTCTTGAGATTACAGATAATCATTACTCATCGAAATCATGCATAAAATATGCTTGCCATTAATGCATATGTCAGAGTGCATGTCTTATCAAGCATGTTTAGCACGTATTGTCCTGATTTAATCATTTGATCTGGTTAATATATGCATCGAGAGAAAACAATTCAAATTTAACAAACAAGCATACTAGGTGATACAAAGGATAACATCATAGGTGGTATAAGATATTTGATTTCTTGAATCCACAATGATTTTAGATAAATTTAAGGTGAGTTTCACTCTTACTGTAAGTTGTTTCCTCTACTTGGTTGGAAAGAAGGATCATTTTAAGTTTGCAGCATTATTTAAAAATTTAAAACTTTCTCTTTTCATTATATTCTTTGACCTATAGCCATGAAATCCTCTTGTCTTGATTATGAGCATGGCCCTAGTCTCATATGTTCTCCACCTAAAATTGAGGACACCTCTCTGGTCCAATATGATTTAGAAGATTTTAAGGAAAGGGCTAGAAATCATCTGTCAGATCCTATGATGTATAAAATAGTAGAAAGTGGCCTGGTTGAAGCTACGGCCTTTCTCATGGATATACAATGCCCTAAATTAGTCCTTGAATGCATGAATAGATATGAACCTCAAAATAGGTGCACCAAGACTGTAGATGGTAATATTCTACTACATATCAACAGACAAACCCTAATGTCTGTGATGAGAATCCCTCCTAAGGAACCATACTCTAACCTTAGTATTAATTCTTCCTATGGTTAATTTTCAATAAAGAAAACAATTTACAAGAGCGTGATTGCTAGGAATTAGATCCTGAAATTCCAAAAAAGAGGTTCAAGATTGCCTAGGCCATTAACAAGAAATCATATGATTCTATAAGTATAAAATATCATGGTATTTCTACACAAATTGAAAGGCAATGGTCATGCATATTATTGAGAAGACTAGATGTACTTATTCATATAGGTGATCCTCCAAGGAGAACAATATTTGGATTGGGTGGAAATTGTAGCTAAATGTTTACATCAGGGTTTATGTAATTATGTGGGAAATAGAGAATTTTATAGGTCTTCATACCTCCTTTATTTCTTGGCTTCTATGAGACAATGGGTAGGGTTACTTCATGTACCCTTGGCTAAAGATAGTAAAATTTATGATTATTACTCACAGTTACAAATGCATAAATGTTATGAGGATTATAGGAGGGTCAATGATGTTTTTATTAGGAATATAACTTTTGAATTATCAAATAACATTAATAAGAGGTTGTTTGATGAAGCTATGTAGTTAATTAATATCTATGGTAGTTTATTCATTGAATTTTCTAGGTTCACTTATATTAGAGTTGGGTATTTTGATGGTAAACCCTTGAGGTTACCCATGTATGTTTTTGACCGATTTGTGCTAATAGAAGTCTGTAGGCAATTAGCACATGTAGATAAAAAATTCCCAATGAAGAATAAATCTGGTATATCTTTTCCTATTGAACTTGGATGTTATTCATGCAAAATAACATCTGATGCTTTGAATTTAGAATTGGATCTTAAGAAATTTAATTTTTAATACTTCACAGCTAGACCATAATTTGACAGCAAAGGTTTTGCCAGAGATAAATTGGATCTTGGAATAGGATTTTCAAATATTCCTCAATTAGAGGATTATTGGGAGGATTGTTTAGATGAATTTGAAGTCAAAAGGAGACTGTGGTATAGGTTTTCCCTAGGGTAGATAATTACCCTTAAATTAAGGATGGACATTTCTAGAATTGTTGACAATGATGAACATGTGATTGATCCATAATTTAAGCAAATAAAATAATCACCTAATCCAAAAATTGACTAGGAGAAAAGTGAAGAAGATAGAATTGAGGTCAAGATCCTTCCAGTGACAAGAAAAATTGAAAAATGGCTGAGAGAGTAGAAACTAGGAGGAGCTCAAAACATAGTCTCCTAGTAATGTACATCAATAATTGAATCTCCATTCCCAATAAACTCATCTAACAAGCCTATTTCTATGTATGATGTAGGTAATTCCAAGTCACAAACTAGAAGGGACCCTATCATCAAAGAATCTGAGAAGGCCCTTGTAACTACCCTACCTCCTCATGCCACCAAGTCAAGGACTCAAATCAAGAAGAAGAATCAAATTTTTGAAAAAGTGATTTTGGATTTCAATTTTGAAGAGGATTCAAGAGAAGTCAAAAGTGATAAAGAATCTGATTCACCAATGGTGGAAGAGGTTAGTATAGATCAACAGATAGTGATTATTTTGATTATGTTGAATTGATGATTATTTTAATTGTACCTTCTGATCAACTAAATCTTGATAGAGAAGCCTCAGCTTCTGCACCTAAATGGATGGAAAGTTCAATCAGTCATAAAAGGAAAATAGTTCCATTTTATTTACCCTTGAAAGATATAGTAAGTGTTTAGGGAAAGCTCTTAAATCCAAAAAGTTAAAAATGACATCCAGGGTAGATGTTAACCCAAACACAAGGAATTGAAATGTAGAGATATCCCAACCAATAACCAATGAAGAAATTCAAGATCCTACAGTTCAAGATTTTATAGTTGAAAAGGTAGACCTTGGGACTGCATCACGTGCCACTGATGTGCATAATTTAGAAACATCTACTAAAAGGATAGTTAGCAGAACTTACAAGGATGAAAAGGATAAAATAGAGTTAAAATAGACTGTGTGGTCAATGGCAGAGTATATTGATGCCATTCATAGTCTAGATCTGAAAAACCAATTTCCTAAATGCCCATGTCTTTTGATCTAAAATATCTTATCAATCAAAGGATGTTGGATCAGATACATAGAGGTAAAATGATTACCAGAGTATTTGATAGTTGGTTGGATGGCATCAACTTGAAAGGTAAAGAATACATTCATAAATTGAAGAATGTATATGATCTGACCACAATCACTGTTGAAGATTTGAAGACTCAGAATGCTTTGTGGATAAAAGAGGAAGGAAAATGGATGAACATGATGAATCAAATTGATGAAGTGCAAAAATATGGGATAACAAAGTTTTTGTTAGAAAAGAACTTGATAGGACTAGATGAAGATATATTATATGCAAGTAAGAAAAATGTTGAATGGAGAAATTTAGTATCCAGACAAGGACGATTGGAAATCACAAAAATGATAAAAGAAATAAATAAATTCATTTAGTCATTACAACATGATCTATAGAGCAATGATATCAATTACATAAAATATGATGGAAAACCAGAGAAGGACATCAATGTTATGATTCAGTCCTTTAGGGAAAAGATTAACTTCATTAAAGAAAGTGACATCTTATCAACTAAAAACTTCTCTCAAATTTCAAAGGTAGAGTCACTCCTTTGTATTTGTATTGACAAACTCCTAGAGCACATAAAAAAGATGGGAAAAAATTGGAGGGAAGAAAACATCTAAAAAACAAGGATAAAACATGTCAGCATTCCAAATCTTTCTAAAATTTAGGAGTTCATTATAGCATTTTAGGAATGGAAATCTCAACGTGTTTACCCCACCAAACACAACAAATCTGGAGATCCTAGTCCGTCACTTCAACAATGATTTTACTTACATTGTATCTTTTATTCAGTTAATTTTCTATTCGAAACTTGATCTTTATTAAATTTGTAAAAACTAAATCTCGTTTGGGTCAGATTTACTTTAACTCTGGTTTAGTTTAAAAGATGGATGAGTTAAGGCAATGATATATATTTTTGGTTGTAAAAATATGTGGATGAAATAAAAAGATAGAAAAAGAGAATGGGTTGGAAATTTTAGAATTGAACCATTGTTTTTACAAATATATATGATGTTTTTTTGAAACATTTTTAATCTATGAATGAAAATGAGAATTAATTACTGAGTTCTTAGATATATGAGTTTGAGTATTTTAAAGTGGGTTTTTTGTGTGAAATCTTCTTTCATATAGTAAATATTTTTCCATTAGACAATCTATTATTTGTGTTTTATCATTAATTCATTCAACATATATATGTTTATCTATTTAATTGTTATTGAATATAGAATTTGTGTATTCTGTTACCTATCACTGTTATAAAATCTCATATTCATAACATAATGATGTATGGATATTAGTCTTCCTTTAAACACTTTCTGATTAAAAGTGTATCTGAATATTTAAATTCAATGAAAATCTTAAAGGGAGTTTTACCTTAATTCAAAGGGGAACTAATCTTGATATTTCACCCATTTGTTGTTTAACTTATTTGTTCTTGAGAGAAGGGTACAGATTTAAAATAAAATATTTATATAAGGATAAATCTATTAGCCAACATTGTCAAAATAAAAAAAAATCCAAATATTTAAAAAAATCAAACAAAATATTCAAAATTAGGACCTAACAAATTTTTAAATGTTCCTAGATTACTTATTTTCATATGCTAGTTATTATATGTCAAGTAAATATAATATCCCTTATTTTAACATGTAATTTTTGTCATGAGGTACTTGAGTGTAATAAATGACATAATTTTACATGATTCTAATGCCATACCTCCATTATTAACCAACAACCCTACTAAGTTGGGAACATCTCTACATTATCTATGAGCATTTTAACAAGATGTATCTATCCACAACATCTTTACCATGTTGAGATTCATATCATACAAATTTATTGCTAAATCACTCATAATTTTCACATGTATTACATGAAATATGCTACTTGATAACATTCACATTCATACATATGATATAGTTATATTAGTATCATTTTATACATGCTTAGCTTTGCATTCTTACTTTCCTACATGATAAGTTAAAATTATTTTCTTATTGTGTGTGTGTTCCCTAGCCTCTATGTTCAATGCTTTGCTTGTATTTACTCATTATCTCATTTTTGTGTGGCCTTTGGCTTTGTGTGCTATGTGACATGTACATGTCCCTTGTATGTGTCTTCTTTGGCCTTATGAGTGACATTTTATGACATCACTTATTTCTTATTCATTTATTTTTAATATGGTTCCATGATTCATATCATGCACTCTATATATTTTATTATAGTTCCATGATTCATGTCCCGTATCACTTATATATTATATTATTACTATAGTTCCATTATCCACATCATGTATATATTGCTTCTATGCTTTAATTATATATTTTTATAACACATGTTTCATATGAAAATTCAATGTGATATTAAATACTATGATGCAATCAATTTTAAATATTCAAATTTCTACTATATCAAAATATTATTCACATATGCTTTCTTTTGAGATAAGTGACTTGTAGGATACATCACTCATCTCAAATGGTGGGCATCACAATAGATTTGTTTGGAATATTCAAACCTCATGAGAAAAAAATAACATTTATGAAAACATATATTTTTAAATTAGAAATATAATGCAACATTTTTAGATTATGGAGGCATGTGGCATGCATGTGTATTCATCAATACAATTTCAAATTACAAATAGTTCAAAACTTATAGAAATTAGTTTTTGGGGAAAAAATTATGCAAATATTTTCTATTAGTGTTTGGAATCATGGTCTATGATTGTGATAAATGAATATAACAATAAATATTTGGTTACATTTATATAACCGAAAGGTTTTAGTGAGATAATATTTCAAAAAAAATATATTTTTTATAAAATTAAATTGTTAGGAAAGTATAAAAACTAGATGTAGAAATAGAAACCTCTATCTTTCCTTGTAATTATCAATAAATTTTAACCATCAACCTTATATTTATCAATTTAATTAATTACTTAGTATATAAATATCTAATAATTTATAAAAATAGGAAACATTTGATATAAGTTACAAAAGTCACAAGTCCAAAAATTGCAAAGGTTTCAAAGTTTTCAAACGTGGTTAAGTTCAAAAGTTTCAAAGTTGAAAATTTCTAATTAGTAATTCAAAATAACATTCCATTATATTACACATACATGGATCATTATATTCATTCATGTTCAATTTTATACTTTGGCATTTTCAAAATTCTTAGGTGTCAAGTTTTAAAGTTGTAAAATTTCAAATAGAATATATATCTTTATATAATGGTGTGATTCAGATTAGTTACAAGTGGGCCACATTATATTATAGTGACACTTAACATCTATGATTCACATTTTCAATATGTAGTGGGCAACAATTTTTGGTTTCACCCCTTAAATTCTTTTATTGATTACTTGATACACTCAAGTGAGAGTTCAATCATATAATATTTATAACTCAAAAGCATTCAATGGTTTTCGAATTGAGACTTTATCAACCTCAATTCACCATAGTTTTATAACTTCTAAAAATAACTCAAAAAGGGGCCATGCACACTTTTCCATCTTCAAGATATAGGGAAATTATATTGTATATTCTTTTTTGAAGTTATCTTATACAAACAAGATTTGTATCTACAGATAAAGTGTGTATATACACTCAGGTTTTCATATAATTTGATCTAGTTATTTAAATTTTTACATCTCTAAAATAAAGTGGGGAAAAATCTAGAAACATAAAAATAATCATTAAGTGATTGAAATTTTTTATTCTTGACATCCTTACCCTTGGTCTATTTTTCATTTTGATAACTCACAATCTATAAGAGATCCTTCACTATCTTATTATAACTAGAAATATCATATGTGCATCCCTATTTTAGTTACATTCATCTCTATTCATCCTATAGTCTCTTATCATACCTATCCCACTATCTTCGGTCTTCTAAGACAATTCCACACTAGTCAGATAGGGTCACACTATAACCTTATCCCCTAGTTTAGCCTTGTATCTCATGTTAAAATGGTCACTTTTATGAATTAAGATTTTTCATAATTTATACCCCACACATTTTAAAAATTTATCTAGAGAAATCATCCCAAAAATTTTCCTATAAAATTATATCAAGGATATTCATTATATCCACACTAGATCTATCTAGTAATTGCACTACACACTGATCAAAATATCACTATTTTCTATTTCAACTCTAAAACTCTCTATTAGTAATAATTGAAGACTAAATACTATTTATTTTAGATAAGGGAATATAATTCAATTAATTTCAAATAATTTTATAGCTACAGTAATTATAATTTCATAATCATGGATCGTAAAATCACTCTACGAGGGAGAACTACACGATCATGAAGTCCATTTGGGTTATGTAGAAAAAACTCTATTATGCAAGTGTTATTAGGACAAATTGGTTATTCCTTTATGTATTTCCCATTTTATATTTTATCTATATATTGATTATTGTGTAGGATCTAGGGTTTTATTTTTTACATGTTTTTCGCATGACAACACAAAGGACATGTTTCATCAATTAACCCTTGCAGGTGATCACAGAGACCCATATCTAAAATTAGGTACATATTCAATTAGGACATGTTTTAATTAGCCATATAATTATATAGTTCACCCATATCTACCTCTTTTTCACTTATCCCAATAGATTAATTTATTATTTTCTAATATGAATTTGTTTGGAATTATTTCTACATAGTTTTCACCTACATTAAGCATGCATAGTCACATATATTTTAGTTGTGAAGGAAACTCTCTAACCCTAGTCCAATTTAATATTTTTAGCAAGTTTTTTAGTTATATATTTTTTTTATCATATTATATCTGACTATATTTCAATATTAGATCAATACATATCTACATTTATATTTTAATACCATTACTTAATAACACTTAAATTAAAATGGTTGAATAGTTTGAAACTCATTAGGTTCATCATCATCTTAATTTGTAAGGGTACTTGGGAGATCAATATGTATGTTGACAAACATAAGAAGAGGTGGAATATTGATATGAAAAATATTAGAAACATGATATGGTGTTTTAGGATTATGTAGCTT
>JARHVA010000480.1:3282500-3562500 GCA_037957365.1 Torreya grandis | reverse complement strand
ATATATGTTTTAAAATATGTAATTTATCTTTTGCTCTTTTAAATATTATTTGTAAGCTAAATATAACATGACTTAACTAGTGGGTTAGTATTATTTTTACATATGATGTATTTGGTTACATTTACCTCTCAAATAATATAAACTCTAGGATAATTAGCTTAGAGGATTATTCTTAAGTATGTTGATGTAAAAGTTTTAAAAAGATGCATTTTTATGAAACCCAATGGGCTTACAACAAGTGGAATGAGATTTTAGGTTTAAATGTTCCAATATAATGAGTCTAATAACATTAAACCATTTCTCATATTTCAATAATGAAAACTAGTACATGGAAGATTGAATGTTGAGGAGACTTCTAATGATAATCCTTAAGTTGGTCCTAATCAACTAGTATCCAAACAAGATGCAAAGCTCAATCATATCATCACTCTCATAAATGAAACAAAGTATAAATTAGCATCCCTAGAGTACAATTTTCATGGAAAAGGTGATGAAAATGAACAAGATGGGCTAGAGGAATAACTAGAGGGTTAAAAGAGCCTCAAGATCAAGGGCATGTTGAGGAGTAGAAAGTATCAAGGGCACAAGTATATGTGGAAATCAAGTGGGATATGAAGAAATTAAATCTGCCTAAGTTCAATGGTAAAGTGATAGGTGATGGAGTTGAACCCTTAATTATAGAGATGAAAAATATTTCAAAATTTTAAATTATTCTTAGGTAACAATTTGGGAATCCTATCACTTAGCTAGTAAAGCATCAACATGGTGGGCCATTAGGAATCTATAGATGGATCTTGACTCTACTACCACCACTTGGGAGTAGTTTTTATCCTTGTTTAGGGATTGATGGCTACCATAGTTTTATTTTGACCAAAATTTAATTTATTTCCAAAATTTAAAACAAGGAGAAGCTACCAATAAATGAGTATTGGGAATAAATCACAAATTTATTGAAATGTGTACCTTAATAATAGTAACATGAGCATTTTTGGATCAATAAGTTTATCATTAAATCCCCAAATTAGGTCTAAAATGGATGTTCATGAGCCATACACCATGTACCAAATTTTATAAAAAGTGGTTAAGTATGAATAGAAGTTGAAATCACTTGCAAAGGTTAGAGACAAATTTAAAAATATATTTGGAGGGTCAAAAACTACATTCAATAAAAATAATAGGAAAAAAAATGGGAATTATAAGAAAGCATTCAATAGGTATAATGTGAGTCTCACTAATACTGTATGGAATATGAAACCTATAAATGGTTTTAAATAAGGGTTCAAGGGAGGTAATCAATCTAATAGGAAGAGACTATCTGATAGATGTTTAACATGTGGGGGAGATCACTATGCTAAGTATTTTTCTTCATGGAAGACAAAAAATAAATTAATAATTCATCTACCTCTACATCATATTAGGGAAACTTTCAGTAATGAATTCATTAAAATATTGACAATCATAAAAAATAAATTTCAAACTTCTCCAATTAATGTATTAGGTACCTTATTTGGGCATCTTAATTCCATATTGATAGATATAAGATCCACTAAATGTTTTCTCTCTTATAATGTCAAATAAATTATCTAGGATGGATGGTTTCATGTAAAATTCTTGGTTAGTTTAATAAAAGAATAAATCTAAGGTCAAGGTTCATAAGCATCTTGTTGAGCCTAAGGTGAAGTTACCATAATTCACCATGATAGTTAATTTGTATGTAGCACCACCAAGATCATATGAAATGATCCTAGGAACTCTCTAGGAATAAATCTAAGGTTGAAGGATTTCTAAATAAAGTGGAATCCTCATATGATTTTTGGAATCAACCCAAATTCAAGGAGAAAATATAAAGTTGAAACTAAGTAAATATCAAGCATTCAATTAAAGAAGGATTTGTGGAAGGGATGACAATTATTTTTGGTTAAAGTTGATGAAATCAAATGAAACAAGGGACAATCTATTGAACACTACCCCTTTCTACAAGATTTATAAGATGTTTTTCTAGAAGAGTTACCTAAATTACCTCTAAAAAGGGAATTCAAATTTACTATTGATAGCATTCTATGATCATAACCTCAATATAGGTCTCCTTATAGAATGAAAACAACCAAATTAGTTGAGTTAAAATACAAAATTCATAAAAAGTTGGCCAAACAATTAATTCATCCAACTATTTCATTATGGGGTGCACATATAATTTTTGTAAATAAGGGAAATGGACCCTTCATATTTGCATAAATTACATGATGTTTAACAAATAAACTATAGACATCCAATTCCTAATAACATTTATGTTTAAATTTTCAATCTTACTCGAATTGCACTCAAATACCTAATTTAGGTCAAAATCACTAAAATATGCTAAATGGGTTGAACTAGTCATTTACAAGTGCCAATTTAATCCAAAGTATCCCTAAATGGGGTAATTAATTTTATGTGATTCCTAACTTTAATCAATTCCTTTTGAGTGAAAATGATTGTTTTACCTTTTATGTTTTGGATCACTCTTTTCTTCTAATTCATTAGTACATGTCATATACCTTTGTTATTTTGTGTTGGTAACATCCCAAATGGGAATACAATTTAAACACATATAAAATCACCTTCTAATTCTTCTCAAGTCAAATTATGACCTAGTAATATGGATTTCTAACTATTTTAATTAATTGTGCACCAATTTCTAAAGAATTTCACTAAAATTCATTAATCATGTTTAGAGATATTTAATTTAAATCAAGAGCTTAATTGGATTTTCCATGGGGATTATTGATTATTTCATTATTAGAATTTGATTTAAAATATTTTTATCACATAATGACATCATCTATGGGGTGGCATCTATAAACCATAAATGCATAAAATATATGAATAATGGGCACCCATGCCTAATTAATACCCCTTCCTCCCAAATCATTATGAGGAAATTTATATATTTAATTTCAAATATTAGATTAATCCATGGCCACAAATATCAATCTTGAGATGGAAAGTCATTGTTGATCTTAGATCATTTCCAAAATATATAAGTATAAGGGCATAGAACCTTATTTATCAAGCTTAAAATTATGTAAACTTATAATGCTAAAATCTCTCCATAATTCCTTTGTGTCTTGATTATTGTGTTGTTTTCATTTGGATTAGCTTCATTGATAGGCATATTAGATAGTTTCTATCATAAGCCTAGGTTTTTTCATAGAGTTATTGAGATAATGAAAGAGTGAAGAAGCCATTATTGACAAGATGATATATCTAGATCAAGGGGAGAACACACGTAGATCCCATTTTGAGTAATGAAGTTATTTGGGAAGGTAGTGGTTGATTGCTTTCTTTCATTTATATCTATTTATAATTAGAAAAGCCTGAATGAATATATTGTCTTTGTTTGTTAAGTTCTTTATGCATTTTAATTGATTTATTTGACTAATGCTTGACTAACAACTAATGTAATCCACTCTACATTTTGTCATACCCAGTGGGACGTAATGCATCCTACATACCAAGAAGATAAATGTACATGTCTTAAACTAGTATTTGGAGGCTTGAAATGTTTTTAAATTTATTAATTAACTTTGTTTATCCATATTTCATCTGCAAGGGTTTACATAGAAACCATCAGTAGTCTTCTATAACCATCATTAGTCATGAACTAACCTTTGACATTCATATATACCCATCAACGGTCACTGTGTGCATCCCAGAACTATCGATGGTCACTATGTAGGGAAACAAGCTAATAAGCCATTTTTTGAAGCTTGGTTTGGGGTCATACAAAATCTAATATTTATGATTTTTTTAAACCACATATTTTCTCCTAAATATTTAGAATATACTATCAGTTTACCTTGAATTTGCATAGTTTTTTAATAAAATATTAAAATAGGAGTTTGGACCTTTTTAAAGTTTCTAATTGTTTCTTCTTAGTTTTGATAAATTGTGTTTTATTTGTCTGATCCTTGCCTTGTAGGTTTTATTGACATTTTTACTAACCATTACCTAACCTAATACATTCATCTTGTAAGGTTTTACCTTTAGGTTGATAGGTAATGATTGATGGTCTTTATTTACCATCGATGATTCTACTTAACCGTTAATTATTGTTTATCACCGATTGGTGATGATTGCCTTGAAACCAATTATGGTTGTTTATGACCATCGACAGTCACTATGGAAAATTTAAAAGTAAACTCGAGAGTATAATTTTAAAATTTACTTCATTTGAAAAAGTGCTTCAAAGCTAAACTATATGCTGACCATTTTCTTGCAGGACCTACTTGAAAAGTGATCCATTTATGTTTGATTAAGTCTTTTTAACATATTTTTTGGTGCTTAAAAATAATTAGGAATATTTTAATTTAGTACTTGAGGAAAAATTGCTTATTTATATTGAATGTTTTTTCAGTTATTATTTACAAGTTTTTTCAATTTAAGGCCAAAGGGCCAAAGAACACCACCAAACATTTCAATTTAGTGCTTTAAAACCTAATTCACTTCAAAGTTTTGTTTTATTTAAGTCATTTATCCTTTTTTTCTTAGTTAGATTTGAGCAAAAAACAAGTTATGCATGTATGCTCTCCCCCATCCCCTATAGGAAACTTGCGGGGATCAAAAACACCATCTTCATTGTAAATTACCTTAGTCCAAAGGCATAAAAGAGATTTTTTGAAGGCTCTCCCCAAGTCTTGCATGGCTTTGGTGATCTAGAAACAACCTTAAATTTATTTTACTTATTTTTTGTTTCATTACAGCTTGGTTTGTGAGGGGGACTTCATTACCTCTTATAAGTTCTATAGGAAAGCTTTAACCTAGGGCTTCATTTCCCAGCATCATCTTCAACCCCTATCCATGGGTGGTATATAAATTGGGATACCCTCACTAGGAGGATAGTTTGAGGGGTTAAATCATCTTCATTAGTAGAGGTTAAGCCTGGGATGTATAATCATGTTGGACATCAAACTACACTGAGTAAGTGATGGATATAGTGGTTGTAAAAAGGGTGAGACCCTTTTATAATAAGCCATATGACATGGACCTAATTTATGTGTTTCTTATATTATTTTATAACATAAAATTTTGTATACATGGGATCCTTATAAAAATGTTAAAAAACTTGTTAGTTTAGTTAACCCCAATTTGAAACACCTTGTTAGTTTAGGGCTTAAGATGATTGATTAGTTGATTTATATTTATCTTAGATTAATTGGTCTTGTTTTGGGTCAAAATTTTATTTTTAACCAAATTCCATAACCCAAACACATTTTCCACAAATTTATTGAACAAGGAGGTGTTACATTGTCCAAGTGAAAATCAATCTTTTCCTTGTTCAAAATTGTCATCTTAAATATTGTGTCATATCTTCTAACTGGAGTAGTTATGCTACCCATTTGAGTCTAGATAATTTTTCAAAATTTATTAAGTCCCTCATTGATAACTTAAATTTGGAATTAAACTTTTCTTGGTTTTTAAGGTTGATGTGTTAAATTGGATTCACCATTTGCACTTGACTTTTTTTAACTTGGGTTTAATTTCTTATTTAAATTGGAGGTTATTTATAGACTCATTATCACATCCTCATCTTGGTATAATTAATTCATCTTGAATATAACTCATGCTTTGAGTCTTATAATACATTTTTTATATTACCACCCTTATTACCATGTGGTGACATTGTGATGTCCATTTGGTTTTAGATTTATACTAAGGAATTATCACATGTTTTCACATCTTGAGTTTATTAGTTTGCATTGTCTCCTTCCTAATATGAAGAGTGTTATTCTATTTTATGTTAGAAACTCATTGAATTTGAACTAAATTTTATTATATTGAAGTATCTCAAACTATGTTTTAGTGTACTAGTGACACTCTAGGCTTTTCAAATTATTATACCCTCTTCCATTCATATGATTTAAACCCTACCCAAGGTTGAGTAATTTCATAAACATCATTATTCTAATAGTGTGTGGTTACATACCACCCTCCTTTTATAGTATATTTGGTGCCTTAGTCATTTATTTAGAAGAAATGTTAAAACACATACCTTTTTTAAATTATTTTCAAAACATAGTCCAAATCTTGGTAAACATAGAGAACAAATATTTTAAACAATGACACTAAGGTACACTCATAATGAGGTTTATTGTGTCCTTAGTTACGAGGTAGAGCATTGTTATAATGGAAATGAGTATTCCAAATCTTTAATCCTATTTGATGAAAACCATTCCAATCCATGCTAATTGTTATGTATCATCCTCATCCTTCCCCTTTAATTTGTATGGTGCACTTTAAGGTTACCATTTTAGGATATCCTCCATTGATTTATGTACCACACTCAAAGGTTACCATTCTATGTTATCCCCTTTTGGCCTGTGCAAGTGATCAACCTATATAATGTGTGAAGGTTACCATTTTAGGCTATTCTCCTTTGGTTTGTGTGAGCAATCCAGCTCTGTAATGTGCAAAGGTTACTATTTTAGGACCTCCTCCTTTGGTTTACATGAGCAACCAAACTACATATTATCCTACTGTTACCATTCTAGGCCCATCACCTATATTTATTAAACCTATTATTGAAGAGTGTCCATTTGATGAACCTGATTTTGTTGATCCCTTTTTCAATAGTCTAATTTTTAGATATCCCTTTATTGAGACACAAACCATTATTCCAATTAAACCAAATGTTCCTCAATTTATAAATTTCATGTCGATATTCAAGATAAAATAAAAACCATCTTATGGGGAACATAATGTGTTCAAAATGGATATTTTGAAACCAATTATGAACCAAAAATCCAATGTTATTATTGAAACACCCATTTGTGATGAGTTAACCTATGATGAACCACCCATTCATATGTTATCTATTTTTAAAGAGCCTCATCTCCTTAACAAGATAGTCTCTATAGAGTTGTCTCTTGATCTTTTCCCACTCATTGAGGAGTCTCCTTTTGATAGAAAATATTATGTCGAGTCATCCCTTAAGTGGTTCCCTCTCTTTGATAGGCTTCACTTAGATGAGTTGATCTATATTGAACCCTTCTTAGATGAATAAATTTTTGTATATACTATTATGCCATCATAATACATTACTTGTTTAATACCAAGCATTCAACAAAACATCATTATATAAGTGACCATATCTTATGAATAAAAAACACTAGAGTTTGGTTCTATTTTTGAACTGACATCAGATTTAGCATCAAAAATAAAATCAACATAAGTTGTGACATCATATTTGGAGTCCTTTATATCATAATCAAATTCATAAATATAATATAGTATTGTTTATTATGACATTGGTTACAATTTCCTTGTGGATAAATTTGAATAAATTTGTGATCCTAATACAATTTTTTAGGATGATAACTTTAGTATTGACATGGGTTATCCTAGTATCTTCTATGAGGATTGTGTTACAATTCATCATTCCATTATTCTCACCCAACATAGACATTATATTGGCATTCCACCTCCCATAAATGTCTATTAGGATTGAAATAATCACACTTTGTTGAACTGCATCTATGTGACATACCATTTGTAGAATATCAGGGGGGTCAAGACCAAATTCATATAGAAGAAGAACAATCTCCTAGTGAAACCTTTTTGGAGGAACTAGGGGATGATCAAATAACATACTCAATATATTTTAGTGAAACCTTTTTGAAGGAACTAGAAGACAATCAAATTCAAATGATAACATTTATTTCTGAAACCTTCTCAGAGACAATATGAGATAATCAAAACAATTCATTGGTGAAAACCTCATCAAGGAGCCAATAGTTGAGCATAAAAGTTCTTCACTAATTGATGAAGACATTATAAAAGAAAAAATCAAATAAAATTATAATCTACAACATAATCAGATGGTAGCTACTCTCAAATTAAACAACATAAAAAATTGGTGATCCTATCGAGGGCATCTTTAGAGGTCTTCAACCTTACCATAACCAAAATTATGTTAAATCTGGTATCATCAACATTATATGTGATTGAAAGTCCCAATATTCATTTATTTACAATTAATTACACATTTAATTCTCATCCACATATTCATTACCCACTTATATCATTTATCCTAACATTATTTACCATCATTGGCAACACTTTCCTTTGTAGAGGCTAGAAGGATATCTTGTCTCAACATTTAAAGGAATCAAAGTCAATGACCCAAGAAGATCATGAACACATTATTAAGAGCCAAATTCATAGTAAGTTCTTGACAGAGTATATTTTTTGAAATGGTGTTGGATACCAAATTTATAACTGATCATTTCTATTGTCTCACATATTGACTAGGATGTGCATCTCCCTATCAGCAAGAATAGTAGAACCATTTTTCACTTTTCCAATTCCCATTTTCTACTACTATGCCTCATATATTCGAGGCAACCCTATATACCCATTTTAGGCATATTATACCATTGTGCTCCATTTACCATGTTATTCTAACTACATTTACTTGAGGTCCTTCAAGACTATGTAGGCAATCCTCAATTACTATTGAGGTCAGCTCGGTCACACCTTTTCCTCACTCTTATTGATTTGTGAGCATGTGTCATTATAGATGGCTTTAGTTGTTATTGGATCTCTCAGTTTGTTCTTTGGTCCATTATTTATATCCATGATTGTCATTACAACTAGATTAGCTATTTATTTTAACTTTTACTCTTATACAAGCATATCTTTGACTATTTGGTCCCCTTTTGTACACATTTTATCCTAAAAAAACAAAAAACATTAGAAAATGATTCACAAAAGAACAAAAACATTATCTGATCTTCATTCTCTTGCAATCATTTTATCTTACTGACTATTTATTTTTTGAGTCAGCTTGTCCCATGTACTTTCCATTTTTTAAGATCATCCTCCTTCATCCCACCATCTCATGCTTTTGACATTTTGCAATCATTTTATCCTACTAAATTTCCATTGTGCAAGTCATATCATCCTCATGCTCTTGCCATTTTGCAAGGCCAATCACATTTGTCAAGTCTTCCCTTTTCTTCTACAACATTAATCATATGTTTCTACTCATCATCATGTCTTCTATATCACTTCCTAGGAGAACTATATTTGGCCTATGCATCCATGGAACTATGCAAAAAACATCCACTTGTCTTATACATCTAGAGTAAACTCAACCAACCCCTTCATTTTCTTCTCTTTCCCCATTTATTTTACCATTGTTACTCTTTAATTAGGGAATAAATTTTGTGTCCTTGTTTTTTGTTAAAATATGGTGGAATGTAATTCCTTTCCCACACGTGCATGAATAATTATCTTTAAACTGCACTAAGTTGGTTTTTTCTATGTGTGTTTATTTGAGTTTTATTGGTGTTTTTTTTTGTTTTCACACCTCTCCATTTATTTATTCTTTTTTTTCCTTTTATTACTTCTTGACTAACTTTGGTCTTGTGTTTCCTTATTTTATTTTGATTTTCTCTTTTGTGTTTAAAAACATCTTGATGGTCCTTATGGATATTGATTACTTATATCCTGATCTCATGCTATTAAGTTCTTGTTTTTTTTTAAACATTCTTGTTCCTACTTGAATATTGATTGTTCATATCTTTATTTTAAGTTAGGTTCAATTATGTTTATATTATTTCTTGTCTATTCTTTTATGTTTAAATGTAAATAGGTATAACTCTAGTTTTGGTCATTATTTTACCATTATCCTTAGTTATAGGTATTCACATTTGAGCTAGATCTACACATTTGAAATTCCATGTCATTGTGAGTTCTTAATAGTTATGATGCCTAATTTATTTTTCAATAGCAAGAAATTTGTGCTCTTGATTCAAGTCTTAACATCAATGCAACTTTGATGAATAGATCTCAAGATCACTATGTATAAACTAGGCTTAATAGGTTTAACACCTGAATCTATGCTTAAATGTGCATATATTTGCATACATCACGAGTCTTATCAATTCTTGGTCAGTTTTCATCATCCCTCATTCTCTTCTCTCCTAATTTTGGGTGAACTACATGAGCTTGAGGTCCATTTGGACTATGTAGGCAGTGCTTGGATACATGATGTATCTCAAGTCAATTCAACCATATTCATTCTTTTTTTCACCTCTTTCATCACTTTGTACATCCTCATATTCTTGGTTTTTTGTGGCTTTTTATAAGCCATTGTACCATTACATCTATGTTTATGCTTGAACATCTTTAATCTATTTTTAGATTATATCTTTGAGCTACCAATTTGCCCATGCTGGGGAATAATTTTGAACCAAGTCACAAATCTAAATCAGCCTTATGAGGGTAAGACCATTATTTATTTTTTATCAATGATTAAAATTAGCCCTAATAGGGCAAAACTATATTATCATGATCAAATATGATCTAATGGTGTACTTCCTATTATCATCTTTATGGAGACCAAATTCTGATTTTCCTCTAATTCAAATCTCTCCACATTTTTACCCATGATGGAAATGTTTTAGTGTGTAACTTGTCTCAGGATTGATAAATATCGTAAGTGTTCAAGTTGCACCTTTAAATTGGGTGCATTCAAAGTGTGGCACTTATACGTCTGGATTTAATCCTTCTCATTCCCCCTTTCTTTTAGGCCAATTATATCTCTAATTATATTTTTATCATTGATGATAACCATGTGTGTAAGAATTAACTTGTCTAGATGTGATCTATTCCATGGGTTAAGCTCTCTTTTTCCCTTTCTTTTTGAGATTCCATCCTTCTCTATCATCCTAGTATGTCCTCTCAAGGGGGAATCATGGGTGATTTCTAATTTCTTCTTAAAAAATATTTTATTTTAAAATAGATTTATTCACTTGAATATATCACTATGCCTTCTCAAACAAGGTAAAATGTATACATCTATTTTCTAACACCATTTATCTTGAAATTATCAATCTTACTCGAATTGCACTCAAATACCCAATTTAGGTCAAAATCACTAAAAGGCAATAAATGGTTTGAACTTGTCATTTAAAATTTCTAATTTAGGCCAATGTATCCCTATATAGGGTAATGCATTTTATTTTATTCCTAACTTTGATCAATTCATTTCAAGTCAAAATGATGATTTCACTTTTTTGTGTTCTAGATCACTCTTTTCTTCTAATTTATTAGTACACATCACATAGCTTTATTATTTTATGTTTTAAATATCCTAAATGGTAATATAATTCCAAATCATCTAACATCACATTCTAATTATTCTTGAGTCAAACTACAACCCATTAATATGACTTTTGACCATTTTGATTAATTGTGCACTAATTTCTAAATAATTACACTAAAATTTATAAATCATGTTTTAAGATAATTAAATTAACTCAAGAGATTAAGTGGATTTTACATATAGGTTATTGATTATTTAATTATTGTAAATTAATTTATAATATATGCATCACCTAATGACATCATCTATGGGGTGGCATCCATAAGCCATAAATGCATAAAATATCTGAATTATGGGCACCCATGCATAATTAATGACCCTCTGCACTAAATAATTATGAGGATATTTATATATTTAATTTCAAATATTATATTAATCCATGGCCACACATATAAATATTTAGATATACATTCATGGTTGATCTTAGATCATTTCCAAAATCTATAAATAAAAGGGCATAGAACCTCATTTCTCAAGCTAAAAATTGTGTAAACTTATTATGCTAAAATCTCTCCACAATTCCTTTGTGTTTTGATTATTGTGTTATTTTCATTTGTATTAGCTTCATTTATAGGCATATTAGATAATTTATACTATGATCCAATCTTTTTCATAGAGTTATTGAGATAATGAAAGAGTGAAGAAGCCATTGTTGACAAAGATGAGAGATCTAGATCAAGGCGAGAACACAATTAGAGCCACTTTTGAGTAATGGAGTAATTTGGGAAGGTAATGGTTGATTTATTTCTTTCATTTCTATCTATTTATAATTAAAAAACCCTGCATGAATATATTGGCTTTGTTTGTTAAGTTTTTTAATGCATTTTCATTGATTTATTTGACTAATGATTGACTAACAACCATCATAATCCAATCTACTCAAACATTAAAAATAGCTATCCCATATGATCCATTGATGATATTTTTTATCAAATAAAAGGTTTAATATTATTTTCAAAGATTTATCATTGATCTTAGTACCATCAATTGAGGATCAAGGAGGAAGACTTTCCTATAATAGCCTTCAAGACCAAATATAGACACTATGACTTTATAGTGATTCATTTTTAGCTAACAAATGCTTTTATATAATTCTTGGATCTCATGAATAATTTTTTCTAAGACTACATTGATCAATTTTTGATTGGTTTTATTGATGACATCTTCATCTACTCTAAAATTGAAGAGGAATATATTGAACACTTTCATTGGTTTTGTAATGGTTGTAAAAGCACAAGATCTATGAGAAATTATCTAAGTGTTCCTTTTTTCAAATAAGAGTATAATATTTTGGGAATATTATATATGTATAGGTAATCTCAATAGATCTAGATAAGATAAGGGTAATCATGTAATGGATAAAACCTAAGAATGTGCATGAGGTGCATAGCTTTATGGATTTAGTGAGATATTATAAGAAATTTGTGCCAAATTTATCTAAGGTAAGTAACCCAATCACATTTAAACAAAAAAAAAAAGAGTAGAGTTTTGTTTTGACTATTAAGTGAGAAGAACACTTTTGCATCCTAAAAAAGAGGCTTGATTTAGCACCAGTGTTGTAGATTCCATATCCAAATGGTTTTTTACAATGATAACTGACGCTTCTAGAGATATTTTGGAAGGATTTATTATGTAGGATAGTTTAGTTGTAGCTTATGGAATAAGGAAATTGAATATTTATGAGCCTAATAATTTCATGCATAACTTGGAGTTGGATTCCATATTGAACACTTTACAAGTATGGAGTTGTTATTTTTTAGGAAAATCTATCAATCTTTAAAATATAATTTGGTACTCGAGTATATATTTACCCAACTCAACCTAAATTCTCAAAAAAGATGATGGTTAGAATTTATATCTGATTATGTATTTGAAATTAACTATATTAAAGACAAGGAAAATATACTTTCAAGTTCCCTTAGTCATATAAGATACATTATATATTTGGATACTATCAGGAGTACCTTGAAGTTATATAATTTGATGCAATCACTCTTCCTCCACTAATGGAGATAAATATGTCTAAACCACAATATAATTTTTTTGATGTTAATACATATTATTATTATTATTATCATATATATATATATATATATATATATATATTCATAATTCTACAAAAATGTTTTTCAATATTTAGCATAAGATCCACTATCTTATTAATGAAAACATCATAGATATTGGTACACATATTGAAGAAGCTAATCCAAAAAAATGATAATGCAAAGTGCAAAATGTAACAATATACTTTTGTAAATCATGAAGTAAATAACAAGGATCATTATTAAGTTTAATATTTATAAAATTATAATATTTCTCTTTCTACATATGGACATCCACTTGATAGCATTATTGGTACACTTAGAATTAAACAAGCATCATGTTTTATGATCACATTGATGATAGTGAATTTATGATGATGATTTAGATAGACATGCACTCTTTATTAGAACATATATTAATAACAAATCAATCCATAGTGTCATGATAGACAATGGGTCAAGTCAAAATATGTGAACCATAACACTCCTTAATTCTCTTGGTTATATAGAATAATATTTATAATATAGTTATAGATTTTTCAAAGCAGTTTATGGGAATACACAAGATACTCTTTGACATATAGTGTTACCTTTAAAATTAGTCCCTCTCATAGTTACTACTTTTTCCTAGATATACCAATCATAGGGATGTTTTATATGCTGCTAGGATGTCATTGGATACAAAATATTAGAGTAGTACCTTCTACAGTGCATAAATGTCTCAAATACATTCATGATAATCAAGTGGTCAAAATTAAAACAATCCAATATGAATATACTTTGAAATAAACTTTTGGCTCCAACATGCCTCATCCTCATATTCCTTAAATGGGGACCCTATTTTTTTAGTTTTGTCTCTAGTTTGCAAGTTCCTAAATGTGAAGTTGTATTTTCTAAATGCTTCATTGATATTAAAAAAATCTGTTAATCTAATATTAATTATTTTACTTGGTTTACAATTCCCATCTAAGGATGCATTGATTTAAATGTATAAACTTGTTTATATATATACATTAATTCTTGATCTGAATCTTATTTTGAAAATGCATCAAATTACCCTTATTTAGGACATTTCACCTTAGATCTAGGCAATTTGTCTAACTATTTAAAAGTTTTTAGCTTCTTTTCCTCAGTAATTTAATCCATTTATACTTAATTCTAGAGCTAATTGACTAAGTGTTCATATGGTTTAACTTATTAAACTTAATTTATTTCATAATAATGGATAAAAATATGCTTTCAATTTGAGAAATATTAGCTTTGAATTCATTTAAAATGGCTTTCTATTTAGTAAATTTCATTAGTCTTACTACTTTTATTTTGAATACTTAGACATTTCTATTTAAAAACTTAGATGTTGGTTTTTAATAATTTAAAATTACTAATTATGCATTTGTTACATACTCATAGGTGCCCACTTAATTATTAGATACATGCAACAAACGTTCGAAGTTCTCAACAGTCTCAACCCCTTTATAAAAGCTTTTTTGGGACTTAGCCAATTATTTATATGCATCCTAAGCCACATGGCATTTTTTGCTGCTCCATAGAACTTAAATGATTGAGCAGACCTTAGGATGAGTGGGTTAGTATTATTGTCTCTTATGGCATAAAATTGGTGATGTAATGTACTAGGGTCATCTATATATTAGTAGACCTTATTGGAAAGAAGGTTAGGATGATTGCTCCACATGGCATCATCTTGATAATCCATCATCATGGGGTCATTTGTACATTAGCAAACCCTATAGATGAGTGGGTTAGTAGTATTTCACCATGTGCTATCATTATAGTGACCTAATATCTTAGGTTCATCTGTACATCACTAAACCCTCAAAGTGAATGGGTTAATTGGATTATTCCACATGGTGTCATATTGGTGACTCATAATCTTAGATTAGTCTATACAATCTTGATACACATTTGAGCTCTATAATTATAGGATTTCACTACATGGAAACATCCTTATAGTCAACATATATCAAACCCCACTTTGAATAGCTGAGTGAGGAGAAGTCATTACCAATATGGTGAGAGAAAAGAAGAAATAAAGTGTAGACATGCTAGGTCATCAATGGGCCATAAGACTAAAAATAAATAACCTATCTAGACATCAATACTATCAAATCTACATATGGGATATGCAATCAAATTTATAATGGAAGATCAAGCTACATAGGTCCTTAAAATATAAAGAAGAGATAAAATATGAAAGTTTTATCTTAAAGAGGCATGGCCTCTAACTACGTAAGGGGGCTATACCTTCAAATTTGTTAAGGAATCATGAATCCCAACTACATTTCCAAATCATAATTGAATATAACCACCATATTAGTGGGATGAGTTATAATATGAGTCCATGAGCTTCCAAAACTATCTATTTAAAGTGGTTGCATTACCATTATAAAGGGGGGTGATAGTTTTTGGTACCAAGGATCTACAGGAATTGCACTAGGATTTCACTTAGCTTTCTTATGTGTTTTTCTCAGACTACCTACCTAGAGATATTGGTTGTAATAAAATGATTTTAGAATGTTGAATACATATTTTATTATGTTATTTTTATCTAGTCTCTCTAGTCTTTTGATTTAGATTTTTAATTAGTGCTAGGTAGGTTAATATGCATGGTTGTAGATGATTGTCTTAGTTATATTGTGTACTAACAATCATTACTAGTTTATTAAAAACATTCACATTTTATTTAGACTTCCCTCAGTCATTGTGTGAATCAGATACAAAATACAATTAGTTTTATTTAGAATGGATTCATTGAATAAATGGATTTCACACTTGTCCTTAAAAGCTTTCCCATTAAGTGGTTCATGTTTGGGTAACTGATAAACTAAGCACATAGTGGTATAACTATGGTCAAACATTATTTCATCTCATTGGTGTATCTTAGGAGTCCAAGGAGCACCTAAATGTTGATTAGTTCCCTTTTAGTGAGTCAAGTAAAAATACAAGTATAAAAATGCAATGAAACTAAACATTCTTGCCTAAGAATGAGGGGGATCATAACATAATGGGAAAAACCATAAAATAGAGATAAAACACATAGCAATTTTACCTCCATAATGGAAATTGATGTCCACTTGTTGGAATACTAGATGTTCTTACTTATTTTATGGAATTACAGACTTTGATCAATTTTTTTCTCCATCTTGGTAGCACATCTCTAGTGACCACATGTTGCTTTGCTTTTCTTTGTGTGAAGATTTGTTTATCATTTTAGCATTATAAAATTAATTTGATAGCTTATTTAATGAATTCCTACATAATAACCTTACACTTAAAATATTTTTTGGGTAGAGTGAGGGCACTTGTATATATAGGTCTCCAAACTAACTCTAACCCTAGGGAGGTTAGGTTTAGTTATAACTTTGGTTGAGTCCTTAGGTCAAAGCACTCATGAAATCTTGACAACTCATTTTTAGATATTTATGATCCATAAAAACTCACTTTAGATATTCACAAAGTTGTGAATCACTTTTTTATAATATTAGAAATTGATAAATCACTTTATTAGCTCCCTTGACTTTGGATTCATATTTGGCTAAAAATATTTTTTTATAAATGAAATTCACTAATTCAAATTGGAATTTTTACTTACATATGTTAACTAAAATTTATTAATTAATCTTGATTAGTGATTTTTAGCTTTTAAAAATTGTTGCAAACTATTTTGGATTAATAAATCAACATGCCAAGAATGTCAAATTAATAGGTCATAATTTGACTAGGGTTGAAACCAAACTAGGTTATGGGTGCATATGGGGTAATACCTTAGATAATCAAACCCCATGTTTCTGAGAAATTAAATCCCTTATACAAATGAATTTGGGCAATTCAAGTGACTTTTAGGCTTAAATGCATTATTTGCTAGAAATTGATCTAAATCCTGATTTAGTCATGAAATTAGATGAAATTGAGTGTCTACAGTTGGCATCAAGAATATAATTTAGATCAAAGATTCTCTCTATTTTATTACCTACCCTCTCTCCTTTTTAATTATTTTTGGATGATGACTTGCCCTATTTTAGGTTATGATAGGAATTATAGTGAATTAAATCTTATTATTTCACAAGTTGAATATAATAAGCAACATGATTTAGATAATTAATGAATAATAAATCAAGTAAAATATCATGAATTCTTAGATCAATTTAACTTCTAGTGGTATAAGTTTTTAATCTTAGAGTAATATGGGATAAACTATTCAGTCCTTAGATTAAACCAACATCAATCCTAAAATTAATGATGGAACATTCATCCCATTTGTTTTTGAGTCCCTTTGTCCACTCTGGTTTCATCAATATTATAGGTGTATTTTGAGAGGATCACAAATTGAGACCAATAGAAACTAGCACAAGGAGGGCCCAAGCTCTTAACTAGTCATTGGTCTTTGACTTGACTCCATTTCCTTCTACTTATCCCAATTTATATTGTTTGCTTGATGTAACCAACAAAAAATAGTGTTATAAGGAGGGTGAAGGAATCTTACTTGTTTGTTATCTTCTAATTGATGTCTATTTGATAGCAACCTAAACCCCACTATAAAGATCATAAGGTCCATATTTAAGTTCTTTCCCTTCTTATTTCACTTGTTACATAATAGGGGGAAAATGAACAAATAGAGATAGGCATGTTATACATGGTTTGGTTTCTTTTTTTAACATATCTCTAAATTCATTGAAATATCAGGGTTATCACCATGACTTGGATTGGTAAATCAACCATCAACATTACCAAGAATTTAGCATGATATACTTTAGGATCCATTTTATTTCATCCTATGTTTTAGAATGATCATTCAAGAGATACTGAGCACCACATTATTACTTACAGAGTGATTATGCATGTGTTAAAATTTAAATTTGAGGATGTATCTTATAGAATGTTTCATTTCACTTTAAAAGGAGAAGCATATGACTCGTATTCGATCTTAGCACAAAATTCTATTACTAGATGTAGGAATATATAAAATAAATTCTTGATTTAATTTGGAAGCCTAATGGAAGATTATCCTTCTCTCCCTGGTTTCTTTTTGTTGATGCTTAAAATTGTTCTATTTCCAACACCAACAATGGGAAGTTTTAGGAATGTGGGGCTTGACCTGAAATGACCTCCATATTTTAAAGAAGCTGGCTCTTCTTTATCTCAAATATGTAATGAGAAAAGGGATAGAAATTAAACAGAAACACAAATGCAATGAAAGAAAATATAACTATTGCGATGTGCCTAAATTTAATTCAATCCTTAATACTAAGCATAGTGAAATTATATTTAGGATTCAATTACATTAAAGAGCAAACAATGCATGATCAATGTAAAAGATTAAAACAATAGAATCAAAGGCTCACAACTTAGACTATTTTTGTAGTAACATAGAAAATATCAATAAAGGCATAGAACACAGTCTTCTTATTAATTTTCTAGTCACATAAAAGGCATAGAGACATGAACAATTATACAAACTTTCTAACTCAAGAAAATAGAATAAAGGTAAATGATATTCCTAGCCATAGCTAGAAAGTCTAAAACTTCTTGACAATAATCTCTTGCAAAAAATTCTCTCTATCTTCTGATGATGATCAAACATCTCCCTCTACACCTATATTTATAGCATCAAACTAGCTCTAGATTGCCCACACGTTCCCAACCCATTGGTCTAACTAAACTCTAACTAAACTAGAAGTGTTTAACAAAAGATATCTTTCAGATCTGAAACATTTAGTCTCCCTGCAAGTTCATTAGCTGAATTAGATACACAAGATGCTTCCCACTATGAAATGGGCAAGGACACTTGGTAGCTTCTACTTGTTTCACTTGAAAACCATCTTATTATTCAGGCAGCACTAGAAAATGACACTTGGTAGCTTTCACGGTACTTACAAAAAACACACAATACTTTTTTCATTACTTATACTCTTTACTATGTCTTTACATTAGGGTTATTCCATCTTTGACATCTATCACAGTCTGTTTCTTTGAAACTTTAACCACTTATACAAAATGGGACCCATAACACTTCTCACTTGAGTAGCTTCAAAAGGAGAATGGGGATAGATGGCACTTTCCATGTATCTTTAACAATGGACATGTGGCAGTCTCCGCTTTATTTAGAAGCTTTTAGACACTTTTTGAAAATCTTGTGAAAGGTAACACGTGGTGGTCTTTGCTAAGCTTCAGCTATACTATAGAAACCTTCGAGACTCATTTCAAATTCACATAGATGATGATACTTGTCAGCTTCTGCTTACTTTAGAAACAAAACCTAGGGCCCACCATAGTCTTTACTCAATCAATGAAATAAAATGAAAAAATTGTAGATGTCGACAATTGGTAGCTTCTGCTACTTTTAGCTAGGGGCACATGGTGCATTTCAATGATTTTTAGAAACATATTGAAACCTTCCATAGTTTCCACTTGGTGCCTTCTGCTTGACCCTGAGAGAATCTTATTGAAATAAGCTTTTGAAACGCATAAGAAACATGAAACATAGATGTCAACACTTGTCACGCTCCACTAAATTACTATGAGACATGTGGCACATTTTGATGCTTTTAGAAATAAATTATAATGTGTCCTAGATGATGACACTGGGCATGTTCCATGCAAATTTGTAACTTAGACAAAATTCAGGGAAAAAATAACTCATGCCTGTGCTCTGTGTCAAAACTTCACTACCTCGAAACTAAAATGCACAAGGACAAAACTTGAAGTGCACAACTAAAAATCAAAAAATAAAATGTAGAGTATTTTACTCTATATTTATTGGCAACCCCGAGGACTTTTGAGCCCTCTCAAAAAGAATAATCCATAATCTCCTACATGATCAAATGTGACAAAAGTCACAACTTCAATAAGGCTATCTGATAAACATACCACTCATCATCAGATAATCCTTGCTTATTTTACAATTTTTGGAATGCTAAATCAAGGTTGATGATATCCTTATGTGAAAAATTCTAAAAAATATGAACTGTAGACTTCAATTTAAATTCAAGCTGGGACATGGGAATCAAGACAGCTTCCACTTCAGGTACTGATGAATCATCTCTTAAACCAAAGAAAATTGACTGATCATTTTGCCTAGCTAACAAAAAGGGTTTAATCTCATCAACCATCAACATAATGTTGCTATTAGGAAAAGTGGAGGGAAGTCCCAATTGCACCAGATATTCAATGTGTTGTTTCATGTCTTTGATTCCTTCTTTCACCACATCTAGAAGCTCTCTATAATTGATGACTACAGAGTTTCAATTGAGAACTTCATTCACTCTTTTAATAGTGATCATTTTGTCACTAATCCTTATTGCTAATAACATTCCATTAGTTACATCATATAGCTTTTGTAGCAGCATTTGAGATTCAAACACTCTCAAAGAGACAGTGGACAAAGTGTCTTCAACTGAAGTCTCCACCTTTTCACACAATTTTTGTGCATTTAGCAAAAAAGTTAAAGAGGGTCTGAGCTGAGTAATCTCCTCAGAGATTCTTTTCCATATTGATACATAAAGCTCCTTAACCAGATTCAACACCTCTGCATTCTTTGGCCTATTAGCCAACTCAAGTGTCAAATGTTCTATCATTTATCGCTCGGCTTAAAGTTGGGCCTATATAGCAGTGGTATTGTTCTGCTCATTTAATAGCTTCTATTGAAGTTGAGAGACCTATAGTAGGCTTTCCTCACATTTTTCCTATAATGTTGCCTTTTCCTACCTTAAGGCTATCACTGCATCTTTCACCTGCATTAGCCCTACTTTGAAAGAATCATTTTGGGCCTGAATAGACTGGTGAGTCTAAAAATAAATAGTATCTTACAACTATTTGTTGAGATTCTCTATTTCATTATTCTTGGTATTGATTTTTGTAGTCAAACCACTACAATTTGCCTTCTCTTGGGCTAGATCAGCCTCCATCTTCTATAGCTTCTTTGATATTTTTAAATAATCATTAGCTACTATAGAAGTGGATTCATTTATCATCTCAACCCTATCTTGTGGTCTAAAAAGGGACATTTCTATAGCCACTACATTCATTATATAATCTTTGGACTACATCTACTCATTTGGTTGGACTACATTAGGTGATAAATGGGTCACCATTAGTTGATGTTAGATTGGGTCAAATTGTGACCTCATATGTGGTGTAGCCAGGGCTTTATTATCTTTGATCCTCTTTTTCTCCATTTGGGCTTCCCTAGCCTTTTTAGCAACATCTACTTGATTTTGGAATGTAGAAAGAGAGGTAATGTGCCCACCCACAAAAGGATAACCCTATGGCAAGCCATATGGAATAGCCACATGTTGGCTAGGGGAAATCTAAGGAAGTAATTTATATGGGATAGAGGGGGGGAAATGAGGCAATGATGTAGCCTGAGTATGGATAGATGGGGTAAAATGAGAAATGGGTAAATCGGAGGTGGCAAGGGATATTATTTGGCTTGATGAGATTGTCACCCCAAGAGAAGAAGAGAGATATTGAGAAGAAGGAGAAAAAAAACTTACCTAAGGAGCAGCTAAAGTACTTTGTGGTTGGTGTTGTGACGGTTCTACCTCCTCCTCTAAATCAAGTTGAAACCATAGCCTCTTAAGTTTCCTTGGCATTTCTTCTTCTGGCTATGTTTCCTTCTCTTCAACATTATCACTGATACTAGTGGTGAATGTACAGAACTGGGAACCCCAAAGGCTGACATTGATGGAGAAGCTTTTGGTGGTGAGGATACCACACTCTTTTATTTTTCAATGGCACTGAGAGATTGGGGCCAAATAGTTATAGTGACTGTAGCTGAGGTTTGCCCTTGGGTCTTTAATGTTTAACTAGATTCTGCTCTGACTTCTGACTCTCCACCTTGTGTCTATAAATTTCTTGTATCAAGGCTACAGATAGGAGATAGATGACATTCATCCTAGAGTTCCTCCCATTTCTCATCTAAATCCACATTTCCAAAAGAGTGAGTTGTCTCACAAATCTCTTACCTATATTTCCAATATGATTCTATTTTATCAGAGTTTCAGTCTTTATTCTTTAATGCTCTTCTTAAACCAGAAGCCATTTTGATTTTAGGATCAAAATCCTTTTGCTTAACATAAAATTTTTCCCATGGCCTATCCTCTTGAAGGGGCAAATCCATTAATTCTACATAAAAATTAGGAATATCTTCCCTAAGATTTCTTCTATTCTCCCAAAAATGATGCCCTCATGCACAATTTTGGTAGTAACATTATTATTTTTGACCCATGAAGTTATGAAACCATTTGGGTCATATCCCCATTTATCTTCAATTAGAAAGAAACCTAGGAAGGCTAGCTTTCTTAGCAACATGAGCTCAGCATCTCTGACCTCTAGGGCCATGTTGTTTGTTACCCATGGAACATCATACATTTTATTTTTTTCTTCCCAGTGCCATATTCATTATCCACTATAGACACTTGCCTAGTGACCTCTAATAATGCTAACCTAAGGGTAAAAATATTAGGTAGTAACACTGGTTCTCCACTAAAACCATGGACTCTAATAATAATATGATGGGATCCAAAAAAGTAATCACAAGGAATAGTATAATTGGTCATAAGGCCTGAGACACTTAGAGTCAATCTATTTACAACCAGCTCTGGGCTTAGATGACAAAAAGCAGGGGCAATAAAAATTTCCCAAAATTCATATGGGTCACTAGTTTTGGACAAGATATGTGTCCATGCAGACACATGAATGGTCCTATGTAGACCAAAGCTTGGGTCATACATATTTAGATGCATGTGTTGGGAAAAGATGCCAGAGTTTTGATACAACATAAGGTGAAATAGATAAGAAGAATACCTAAAAATCCCTTTAGATTTTAATTGGGTGAGTTATTCAACCATTGAATATACAATCTGCTCAGAGAAATCTAGCCGATATTCCTGAGACTTGTCAATAGTTTTCAATCTAAATAGAATGGCCATTTGCTCTTCATAGATAGTGATATTCTCTTTCATTCCAAAAATGAAAGCCATCATGGAAAGTGCCTCTTGACTATCTTGTGTAAATTGTGCTCTTACTATTGGTAGTGTCGGCATAGTGGTATCATCATTCCCTAATTGCAATTTTGATTTCAAAAACCTCAATTGATTATTGATGTTTGCCCATGTTTTCTGCATTTTGGCAATGGTAGGAAACATGGTTGTCTTGTCATGATACAGGGCCAACATGTCTCTAATAGCCTTTGGTATAATTTTCACAATGAATGGACCCTATTGTATTGTATTTGAGGGCACATGAAACAATTTGGAGCATATTTCAACCAAGTCAAGGCATGGATGTACACTTGGGACAATGAATTGTGCCAGATGGGAAGTCCATATCCTCATTGTGAATGTTTCATATTGTCCAGCCTTAGCCTCTAAATACACCTTTGATGTGCCCCTTCTCTTAGGGTTTTGCTAGGTTTTTGAATAATTGGGTTCATGATTTTGTCTATGAAATCTTTCACCTTTGCTAGGTCATTTGCATAACCAACTTTAGAGAATCTAGTCCGTAGATAGGTCTTTAAGGGTTGTGCAGGGGCTGAAGCATATGAATTGCTTGTGAGAAACTTATCAATGGATTCATAAATCCTAGACCCTTGTTGTGAATATTTTGCTCCCTCCATATCTATATCTATACTTGGAAATAGTGAACTGTGGTAATAGGTATGGAGCTTTGTAATAGGGAAGGCACTTTCACTAAGCAGGTTTGCTATGAACTAAAACTATAGGCAACAGGGATTTTCTAATAGATGCAAGAATGTTTGAGATACTATTAAACTTTAACTCTTGTTATGGGGTATTTAATGACCCATCAAGTCTTGAAAATGTCATTAAAACTGGATAACTATTAGCAAATCTTTATTGAATCTACGTGGCACAACAAGTCATATACGTCATGAAAGTGGCTACGTAAGGTACCTTGGGTAAATTTAAAGATTTGGGAGAGATTTAATGTGTTGAGAGTTTTGAAAATTTTGAAAAAGGCTCTGAGCCATGGCCACATGTTCAAAGAACACTTATTTAAAAGAAAGATTGGGAAAGAAAAATGGGAAAACAAAGCAACAAAGAAAGGGAAACTATCTAACTATAATACATTAACCAAGTATCTTTGCCTCCCTCTTGGATCAAAGGAATAATTTATAAAGTCTCCTTCATGGTGAGAAGATTTATGGTGCCAGACAAGTGGATAAATGGGATGAAGCTCTAGTGACTTGCTCTTCTTGCATGCCACCTTGATTGGCCTACATCTGAGTGGATCAAAATAAAAAATGATTCCAACATATACATACTCTTATTGTTCTTGAAAGCTTGTCGAATGTTGGTTCTTCATACTAGTGTGTCTCATCAAGAAATTGATGGTTATTGGCTCATTACCATAAGCCCTTTGATATACATCATTGATTGGCTTATCTCCTTCTACCTCAAACTTGGGTTCCGTTGCATGATCATCCTCCTTAATGACTTTAAATATATCATCTTCAAATTCACCAACCTCTTGAAAGGATAAGCTTGAAAGATTGCAACAATTTTGCATATTTATTTGAGTCTCAATTCTATCTTATCCATCCACAACTAGCTCACAACCTCTTTGAAGAATAGTATAACCTACTCCAATGACTTCAAATAAGTCATTCAAAACATGATCAAGGAAGTGTCCATGCTCCTCCATATCATCTTGCAAAGTGAGAAGAAAGTTAGAAATTATCCCTTCCTCATTAGAGATTAAGGCAAAAGCTTGTGACTTGTCCTCTTGTTCATTAAAGGGTGTACCTATGGTGATCTCCTTCTCATCTACACTCGTGAAATCTCCTTGACCAGCCATGAATTGAGCACACTCCTCATTTGCTTCCTCCAAAAGAGGTTCCTCTTTGAGAAAGGAGGAAGTGGAGAGCTGATAGTTATACATCTATGGGAGAGAAGGCAATCCTTGAGCTAGAATTAAATGATTCTCCTATTTCCATTTGGCCAACACTTTATCTATATTAGATGTGGCTTGATAGCTCTCCTGGAGTGTCTATATGGGGTGTGTTCAAATGTAGGATCTTTTGCTTGATCATCTCCATGAGTAAGATTAGCCTCAACCTTTTCAAGGCTTTGAGAAAAACCTTTCTCCTCCTCTTTTCTCCCCCATGATTCCATTGTTTGCTTCCAACTCATGACCTTGGAATTAGAACTTTTCCCTTGGGAAGAGGCAGCAATTTTATCTTCTTCAAGGTCCCGAGCTGGTTCATGATTTTCCCTCTTCCAACTCAGAATCTGAAATTCATGTTGAGAGACCTGAGGATTGGTAGAAGAGGTATCTCTTGGCATTTATTTCCTTAAAACATTTGGAATTTTATGATCTCCATCAAATATGACATAAGTGCCCAGACCAGTAGAGTCATAATTTCCATACGGGTCACTTTGCACCATAGCTAACAAATGGTTATTTTCCTCTTCTTGGTCATGTTCAGTCCAGTCACCTAACTCCTCAACAAAAGCCCTTTCTTCCTTATTTAGCATAGCATGAGCTACCTCTAATTTTTAGGTTGGTTCATTGGTGATGTGATCCTTAGATAGTGGCTCAGATAGTATTTTCATCTTTGAACCATATTTGGTTTTTAGGATGAGGTGAGACCAATCAAGTGAAATATATCCTCCTATCTTGGCTATGAAATCATTGGATAAACATAGGCCAAATATAGGGGGTATATCTATGACTACCACATCTTGATGGACAACTATACAGGGGCAAGTATATAATTGCAATGGGAGTTGTTTAATTCTCCCTATTGTTTGCACTGATTTGCCATCTAGCTGCATAACTCCTCTAATAAGTGGCTCATACTTTATTTTTAAATCATATGCTATTTGCTTTGGCATTACTATAGTACTAGCCCCTGAGTCTATCATGGCATTATGTAACAGTTTCTTTCCAACTATAAAAGTCAAATAGAAAGGCTTTGGTTTGGATTTGCTTACCTCTGGTGCATTGTTCAAAAGGGTTGTTGTCTACAGAGGAACCAAATTTTTGAACTTTTCTTTTTTAGCAGGTCCTTTTGTACCGGTATATTTAGGCACTATTTGGCCTTGTAGAGCTTCTTGTAATAGTGTCTTTTGTTCAAGAATAGATAATATGTACCATATTGACACATGTGTTGGGGTTCTCTTCAGTTGATCCACCACATTCACTGGTCCTAGTGTTTGGGTTCTTTAAAAATAAGGGTACCTTGCTTTTTCTTAAACTTGTCCAGGAACTACTTGGTTCTGCACTAGCTAAGGCACTTCTTGTCTAGCAATTGTGTTTTGATGACCTTGAAATGGAAGAGGCCCCATAGTCTCATTATTTGTAACTTCAGGCTATTGCATCATCCTTCTCTTTGATCTGGTGTCGTAATCTAATTGTACTACTGGCTTCTTGGAAGTAGAAGCTTCATTCAAAAATACTGATACTTCATCTTCAACCCATGAAAACAAAGCATGTTTATGGGTTATTTCTTCTTGTTGTTGTAATTACATCCCTTGCATCTGAGCCATCAGGATTGAATTTTGCATACCAGAGGATTGGTAGGCTTGAGTGTCAGAAGTACTTACAAATTGTCCATCCATTCTTCTTTTCTCTGCTACCTTTTGTTGTAGATTACCCATGGGACAATCTTTGGGCATATGAGCATTATTACAAGGGAAACACTAGGCATTGGTGACATCTACATAATTATTCTACCCTTGAACAATCTCTCTATTTGGATTAGGGGGAACAGTTTGTGAGGGTGTAGAGACTGCAACTAATTAGTTTGTTGGCTGAGGGTTAGTTTGCCTTTGTGGACCCTGATATTGGTTTGGCTACGGTGGAAATATATTTCCTTGGTAGCCTTGATATTAGGGTTTAGGATAACGATTCTATTGTCTTTTTATGTTGATTAACTCATTATAAAATGTCCTTAAGATATTCTTGATATCATCCATCTTAGATGACTGGGCAAGGACAAGTTCTTTAGCAAGTTGTTGAGGATATGTGTACATAGACATAGGTGGGGATATGGAATTAGGGGTTTATTGAGGCAAAGGTAAGGTAATCTATAGAAACATGGGCATGGGAGGCGTTGGGGGAAACTTTCTATCATCTATTAAATTATTTTTAGCTCTGACAGTGTATTCATAGGCTTCTGGCAGAGTCTAACCTCCAAGTGACTGAATCATTACTGATATATCTAACTTTAAAGCTTTAAGATAAAATACTATAGCCATACCTGGTAATGGTCTTGCTATAGTAGGAATCCTTTCCCAAGTCTTTTGAAATCTTGAATTGAAGTTAGTCATTACTTCTTGTGGTGCCCTTTTGATAGTAATCAGTTATTGCAACAAAGAAGATTTATCACCCTTTTATTCAAATCTTTCAAAGAAAATATCTCCAAGATGATCCCATGTAGATATTGTATTTGGGGTCAAAGATCGGTACCATTCTAGAGCCTTCCCTTTAAAATAAGCTACTAAAAATCTTATGGCCACATTTTGCTGTGTGACCACATGTATAACACAGACATAAGACACATCCTGTAGATGTTCTTCAGGTGTTTTGAAATCTTGCACACTAAATTTGGGAAAAGCTTTTAGGGCATGTATTGGAATAAGGTCCCAAGTGGCTGGTGGTATTGGTAGAATCAAAGGACTACCAGTGTTCCAACTTGCATAATTTCTTGGAGATATAGGTGCTCCCATGTTTGCTCTTGGTATTGGTATAAACTGATTGACCCTTCTTCTTAGATTAGTTATCAAAGGTGGAAAAAGAATACCTAGATTTACAGCAGATTAAGATCTTGTTACTGGTCCATAGCTCTGACTCCTTGTAGCTCTCTTATTCATACAATTTTGAAAGAAACTTTAAGATGGTGTCCCTCTAGGCGTGGCAAAAATTGTTGATGCTTAAAATTGTACTATTTCCAACACCAACAATGGGAAGTTTTAGGAATGTGGGAATTGCGACCTAAAATGACCTCCAAATTTTAAAGAAGTTGGCTCTTCTTTATCTCAAATATGTAATTAAAAAAGGGATAGAAATTAAACAGAAACACAAATGTAATGAAATAAAATCTAACTATGGCAATGTGCTTGAATTTAATTTGATCCTTAATACTAAGCACAATGAAACTATATTTAGGATTCAATTACATTAAAGAAAAAACAATGCATGATCAGTGTAAAAGATTAAAACAATAGAATCAAAGGCTCACAACTTAGACTATTTTTGCAGTAACATAGAAACAATCTTCTTATTAATTTTCCAGTCACATAAAAGGCACATAGACATGCATAATTATACAAACTTTCTAACTCAAGAAAATAGAATAAAGGAAAATGATATTGCTAGCCATAGCTAGAAAGTCTAAAACTTCTTGACAATAATCTCTTGCAAAAAATTCTCTCTATCTTCTAATGATGATCAAACTTCTCCCTCTGCACCTATATTTATAGCATCAAACTAGCTCTAGATTTCCCAAACATCCCAACCCAATGGTCTAACTAAACTCTAACTAAACTGGAAGTGTTTAACAAAAGATATCTTTTGGATCTAAAATGTTAAGTCTCCCTGCAAGTTCATTGGCTAAATTAGATACACAAGACACTTCCCACTATGAAACAGGTGAGGACACTTGGAAAATTCTACTTGTTTCACTTAAAAACCATCTTATTATTCATGCAACACTAGAAAATTACACTTGGCAGCTTCTGAAGTACTTATAGAAAACATGCATCACTTTTTGCATTACTTATACTCTTTACTATGTCTTCACATTGGGGTTATTCCATCTTTGACATCTGTCACGGTCTACTTCTTTAAAACTTTAACCACTTATAGAAAATGGGACCCACATCATTTCTCACCCGAGCAGCTTCAAAAGGAGAACGGGGATAGATGGCACTTTCTGTGTATCTTTAAAAATCAACACGTGGCGGTCTCTACTTTCTTTAGAAGCTTTTAGACACTTTTTGAAAATCTTGTGAAAGGTAACACGTGGATATCTCCACTGAGCTTTAGCTATACTATAGAAACCTTCAAGACTCATTTCATATTCACATGGATGATGACACTTGTTGACTTCCAATTACTTTAGAAACAAAACCCAGGGCCCACCACAGTCTTTACTTAATCAATAAAAAAATGAAGAAATTGTGGATGTCAACACTTGGTAGCTTCCACTACTTTTAGCTAGGGGCACGTGGCACATTCTGATGCTTTTTAGAAACATATTGAAACCTTTCACAGTTTCCACTTGGCACCTTCCGCTTGACCCTAAGAGAAGCTTCTTGAAATAAGCTTTTGAAATGCATAAGAAACATGAAACACAGATGCTAACACTTGTCGCACTCCACTAAATTACTACAAGACATGTGGCACATTTTGATGCTTTTAGAAACAAAGTATAATGTGTCCTGGATGATGACACTTGACATGTTTTCACAACTCTGATACTTAGACAAAATTTAGGGAAAAAGGAACTCACACCTGTGCTTTGTGTCAGAACTTCACTGCCTTGAAACCAAAATGCATAGGGACAAAACTTGAAGTGCACAACTGAAACTCAAAAAATTAAATGTAGAGTATTTTACTCTACACTTTCCTAATAATAAAAAGAACCAAGACACTGTCACCATCATAGTAGAGGTCATTCTATGAAATCCATATGATCATGATTTTAATGACATTATTGAGGTGGAGAAATGCATTTTAGACACTAAAGAGGAAATATTTAAATTACATGAGCAATTAGAATTATAAAAAAGGAAGAGTGTAAAAATTTATATAGTCCCCTAGAATAAGAATTCATTAAGCTACAAGAGCTAAACATAGAGGACAAAGTGTAAAAGTTTCTTGTCTCCAATGAGCCAATTTTTCAAGAATTGTTAGTACCAAAGTCTCTTGTGCCCAGTATCATAGTCATTGGACCTTAATTAAATGCATCTCTTGTGTATGATTTTCAAAATTGAGAACAACATGAACCTCTTATTTACAATTATGTTGATTATAGTTTTGAAGTAAAGTGAAATGAGTATCTTGAATTCATGTATGTTGATATTTTCAATGATAGGATTGAAAAACATTGAGATTTATGAAAGGAAACAAATGTTTTTGATGGTTTTTATCTTGATTTATCCCCAATACCTTGTGGTATTTTGGTCAAATACAAATATGAGTTTGTTCCTTCCATTTACCTGAATGTCAGTAATAAAGATTTGGGTCATGGTCTTCCTCAAGAAATTCTATATCCTAAGTATGGGGTATTGGAAAGGGTTAAACCAAAATCTTTTAATCCTCTATATTATGATATTATCTAAGAAGAGAAATACATAATCTTACATCCATATTCACTTATAAAAAAATATTACAATGTAAATAAGGATGATGATATCATTCAGGATTTGGGTTACCCAAAGTCAAGCATGTAATATATGATCACCAAGTTCACTAATTATGAATAGGTTAAGACACCTATTATAGATCTAGGAGTGACAAGTCTGAATATTGAATGCATGGATAAATATGGTGGTGATTCTTGCATGGCATATTTTTAATAAGACATCAAGAATCTATTTGATTGTGGGTCTAATTCCACTTAAATATTAGGTGATATTTTTTATGATTGCTTGTCTAAACTATTCCTTCGTATGAATGCAATTTTAAATGATGAACTTTTAGACCTTAGTAATCCCCAATGAAATATATGCATGTTAGCATTCCTTGGTAATGTTTGTTTAACTAATGGTTATATTTTTCATGAAAGTGATTCATACATTTTCCCACTCATGGGTGTAATTAATTTATGAAGTTGATGAGGTATGCCATGGATATCCTAATTTTTCTTGGATAGACATTGAGGTGAATTATTTACAATCCTATGTTGATTCTGATTTTAGAATTAAGGAACCTAGTTATTTTGAATGCATGATTGATAATGACATTGGTTTTATAGGAAAGTAACTCAAATAAATTAAGAGGGAATTTTAAGACGTCTTTTTCTTCCTAAGGACACTTATTGGAATAACCTTTCTATTTAAATCAATTGGAAATCATTTTGCATTGAGTTTCTAAATCTACCCTCTCAATTGTGTTAGACACGCCATTTTTTAGATTAGTGTACATATTTTCCTATTTTCACATTTGATTTCTTAGTAAGTTTCCTTATGTTTTAGACTAGCATATTATTTGTATATATGTTTGTTTTATATTAGGTTTCATGCTTGGTATTTTTCTTGTTTTGGTTTTGCTTTAGAATTCTATCTATTCCTTATCCTAAACATCCCTTTATATATGTTAAGCTTTGTTCTAAGATCAAAATTACTGATTTGAAGAGTAGACCATGTGGATTCCCATTTCCTTGTGTTAGTGGGTTGATAAAACTCAAATAGTGGATGTATAATTGAGATAGTTGTTTGAGACTTTAACGTTAGAAAGTGAAAAGTCACATTTGAATAATGGCATAGGTGTTTTCAATTTTATTTTGTCTATTTTATAAACTTTGGATACCTGTGATTCTAATAGAACATGTGGACTTTTTAAATTTTTCTTTTCTTTTCTAGATCCATCAACTACACATAATTAAACATTAAAATCAAAGAAGAAATACTAAACTTTCTATGTTTATAATTGTATCTATGGATTGGTCCCTGAACCTCAATAGATAGAACTAAAAAATATTTCCATTATAATTTTTTTAAGGAAACTAAAAATTAAATGAAAAAAATCTAAGGTCTTCCTCGAAATAGTGATTCAAGAAACCTCTACCGTAGGCTTTCCATCTTGGCTATAAGCATATCAAGTCCTTGAGTGGGACCATAAATACATCTATCTCTATTAGGGATATATACACCTAGTTTGTAGCATATAATACCCATACCTTTCCCCCAAGCTAAATCAACAAATATTTTCCCTCTAAAAAGTTTTGATTGCTGAGGTAGGTTTGAATTGTTTCATGTGAATTTAAAAATATATAAATAAAATTTAACCATTTTCAAACCTAATGGTCTAAAAACAAATGGGAATTAGTATGAAACATGTTGAATCAAAATTTAGTTCCCTTAAATTTATGATTTTATCTAAAAAATTGTTTGCAATTTATATTTGTGTTTAGGTGTGAAAATTTGTACTCTAACTGTTGGAGTGATTTGATCAAGTTTTCATGGCTCTAAAGTAACTAAAAAATTCATCATATTTTGGTTCCAACTCACCCCATCATAATATTCCTCAAATGGAGACCCTTTTTTCAATTTGGTTTTTGGTTCACAAGTTCCTAGATGTAAAGTTTTGTTTTCTAAATGCTTCATTGATATTAACCATGTCTATTAATCCAATATTAATTATTGCACATGGTCTCAAATTCCCATCTAGGGATGCATCAATTTAAATGTATACAATTTATTATATATTTTAATTATTGGAATAAATCTTGTTTTGTATATACATCAAAATTCCTTTCTTCAAGCCATTTCACCTTAGATCTAGTTGAGTTATATAATTGTTTTAGAGTTATTTGGCTTCTTTTACTCAGGAGTTTAATCCATTTCTACTTAATTTTAGAGCTAATTAAATAAGTGTTCATATGGATTCAATTATTAGGATTATTCAATTTCATAATAATGAATGAAAATCTAATTTTAATTTGGTAAAGTTAAAATTTTGAATCATTGAAATACCTTTTTGTCCATTAAAGTTCATTTGCCTTATTGTTTTTATTTTGAATACTTATCCATTTGTCTTCAAATAACTCAACCACTAGATTTTTATAATTTAAAATTGTTGATTGTGACTTTATTTTATACATGTAAGTGCCCACTTCATTTTAGGAGTAATGAGGTATCCCTTCCTAGCTCTTAACAATCCTAACCCCTTCACAAAAGCTTCTTTAGGACATAGTTTATTCTTCATATGCATCCGAGAGCCACGTGGTATTTTTATACCACTCTATGGGACTTAAATGACTTAGTATACCATATAGGTGACTATGTTAGTGGTATTATGCCATGTTTCATCATATTGATGACCAACTATCATGGGGTCATCCATACATAAGTAGACCCTCTAGGTGAATGGGTTAGTAGGATTATGCCACGTGACATCATCCTAATGACTTATTATATATGGGTCATTTGTGCATCAAAAAACCTTTTATGTGAGTGGGTTAGAAATATTTCACCATGTGACATCATCTTGGTGATCTATTGTCCTAGAGTGGTTAGTCTTAGTACACATATGAGATTTGGAATAACAGGATATCACCTAGTGACAACATCCCACTACATCAAATTCAAGTCACAATCAACATATAGCAATCCCCATGTTCATTAGTGGATAAAATAGGTTAATATAAATTTTAAGACCTAACAATGGAGTGAGATAAAATACGTAGGAAATCATATACATGCGAGGTCATCAAAGGGGCCACAAGTTTAGAAATTGATGCCCTATCTAGCTATTAGGGTCGTCAACTCATAAAATGGGATATGTACTTAAATTTATGGTGTAAGATAAAGTTTTAAATCTCCAAAAAATACAAATAATAACTAAAAAAGGTATATCTTATAGAGGAATGGCCTCTAATTATAGAAGGGGGTATTCCTTTAAATCTATTAGGGAATCATGAATCCCAATTGTAACATTTTCAAATCATCATTGAATATTTGTAACCACTATGTTAGTGGGATAATCTAGAAGATGTGGCCATGAGATTCACAAATTGTCTTTTTAAATAGGTTGCATTGATATTGTAAAAGGGGTGATACTTTTGGGTAACAATGATCTATAAGAATTATGCTAGGATTTCACCTACCTTCCTTTGATGTTTTATCCACATTATTAGCCTAGATATATTGATTGTAATAGAATGTTTTTATATTGATGAATACATATTTTATTATGTTTTATTTGTTTAATTTATCTATTATTTTTAATTATCTAGGTAATTAGTGATAGGATTGTTAATATGCATAGTTACAGATGATTATCTTACTTATGTTGTGTAGTAGTTATCATAATTAGTTTATTTAATTCTTTCATGTTTTATTTAAACATATCACTTTCATACCCTAGCTTGGATATGATGGAAATTTCAATGAATCAAAGCTTATTTTTTCACAAGTTGAAGTAGATATGCTACATGATTATACAATTAATTAGCAATAAATCAAGTAAATAAATGTGAACACTCATATCAATTAAACCTCTAGTGGTAATATTTGTTGCTCTCAGATTAATATGGGTTAAACTTCTCAGCCCTAAAATTAACAAAGGGAAATTCATCCCATGTGTTTTCTTCTCACTGTTTCCTCTATGAATTACTCGATTATATGGGTGTATTTTAAGATGGTAAAAAATTGAGACCAACACAAATGATGTTCACTCATTTTATAGAACAATTTCTTGGTATAATTATTGAACAACATGGTAATGAAATAGTTTAAGAACTATTCAAGAGCACGATCTAAAAATTAAAAATAACATTATTTCATTCACCTATTTAAGAGCATTATAATACTCAAGAATCAATTTATCCATCTACTTTTAAGCATGATATAGTTACACATGAGCATATTCAGTTTATTTCATAGAGGATGGTAAATCATCCTAAGTAGAAAGTGGAATGTAAAAATAGGCCTCCATACCATACGGAACAAAATGTTACTCAAATAAATGAACCTTAGGTATATGTACAAGTCCCTACATCCTATTCTCATTCACATGATGATATAGGTTTACATGAACACATGAGTAATGATTAATAGGGTTATATTATAGCATATATCTCCTATTTAAATTCATATACATATATAGTTGGCACTTATTATTTATAATACATTACTAAATCATATAATGTAGTTGGGTATACCTATTCCCATCTTCTTGATAGGATCATTGGTTGAATAGAGCTTCATGTTTCCTCCTAAAGCACTAGATAGGATGAGTTATTTATTAGTTGATTGTATTTTCCTCTTACATATCTTCTTTAATTTTATTTAACTATTAATTATTCTACACCTTGTATAATCATTATTTCACCCCTTGCTTTTAATTTTGTACTTTAGGTGCTTACCCTTTTGATTTAAAAACTAGTTAGAACAATATTAAACACTTATCTTTATGGCACTCCACTTACTTAATATTGTATATCTTATACCTTATGTCACCTATATGATCTCATATTGTTACATGATCATATATAGCCTCTTTCCCATTTGAGGATCATGTACATTCTTACATTATTTATTTTTTATTCTATATTTATATGATTCAAATTTACATACACATTGGGGGCACATTTATAGGCCTTCCTCCCTATTTCACTATGAATTTTCACCTTGTTTAGGATTGTTTGAATCCCTCCTAATTTCTCTAATTTCAAATATTTTATTATTAACACCTTTTTAAAAATATATTTTACAATTAAAATATTGGTATAAATTCAAATAAATGCATATATTGTAAATAATTAAAAAAATCCAAATATTTTAAAAAAATAAATAAATAAATTAGGACCTAAATAATTTTCAAATGTTGTTAGCTTACTTCTTTTCATATGTTTTCTTATTATATGTTAAGTAAATATCATATCACTCATTTAAACACACAACGTTTCACATGAGGTACTTAAGTGTGATATAGAACATACTTTCACATTATTCTTTGATGTCTTGATTCCCTTATTACCCAAAAACCTTAATATGTTTGGAGCATCTCTACATTCTCTACAAACACTTTAACAGGTTGTCTCTATCCATGACCTCTTTACCATGTTGATATTTGTATCATAAAAATTTATTACTAAATAACTCATTATTTTCTCATGTATCTCATTAAATATGATACTTGATAACATTCAAATTCATACATATAATATATCTATAATAGTATTATTTTCTACATGCTTAGCTTTACATTCTTACTTTCCTACATGATAGGTTATACTTGTTTGCTTATTGTGTGTGTGGCCCCTATCCATATATGTTTAAATTATTTATTTTATTTCCTCATTATTCCATTTTAATGTGGATTTTGGCCTTGTGTGATGTGTGAAACCTACATTTCCCTTGTATGTGGCTTTCTTGTCCTTTACGAGTGACATTTTATGACATTACTTATTGCTTGCTCATTTATTTTTAATATGGTGTCATAATTCATATTGTGAAATCTATCTACTTTACTAATGTGCCATGATTAATGTCATGCATCATTTATATAATATTTTATTACTATAGTTCCATCGTCCAAATCATGTATACATTGCTTCTATGATTTAATTATATATCATTCTAACACATCTCATATAAAAACTCAATGATATATTGAATATTATGATGTAAATTTTTTTAAATATTTAAATAACTACTATATCAATATATTATTCACATATGATTTATTTTGAGAAAAGTGACTTGTATGGTAAATCTCTCATCTCAAAAGGAGTGCATCACACTAGGTTTGCTTGGAATATTCAAGCCTTAAGGGCAAAAAAACTTAGTTTTTTGGTAATATATGATTTTAAAATAGAAATACAATTTATATTTTTTAGATTATGGAGGCATGTGGCATGGATTTGAATGTATCACTACAGTTTAAAATTACAAATAGTTCAAAATTTAAAGAAATTTATTTTTCATAAACAAATTGTATGAATATTTTTTAACAACTTTTTAAACCACTACCTATGGTCCATCCTCAAGATAAATGAATGTTATAAAATTTACTTGATTACATTTATATAATTGGGAGTTTAAATGGGGCAATTTCAAAAAAAATATAGATGTTATAAAATTAAGTTCTTATAAAAGGATAAAATCTAGATGTAGAAATAGAAACTTTTAGCTTTCCCTGTATTGATCCATAAATTCTAGATATAAACCTTATATTTATCAGTTTAATTGATTACTCTCTATATAAACATCTAATAATTTATAAAAATGAGAAATATTTAATATAAGTTACAAGTTTCAAAGTTGATAAGGTTTCAAAAAATTTCAAATGTGGAAAAGTTCAATAGTTTTAAAGTTGAAAAATTTCAATTAATGGTTCATAATATCATTTAAATATAATAAATATATAGGATCTATTATATTTTTTCATGTTCAAGTTTCTAGTATGGGATTTTTAAAATTTTCAAGTTTCAATTTTCAAAGTTGCAATGTTACAAATATAGTATAGATCCATCTATATTAGTGTGATTTGTATTAGTTTGAAGTGGTCCATGTTATAATCTAGTGACACTCAACATCTATGGTTGAATTTTTCAAATATTAACTAGGCCATAGTTTTTGGTTACACTCCTTCAAATATTCCATACATTCAAATGAGAATTAGATCATATCGTATTTCCAACTCAAGCATTCCATGGTTTTAAAATTAATGCTTGATCACTCTTAATTCACCAAAGTTTTATACTTATAAAAATACCTCAGTAATGGGGCATACACACTTTTCCATCTCCATGTTATTGGTAATTTATATTGGATATTCTTTTTAAGGTTATCTTACACAATCAAACTTCATATCCAAATAAAAAGTGTGTATGCACACTCACATTTTCATATAATTTACTCTAGTAATATCACTTTGTGTATCACTATAATAAAGTTTACAAAAATGTAGACACATGAAATTAATCAATAAATGTTTGACAACTTTTATTCTTGACATTATTACCACTACTTGGTCTATTCATCATTTTGATAACTCATAATCTATAAGAGATCATTCATTTTATTATTATAATTATAAATATCATACATACATCAATAATTTATTTATATTCATCCCTATTCATTCGATAGTCTCTTATCATATGTGTCCCAAAAGTATTTGGTCTTCTGGGATAATTCCACACTAGTTAGGTAGGTTCACAGGGTAGTTTTATCCCCTAAGCCAACCTTGTCTCTTGTACTCAAACAATCAATTTTAGAAATTGATATGTTTCACAATGGATCTCACTCATATTTAACCTATAAAATAACATCAAGGCTATTTATTATAACCCCACTATATCTCTTTAGAAATTTCTTTGCACACTGAGTAAAAGAGCACTACTTCTATTTTTGTTCTAAAACATTATAGCAGTCATAATCCAAGTAATAATACTTGTTTATTTAAGGTCAAGGGAGTATAATTTTAATAAATATTATATTTATAGTCATTATATTTACATAATAATATATCACACAATCACTTTAGGAGGAATATCTACATCAACCTGAGACCCGTTTGGGCTATGTAGGTAGCACACTATTATGTGGGGTTTCGTAGGCCAATTAGGCTATTCCAATTACATATTTAACCCCTTTTGTATTTGATATCTATATTTTATATTTGACATGATCTAGGGTTTTATCTTTTACATGTATTCTCCACAATAACACAAGGTATAAATTAAATCAGTTAACTCTTGCAGGTGATCACAGAGACCTAGATCTAAAAATTGGGCACATAATAAACTAGGATGTGGTTTTATTAGTAAAACAAGGCTGAAATTCACCCATATCCACCTCTCATTTACTTGTCCTAGTATATTGTGAATTATTGTTTTCTAACATGACTATGTTTAGAATTCTTTCTATAGAGTTTTTACTTACATTAAGCCTACATAATCAAATATATATCAATTTTGAGGGAAAGTCTCTAACCCTAGTATAATTTACTATTTTTATCAAGTTTATGATTTTTGTAAATTTTATAGAATATTATATTTGACTATATTTTAATATCATATTAGTACATATATGCATTTCTATTTCAATAATTTAATACCATTTTTTTAAAAATTTAAATTAAAAAGGTTTAATAGTTTGTAACTCATTAGGATATTCATCATCTAAATCTAAAAGGGAAATTTTGTGATCAATATGTATGTTGAAAAACTTAGGATATGATAAATATTGTAAATATGATATGGTGTTTTAGGATTATGTATCTTGAGACCCCATAGATTAGGATTTGATTAATCCTTATAACATTTGCCATCATGATTGATATTGATACATTGGATACCAAAATATGTTATATATCTCATGTGATGAGTCTAAATATAGTTGAAAAAATATATTATAGGAAAGTGGAAGATATAAAACCATGAGTTTGGTACAAATTATTTTTGGCCTAATAATGAGAGGGAGCCAAATGTAACCAATAGTATTTTTATTGGTTCTATCAAATCCATGACATGTGTGTCAAGTTTTATTTATAACATATTTGGAATAACCAAGTTATGTTAACCAAAAGGAAGTAATGTTAATTCAATGGACTTCATCCACCAAGACTCTTCTTATGAAGGTATTTTTGATAAAAATCTTAATGAAAATGGGTGGTTCATCGACTTGAAATAGTCTTTTTTCACTAATCATGCCTTTTTGGGAAAATTATATGGAAATTTTATTAGAAGAATAAGGTTGATATATGATTTTAATAACATGAAATTCCATAGTTTTAGGACCTTTATAATGTTAATTATTTAATTTAGATTTATTAGGTGGTGATTCTTCAATGTCTTGCAATTTTTGCATGAGAAACTTTCGATGATAAGGTGAGGTTTTCATGAGTTCCATTAGAGGAATTTTTTAAGGAAGGGGATTTAGTACATTTAGGAAATTCCATTTTGATTTAGGGTTGGAATCATAATGAGTTTTACCTTGATTAGGAATGGTGATTTTTGGAGGAATGGTAGTTTAAGGGTTGGAAGCACTAGGTGAGGCTTCGATGATGGAGAGGGATTGTCACTAGTATTATAATTTGTAGATGATGTAGTTATGGTGGTAATATCCTTAATAAGCTAGTATTATAGAGATGACTTCTTTGGTTTGGTAACATGGTCATTATGAGTAGGATTATGAAAATATTTAACCTTGTCCATATTCACAAATTGAGAATTAGTATATTAAAGATCATAGTCAGTGTCAATAGCATAAGTTAATTAATTAAAATGTTTTTTATTTGATTGTGATGGTTGAGATGATTTTTTAGGTTTTTTATTTGTATATGTTTCATTTTAAGTATGGGTTTTAGATGCTTTGAGATATTATTTATGGTGTTATTTGATAATAATATCATAATTGATGTTCTTTCATAAAATGGTAGCTACCACAATTTTTTATATTCCACAATAGTCTCATGAGAGTGACCAATGTCAACATGAAAAAAAAAATCTTATTAGGATCATACCATAATGTAGGGATGGTATTACAGATAAATGGTTTAGATGGATATAACAAATGCTTGATCTATTTCATGTTGAAGGGAGGGAAAGAGTGAAGTTGGTTATATGATTTTTATGCTCTTATTTTCTATTGTGGAGGATTATTTGAGGAATTATTAGTGGTGATCATATTTTTTTTAATTCCTAAAGATTATTTTTTGGTGTTTTAATACAGATAAAATTGATCTATAAGGAAAAATTATCATTTTTGGTTGAAATCCTCTTCTAATTTTTTAGGAGAGAAGATCCCAACATTGTATTGAAGAAAGGTTTTAAGATAAGTAACAAATATTTTGAAAATAAAATTATCACTCATGTTATGGTCCACTTTATGCCCTGAATACATCAAACATTTTATGAAATTATGTGAATATTCATTATGTATTTTCTTAGTATTAATGAAGTTGCTAAGGCTATTTTTCATAAAGTTCATTAATGTGGAATTCTTGAACTGGAGCATTGACTAAATCCTCTATCTAGGTAATGGAATTTTTAGGAAGTTGATTGATCCATTCTAACACATCACTAGTATATATTTTGGATAATATTTTAGTGGTAGCATAAGTGTTGTTTTGAAACCATTCCTTGTAGATATTTCCAAAGCGTTTAATATGTAGTGGATGATCTTTAGTACCATCATATGTAATAGTTGGATAAATGGTTTCAGTGTCTATAAACACAATGGAGTAAGTTAAAGGTTTATTTTATAGATTTTGAAGCATCATGTTATGTATTGGTGGTTTAGGTATGGTATTTACATTAGCACCTCTAATATGAAGGGGGATAAAATTTGATTTGGATGGTTCATGATGACTTGAGGAGGTTGATTAGCCATTTTAAAATTTGATTTTGCATTTGAAAGATTTGGCTCCTATTACAAGCTTATATAAGTCATTTTTTAGTCTATTTTTGCATAGAATTTAGATGGATCTAGAGGTGGATATTGATTAGAGTTAGTTTGAGTAAGATTAGAAGGTGGATTCCCATAATAGCCTTGGGAAGAATATTTCCAATGTTTGTGTTGTTTTCCATAGCTATCATAGAATAAGAGAGAATCTTGTTAAAGATCACCACTTATTTTCTAGTACAAATAATATTATAATTAATGTTTCTAATAAATTTGGTGGGGTCCTCTAGATCATTAGTTTGGTTGATTTCAACCACATTTCATTAGATAGATATAGAGTGACACTGAGAAAAACTACACCATGAAGAGTTTTAATGAGTGGTGGAAAAATTAAGAAGAAAGTAACAACCCATGTAGAATTATAATGGATAAAAATCATAGTTATAATAAATTGATAGTATCATACATGATGATATAGTAAGTTTATGGATATATTAGAAGACTATATGAGACTATCTAATATAGTTAAAGACTGGAACACACTATATTAGTTTGATTGATATATTTATATATAACATGTGATACTATGGGGGGAAAGGCAAATTAATTTTACTAGGATGTCTAATTTAGTATGGGATAAAATGAGTGTATTAGTCAATGTGATTTGATTAAAATTTAATATTGTATCATGTTAGCTAATGTAGTAAGGAGAGCACATAGAACTATATTGGGTTTGTTGATTCAATTTACAATAATAGAAAATTGTATTATGTTGCCTAATATAATTCATAAACATATCAAAAAAATTTATTGGGTTGGATGATATAATCTATAAGATAAGAAGACTAAAATTTATCTAATTATTTTATGAAAATCAAGATAGGGAGGTGTACTAAAAATAATTGGATTGATATTTATTATATAAGATATACTTATCCCAATCGTAATATATTGAATATGGACATGAAGTTTATAAATAAAGATGATTCCACCTTACCTATGGCCACACTATCCCATATCTATGGTAAATTAAGAGTAACTCCCTAGGCTAACTACTTATTGGTGCACTTAAAAATCAAATAGATGGTTGGCCTCTTATATCTTGAAATAAGGGATCACTAGGAATTTCAAATATATTGAGACATATGTAGAAACTAAATTACATGTATAGTGATGTCTCAGGGATTAATTATTGGGGCAATACCCCTCACACCATAATGTAGGTAAAAATTAAAACTATTTGGCTCAAAATGATAGATCCTATGTAGTTTTAAAATTATTAGACCATAGTTTTTAGGGAAAATAAAATAAAAATTGAAATTGAAAACTAGATTTGTTGTATTCTATTAAATTAAACATGTAAATAAAATTGTATTAGGTTCTCTAATATAGTCACAATTAATAAAATTGAAGTTAAACACACATATCTATGTTCGGTTGGATGATATAATCTAGAGAAATAGATAGGAGTATCACGTTGGCTGATACCATTTTTATATAGGTAGAAAATTGTATCAAGAAATTTGATACATTTAGTTTGATGGTTTGAAATATTTTACTAAGAATATATAAGGATAAATATGAAACTTATCGAACCAATTATGATATAAGATTCATGATAGTTCAAGATAATAAATGCATGGGTGATGATGACCAAAAACTATCCTCATTCTCTCAATAGAATAGGACTTGAATAATGTCAATCAAGAGAATGTGATGCATGGATGATCAGGTAAAGATCAAACATATATAGGGTTACCTACAATGTAGCTCTCACTAGACATTAATAAATATATACTATGGTTATAAATCAAATGACTAAACTAGGGATGGGTTATAATGATTATAAATGGATAAGGTGAAATGGTCAACCATTTAGGGGTTCATGTAACCTAAAGTGATTTATGGAAACTATAATAAATTATATGACTAAATCAACTTATTTAGTATAGATAAAACTAAACAAGGATACACATACATTATTTCATAACTAAACAAACAATATCTAATCTACTAAATAAATAAAGGAAATAGTGAATGGATAGAAATTATTACCTTTGGGTGGAGTCATCAATGTTTAAATCTCCTCCTTGGCCCAAATGGATGTTTAAAATATAATTATATATATTTAAGACTTGAAATGGTTGGGTGAAGATCTAGATATCCTCAAAAGCTAACTCCTAATGAATCCTCCTATTGAGATTCAATGACACCATTGGAAAATAATCCTAAAGATAAGGTTCTATGCCAATGAATCTCCTAAATAGTAATTAGTTCATACGTGTGATCAAAATCAAAATTAATTAATAGTACATGATTTCATATGAATGAAATATGATCCCTATAAAAAGTGATTAAATACAAAAAACCAACCCTAAAATCTAAGTCGATGGTATCAATCTAGATGATACAATTTTAAGATGTCAATTGACATAGAATGGTATAATATAGGTTGATATAATAGAAATATGAGATAACACACTCATACTTTCATCTAGCTAGATGATACAGTATAATAAAGGTGAAGGCATGAAATAAATAATTTTGATCATGCCAATAATGTAGATATAGGAAGATAGAAAATCTAGAGAAGAGATAAAAGGAGATATAGATGGATATAATATTATAGGATTTAAAAATTATAATAATAATTATGTAATAATGATATAATAGTAACATCTATCATAAATCACCATGATCATTTTACACCTCATTCATGGTGTACCTTTTAAGGTATGCACTCAAGTAGATTAATATGTTTATAATCCCTACAAAATAAATCATAATTAAATGATAAAGTGAAAAATATTACATTTATACACACTTCATGTAAAATTTTTCACTATTATTATTAAATCAATCTATAAATAATAATAACACATTACACATATGTCAATTATCCTTTCCATTATCATATAGAACATCATAAAATTTACATCACAATATGAAAATACCCCATGAGTATACAAGAGTATGAATTAATATTTCAAAACATTATGTTCATCTCATTAGACTAATTCCATTCATAAAACCCTAATATTTCACTCCAAAATCTCTTCAAAACACTCTTATTATAAAGACATGTAACAAATTGTGTCTCAAAATTGTGTGTATCCAAATGAGAGGTCAAGGGGTCTATTTATAGTTTATCTAGATCCCCTTACCACATGATATTTGTATTTTAATCAAATACACCATTTAATTTTCTAATTTTTGATACTAAGAATCCACTTGGATACTTATATAAGATTCCCCATCCTCATCAATAATTTCTCTTCCATCAAATTATTCCTCGATAATCTATATCATTATGCACCTTCTTCTCTTTAAAAGTGTTATTTTTCACACTCTATATTTATTATAATTTATTTCACATGTATCCCTTAAATACATTATATGAATTTTAGAATAAAATATTTGATTATGTGTGTCTTAACCATGCATGATCATATGTTTTTTAAATTCTTAACAAGTAACCTTATGTGTAAAATCTAGGGTCAACAGTTCACATACATGGATGAGTACAAAATAATAATAACATATTAAAATTTATAAAACTAAAAAAAATATACCTCATTATTGTAGAAAATAATTTAATACCAAATTTTTATAGTATTTTTTATTTCTATTGACATTTCTCTTGCACTACTCTATAGTCCTTATTTTCACTAATTTGAGGGTATGGAGTATTTGTAGTGTATTAATAACTCTTGGAGATTTAGCTCATTAATTTATGTTCCTATTATGAATAGTTTAATTAGATCATTACTAATTATATGCATATTTTTTATGAATATTATAGTATATCTCATTGATTACATCAATATTATTTGTAATTCTATTTTGATGACTCAGCTAGTGCGAATTAGAATATATATACACTATCATTTAAGTATATGGGTGATTAAAAATTTTATATGATGGTGTTGCTTCGTATGATATATTTAGATGTTTTGTTTCATATGATGCATATTTATATGTCTTGTGTTATTATACATATTTCTTGATATTTTTTTAGTTAAGTTAATTTAGTTATTCTGGGGTAGAACATTTGTATGCATGCAGTTGTGTGTAGGATTATATGATCCCATTTAATGGAAATTGGAATATGGTAAACATGGGGTTGATTATACATTATATGCATAATGATTGATTTTACACCTTATATATTTCATTACCTAGTTTGATTTATTTTCTAAATAAATAAATTAGGAATTTTGACTTACTAACACTATTCACAGCCCATTCACCCCATGCCTTAGATATTTTGAGAACCATATATGAATTAATAAGGGTTTAAGTAAGATTAACATGAGTGATATACTTTTTAAACTTGTATTAATGATGTAATCAACTATTATATTAGTGTGAAAACCATTTTTGAAGTATTATGAGAAAAATTTAAATTCCTATGACCAAAGGTAAACCTATGAGTGTTTTAATGAGTCACTTAGTGTTTAATAAACACTACTTATTTTTATATTTAGATAATCCAATTCATTAGTTATAGGTTGTGATAGTTTTGTTATCTTTGGTGAAATAGAGGCAAAATAAGTAGACTGTTTCAAAAATTTGTATTAGTTGGTAGTTAGGAGCCACCATGGATTAATAGTTGATCTTTTATTTTGATGATAACCTATGATATTTAAATTTAATTATGATTAAACCTAACTATAAATATAAAATAAGATTAGTATTCATAATGAAGCTAATCCAAAGTAAATTGATAAAAAAAAGAGCAAAAGGAAGGGTAAGGTAGAAAAGAAATATGTAGCTAATCTTTAACCCAAACATTATGACAAAGTTCAAGTTTCATTTGAACATGCATTTAACCAATATATGAAATGAAGTAGAAAAATCTCAAATCCTATCACACATTAGGCAAACATCTAAGGATAGTATAGAATAGTGTAAATAAAGACCAAGTTCACTTTAAAGATTCACCTATGCAATCAAACAACATTAACATATATTCAATAAGAGTGAAGAAAATGAAGTAAATCTTATAAATTTAAACTAATTTAGCATTATAAAAAATTAAAAACTTTTCACTTAAAGATGTAAATCCAAAATTCACAAGGACCATTCAAATATGATATGTGGACCAAAAAAATGAGAGAGAAGCCATGATAACAATTCACATAAGTAATTATGGATAAACTTTGCATAAATCATTATATTAATTTTCTCAAAAGTTATAGAATAGTTTTGGATCCAAAAAACCCTAGTTTTATAATGGATAATACCTATTTATATAGACAATTAATAAGCTCTGTTGGTTAGTCATGTCAGATATTAAGGACATCTATCCTTTTACAATCATTCTAGAACTTTTCAAAGACTCCAAATGACTAATCTATATGCAGTGTGATTTACAAATTATGAATGCCTTTACAAAACAATATTCTATTTTCAAAAATTATACAATGTTCCTACATAATAAAATATCCTAATTTAACTAGATTAAATTTTAGACCCTTATGTTGTTATAGTCTTTTGCCTTCCCTGTAATATCTTCATCCTATAATGTTTCTCATTAATAAGATGGAGGTTGATAATAGGTCTCATGAAGAGTTTTCTTTCTCGATCCTCTAGGTACTTGAGGTCCTTTTTAGATCTTTATAACACTTGTTTGATAATTTTGGAATCTCCTATCTTATCCTTAAATGATGAAAACAATCCCATGATCTTCTTATTATCACCCCCTTGTCTTCCCTTGTCCTTGATTACTCACTTCTCGCATGATTTGATTAGTTTTATTCTTAAACTCCTTATCATTCATAAGGTATAATGGACTAAGTATGGTGGGATATTTGATCAAGATCTCTAATATGTGAAACATTTTATCTTCTATATGTTTGGCATCCTTCAAAATGCCCTCCATTTTCTTGGGCCAGTTTCTTAGGGATTTGATCTTATCTACTAATATATCCTTATCCATGTTTAGGTGGGCTAGGATGACTATTAAAAACTCAAGGATTTGATCCTTGGTCAAGGATTTGATCAAATACTCCACTTGATATCTTGAAGCTTTCCATTGGCCAAGTTTGCCTATAGCCATGGTGCTTTATTTATTCACTACAACTTACCTAACCCTAAATAATTTTAAGGAACTAAATAAATCATCTATGGTGTCCTAAATTTTTTTGAACTTGTTCTCTAGGATTTGTAAGATAGATGTTACTTCCAAATCCTTATTCTTCTACATTATACCCTTGATAGTGGTTTTTAATTGCTATAACTTTACCTAACCCAATTGAATAATGTTTTCCTCAAAGGAAGGATTTTCAACTAGAGTGAAACCAACAAAAGGTTCTACCTTTTGGAAAGTGAAATCCTCTCTGCCAATTGTGGATTTCTTATCTATGACCCTTTACAAGATGGTAGTTATTAGGTAAGAGTTGACCCAAACTAAGTATTGGGTTACCTTTGGAACTAGGGTCTCCATCTGTGTTCCACTTGAATCTCATAGAGTAACCATCCCTTTCTCCTCTTATTTGTTTAAGGCAACTATCCATGGCTTGACATCCTCATGCATTATGATATTGATGGCCTTCATCATTGCCCAAGGGTGTTGTGTAGTGGGTACTTTTTGTAATTTACCATAAATGAACCATTCTAGAATGATTAGACCATCAATCAAATTTTCTTCACTAAAGAGGTTGAACTCACTCAAATGATGAGTAAAAGTCACCTTGGTATTTTTTTTCTTTACTGTAACCATGGCCATCTCAAATTTTCTTTTGTGGGGATCCATAGGAACTAGATCCAACACTTGCTTCCATTTTTATTCCTTTATTTCTTCCATCTCTTCATCATCTGATTCATAGGCTAGTGATAGAATTTTTAAATCATATTCAATTATCTAACCAAGGTCTAATGTTTCCATAGGAACTTTCTCTACTAGTGATCCTTCCTCTTCTTCTAGGGTTGAAGAAGATGCAATTTCATTAGGCCTTCTTTCCTCTATTCATTACTCAGTTTGTGCCTTAGGTTTGGACCCTATTTATAGCTAGATAGGTGGAGGTATAGGAGGTGAAATACTTATAAAATGGTACTACCTTGGCCCTAATTACTATTTATCATCTCCTCCCTTTTGTTCCCTTATCATCCTAGATTATAGATTGATGTTGTGCTTTTTCAATCTAATGGTGACCTCAGAGAATGAAGAGGCTTTTTTGTATATGGGGTCAAAAGGAAAAGGTTGGTGATCATAAGGTATATTTATTACTTTAGCCTTCAAATTATCCTTAACCCTTCCATGGCGATCCCACTATTTTAGCTCATCAATTTGAAGATTAAAGCAAGTCCTATATTTTAAAGTAGCTTCAATAGTGTCCCATGATATAAACACTATTCTACCAATGGTTATGGGGAGGGTGTGAAGTAGTCACTTTTTTTTAGTCTTTCAAAGACCATCTCTTCCATCATAGATTTGGTAAACTACTTCTTTCTCTATAAGCTTATTTGTCACATAGATTGGTATTCTAAGGGGAGTGCATTAGGTTCCCTCAATCCTAATGATTATACAATCTGGTTATAGCCATATATCCCCTATGGCTTCAATATTTTCATTTATCAAGGGGTTGAATTTCATCATTGGGATCCCTATGATAGAATTATATAGGGTATGATACACACAATCACATATGAATTAGATGTGATCCCTGTACCTAAAGATATGTAAGTTGGAGTAGTACTGTGAGATAGTTTATGTCTTATTAGGTGACCATTCCTTAAATTTGGGAATTTTTTTATATTAATAATGGATATAGAAGGTATGAAATCATGTGTAATTGAGTTCTACTCTTCTTCTTGATTATATAAAATTGTCTAATCAAATATGTGCTAATTACTTCACCAAGAGGAGGGGTGACTTATTTATCAACCATGAAATAGAATAAGGGGACCTAAATTTTATTTAAATATGTAATTTTTGAGTTCGCACACAAATGTTTCATCATTATCATGATCATTCTTATTCCAAGTCTGAATTGACCAATAGGGATGCTATTATTGAAGTCAAAAAATACTTGGTTTCTAGAATATAACCATAGGGCAAGGATGATCTTTAGATCATTCTCTTTGGACATATTATTGATTATGGTTATGTATAATTGGGGTTTATGTAGTTTTTAATAACTTTAAAAAGATATGGGAGAGATGTAAGAAATCTTCCTAAAACTACCCTCATGAACAATCATGCCTTTATCTATTTTTCCATCTTTAAAAATTAGAGAAAGGATATCTATGTAATGTAATACCTCAGGTTTAGATATTGCATAATGTAGACCTACCATTTGGATGGTGACTATATCATATTAGAGCCTTTTTTTAGATACATTCTTCTCCTCTTCTCTTGTGATGGGCTGCTAGTTTTCAATGGTCTAAAACAAGCTTTACCAATTTTTGTCCCTTGTGTTTAGAGTTGTGGAATAAAACTGTGTCCTTGAAAACTCTTCCTTCTACATTCAAGGTCAAATAAATTTTCACATCTTCTCTAGAGACACTTTGTTATGTCTATGAATTTCACTAAATTGCTTTTTAGTACATTTGACTTCAGCTTTGGATTGATTTATTCTTGCACAGGTGATAAATCAACTTTCTATCATGGTCACAATGAGAACATGGTAAATGTAGGGTTATCATACTCACTAGGGTTTTTTTTAAGTTCTTATCAGTGCTTTAATGGTGGAAACTAGTTTAATTTACAAGTTTTATGCCTTAGATCTTAATTGCATTGTGTATTTATACCTTTGCATTTCCAGGTCCACAAAATAGTCATTTTGTCATATTATGTTTATGTGGCTCTAATGTGGCATCTCCATGGAATACTAATCATTAATATTTAAAATATGACCATTTTTATCTTTTGGACACATGTCAATATTTTATTGGTTCCATTCCTTTTAAAAATTATACCTCACCTTGTACCATTGGATCCATTTACATAGATCAATGTGGTTCATTAATATTGAATGATTGGATCATGTTTATTGATCTGTGTTCCATTAATTGGAATGTATACATGAGGATACATACTATCTATATTCAAAATATGATTTGGATTTAATCCATGACATGCAGTTGTGCCATGTGTCTTCTCCGTAATAGCTCTTGAATTTTCAACCTTCATTACACACTATTGGATCTTATTCAGCCATATCAATGTGATACATTAGATCTCAATCTAAGGGGTGGAATGCCACTATATACTCATTGTTATTTCATAAAAAGAGTCACAATTTTCACCTTCTCACTTATTCAGATCTTTGTTGAAGTTTTGACTCAATATACATTATTGATTTAAATGTATATACTCAGTTATGTACCATCAATCTTTGAAGACATGCTCAATATTTAATCATCTATTACAAGCTTGACATTTGGCATCTTCACATTAGATATAAGTGTTTTTGAATTGTTAACATTGATCTTGCATCATTAGATCATTTTTTGTTGATCAATCATGCTCCATAAGATCATCTTTTACTATATACCATTGGATCTTTGGTAGGGTTCACATGATGGTGACACTTGTCACCTTATCACTTGTTTTAGGGCTTCATTGAAGTCTTGACTTAACATATGTTTTTATATCAATCTTTCTTGATCAAATGTGTATCATTAATCCAATGTTCAATAAAATAAAACAAAGTTAGGCTTGGGGAATATAGGAAAATTAGGTTAAATATTTTAGAGTAAGTTTTTATTTGTGTTGATAAATAAATAAAAAAAAACTTAGGATAAATTTTTTAGGGTAAGTTATTAAAAATAATAAAGGGGACCCCATGAATGATAAAAGACATGGCATAATTTTTTAGCCTAAGATTTTAAAATATTATAAAAGGGACACTATAATTAGTTGGACCATGTGGAGATAAAAGGAATAAAAGGGGATCAAGACATATAGGACCAAGTGTAAATTTTTAGACTAAGTTTAAGTCATGTTGGTACATACAACTAAGCCTTAGGATAAAAATTAAACTAATTATATGGCTCAATTAATTATTCTTGTATAAATTGCTCCATGTAAATTTGAATTCAATTCAAAAGGACATGAGCTAGTGTAATTGGACTGAAGGTTTTAATGTGGTTCAAATGTATATTCAATTAGTTTTGATATATCAAAGGTAAGTAAAATATCAATTTAAGATTGAAGCACAAAACCCTAATCATGTTCATTCCCACATGAGACTATTAAACTTGCAATATATAAACACAAGAAACAATCATTAGCAACACTAGAAGGGGTAAAAACAATTATCATTTTAAAATATGTTAATTAATTTAAGTGAAAACCATGTGTGGATGATCTTAAAATAAAGATAATGTGCACAAATGCTAATGGTATTTTGGTCAAGTGATTTTTCAATTTTAATTTAAAACTTTTCATAATTTAAAACAATGGTCCTCATTTTTGATAAATGGGGATATGTTGACCTCAACAAATGGAGACTTCTAGGGGAAACATAGAAATATGTTAGAATTCAGAGACTTTGGTTTAGAATAATAACTATGGTACTTTTTCCACTTGGTTAGGGACCCTTATTAAGATCAATTCATGATTAAAATAAGACTTTCACATGTATAATTAGGATCAAACATCAAAACATAACCATGTTATGTGTGTGCTTTGATTCCACTTATTGATTACCATATGATTTAGAGAACAACTTCCATACTCATGACCTTAACCATTAATATTAACTTACAACATATTTGGATGTTCATCAATAATAATGCTTTAGCTCAAGGAAGGCTTGGGCATTGCTCTACTACTAGCCAAGTGTCCATAGCTCTAACAAAGATACCTTTGGTTCCACTTAAGGCCTTGTTCTGCTACTAGCCAGACATCCATAGCCCTGGTGGAGATTACAAAAATCTCCTCTACTTAGAAAGTTCTTTAATTTTGTAATGAACTTTTATTTTTTTTATTTTTAGATATTTTGACTTACTATAAAATGTTGGGAACCATATTAGCCATGTTTTAGGATTTGTTCAAATGTTTTATCTTCAGATAATCATCATTGGATGTAAACTTTATCCTAGGAAATTAATGTTTTTTAAATGCAAGCATGATTGTATCCTAATAATTTAATCTTTCATCCTATATGTGAAATCCTTATTATAATAAACCTTAGATCAAAACAAGACTTAAAATCTCAAGAAATAATTAACCTACTTATTAGTCCTTACTAGTTTCTCCAAACTATAACATCAGCCTCACATTTCAATAATCCATGATCAACCAATGCTAAGGGGCCATACCTATATTCTTAAACTGTGAGTTTTCTTGAGAAATCATATGAATCTTAAGATAAGGGATATATGGAATAGACTTATTTAAATTAAGGAGAAAATAAGAGAAAGCAAACACACAAAACAGAAAGAAAAAAAATATAAATCAAAGGAAACAAGAAAATAACTATATACACACACTATGTACAAATAAGGGATAAAAATGAAATGAAATCAAAGAAACTAATCTAAATCCTACCTACACTAACTCTAACTAGTCTTACAATTCATTCTATGAAGACTTCATGTGGGATAGCAGAGAAGTAATGTTCTAGGTATTGCCCATTGGTAGGCAATGTGAATTCTACCCCTTGTAAATCCTTTAGTTTGAAGGTTTTTTCTCGTAGGGTTTCATCAATATGATATGGGCCAATACACAAAGGTTTAAATTTCCCATGATTTCCTTTGGTTCTAAGGCTTTATCCCAGAGAAGAACCAGGTCTCCTTGTCTAAACACTTTTATTTTCAAACATTTGCCAAATAATCTCTTCACTATGATTTGATGCCTACTAAAATGAGCAAAAGCCTCATCTCTTGCTTCTTCCATTTGTATGATGTCAAATATCCTTGAACTTAAAAATTATTCATGCTCCTCTATGTACTCTTGCATGATCCTATATGTTGGTAGCTTGAGGGTAATGGGGAATATAGGTTCTTGACAATATACCAATAAGAATGGTGATGCCTTAAAAGCTTTCTGAACTCTAGTTATGTCTACCCAAAGGGCATACTTGAGTAATTTGTGCCATGCTCTTATTTTATTAGATGAAAAATTATTTATGTATTTCATCAAGTTCTTATTTTTTGATTCTGACACTCCATTACCTTGAGGGTAATGGTTTGATGATAAATTGAGAATGATATTATTGTCATATACCCACTCAATCATCTTAATGGATACACAAGTAGATCTATTATCATAAACTAGATATACTAGTTTGCCAAACCTTGTGCATATATTATCTTATAATAATTTGATCACCTATTTAGTCCTATACTACTTGGTTGTCATTGATTCAATCCATCTTATGCAGTAGTCAGTAGAAATAAGAACATACTTGTGACTACCTAAATAATTGGGGTTGATGACTCCCATAAAATGTAATCTCCATTGGGCAAAGGGTTTATCAATCATCATTGGCTTTAATGGAATGACTGCCTTAGGCTTTTTATTATTGAATATTTGACATGAATGGCATTCCCTCACATGATTATGAGCATCTTTGAAGATAGTAGGCTAGTATTAACCAACTCTAAGGATTTTGTGGGCTGTAGTTCTTCCTGATGGATGTCCACTTCCAAGTTTTTCATGAAAAGTGATCAAAATCTCAAATGCCTCTTCCTTGGAAACATAACTTAGGTAGATGCCTTCAAAGTTGTTTCTATACAATACTCCATCCTTGATCAGGAAATGGGATATCTTGAGCCTTAAAGCTCTCTTTTTCTCTCTACATAACATACATGATAATAACCATTCATTAGAAAATGAACAAGGGGATCATACCAATAATTGGATTGAAATATTTGTTGATCAACCTACATAACACTCAATTTGGGATTAGTATTAGTAATTAGCTAAATTAAATCTTAGCATCTTACCAACTTGGTAGTTTTCATCTCTAGATGATATTCTTAAAGGATAGACATCCACTTACCTCTCCTTTCTCCAAGTTCACATTGACTCAACATTATCTTAGTGGCAGGGTCTCACAAAATTACATGCACTATATTTCTAAGGATATACTGTCTAAATCTCTTCACTACCTTGACAAAAGCAAATGATTTATTGTCAATAAAATAATAGTTCAACTCAACATTATTAAGGTTAGTACTCATGAAATTAATGGGGTGATCACACTTATCTATCTTTTGAGTTAGAATAATATATATTGTATGATCAAAGGCAAAAGAATAAAGATATAAATATTTAGTGAAATATGGACTTATCAGTACAGGAACTTGTCTAATTGATTCTTTGATGTCTTTGAAAGATTTTTTTGTCTCCTCATTCCATGTGATCTTGACATCTTTCTTCAACATGTTGTTCAATGGATTCACAATATCTACAAAACTAGAAATGAACTTCTTTACAAAGTTGATTTTACCAAATAAGGACTTTAATTCCTTCCTATTATTAGGGGTTTATATCTTTAATATTGCATTTACTCTATTTAGGTATATAGAGATCCCCTCCTTGGCTATGAAATTCCTTATAACTTCCCCTCAGTTACACAAAATATACTTTTTTTGGGATTGATGGAGAATTTATAGCTTCTACAACATTAAAATACCTATTATGAGTGCATAAAGTGATCCTCCCTATTTTTATAAAAGACCATTAGATCATCCATGTGTATAATAATGCACTTACCTATGAGGCCTTAGAATGCATGATCCATTTCTCTCTCAAAGGTTTTACCTACATTGATTAATCGATAGGGAATTATTTTGTAATAAAGGGTGGCCCACTTTGTAGTAAATGTAATCTTCATTTAGTCTATTTTGTTCACAAGTCCCTGGTTATAACCTAAAAATTCATCAAGAAAAGACATCATAGCTGAACCATTGACAATTTTATAACCTAATCAAGAGAAGGGAAAGTTATCCTTTTCAAATGATTTACTCAAGTTCCTAAATTAAATGCACAATTTAATCTCACCATTTTTCTTCCTGACTGGCACTAAGTTAGCCACCCAAGTGGAGTGTCTAATGGGAAACACAATTCTAGCATGCAAGAATTTCTTGACTTCTTTATATATTAAGGGTTCTAGGACAGGATTTATTGGCCTTTATTTTTATCTAGATGGATTGCAAGCTTCTTTCAATGGTATGGTGTGGGTTATGAACCTAGGATCATAGATCTTCAAGTTATCATAGGACCATGCTATTACATATTTATATTTGGTCTTTAGATCTTTGGCTCTCTTGGTTTCAATTCTTATGCAGGCTATACCAATATTCACTAGATGAGGTTGACCTTGGGAACCTAAGTCAATTACATTTTAGTCCTTCCCATCTAATTTTAGAATCTTGATAACTTTATCTATTTTTTTAAATCAAATAGTCTTCCTAAGGTAATCATTCCTTTAAGGATTTTTTTGTCATTAAGTTAAATGACCTTGTCATCAAGCATGCCTTTAAATTTATCATCAAGGGTATTTTCATTGACCTTGTCAATGATGTGAGCCTCAAATACTCCTGATCTAGTCATGAAGTCTATGATATATTGATTAGAACTAAATATTTTCAAGTGGTTAAAATTATTTTTAACTAAAGGACATGGGACTAACTCAATGGTAAAGTTTTGTAACTTAGAACTTTGATTGGGCATAAGGTTGGATACAACAGAAGCAAGTTCATTAGAAATATTATTTTATTACCTAAGTATTGACACAATGTTGAAAGCATCAAAACACTCAATTAATTCCCACACTCTAAATTTAAAATTCTTAAGATATGATAGTTTACATTGATATCTACTTTTGACCTGATTAACTGATAGTTCTAAATCACCAAAAACTAATAGTTCTTTAACCTTGGGTTTGATTACAAATTGTAATCCAAAAATAGGTGCTCCATATTTTAAAATAATATTAGTGCATGGGAATTAGATTTTATAAAAATCATTATATTCCTTCCCAATGGGATTGATTAACACCACCCCTACTCTAAAACCTGATTTACATCTAGCACCATCAAAATACAACTTCCGTAATCCAGGCATAGCATGAGATGTTTTGGAGTTACATACCTTTAGGGTGTCAAGACTGTAAAAACCCATATCTGAGTTAACCATGTTGACCCTCTCAATTTTTATATTCTACTCAGTCATCATATGCTTCATCTTGGATCCCTCTTTATCTTGATATGATTGGTAACTCCTTTACTGGGTAACCACATGTGTGAAAAATTAGTTGATATGTAACAATTTAATTCTCTTGTCTAATCTATACTCAATAAAATTCCACAAGAATTATGGATGTCTACCATTTAGATGTCAATGAACTATTGGATCCTTGGTTTAGAAGCAATTTACATATGAACATTTAATAATTCACCAATTACTTTGACTCTTGATTTATCTAAATGAGTTACAACTCTATTAGATTTAATTGGAGTCAAACCAAGTTGTTCACAAATACCTTTAGGCATAATATTTTTAGATTCACCAGAGTCTAATAAGAAGTTATGTAAATTCTTACCAAAGATCCTAAATGTAAGTATAAAAGGTGGAACATCTACCTTACTCTGGTGTATTACAATGTTAACATGTACAACCTTTTGACACTTATCAAGCTTCTTAGATAAAGATTCCAAAAAAAATCCCTTTGATCTATAATCTGAGTCAACTCATGCAAATTAATTTTATCTTTGATATTTTTCATGTCCTCCACCATATTATATCTAGTCCTATTATAGTAATCAGATGTATCGGCATTGGGTTTAGAGGTACTTCCCTTAGGAAGCTTTGGATTATTATATGATGTAGTATCAAGAGGAGTGTCAAAATTATTTGGTGGAGTTGAAGTAGTCAAAGGTTGTTTCTACTCCATGTTCCTCAAAGGATAGGTCTTCTTTATATATTGCTAAAAGGAAAGAATCTCCTCATGTATATCCTTAGGTTCATTCTCTTCTTAAAATTGGAACTTGAATGTTTCCACCATGAGAGTTAAATCAAAATATTTAAATGAACTTGAAGAGCTTGAGGTACCTACACCATTAAATTTATTAGGGACAATTTCAAAAGTATCTAACTCTTCTTGAAAAGATTCAAAAGCATTGCAAAATTCTATACAATCTAATTCACCATGCTTTAAAGTAAAACACACTTTATAATAATTAGACAAATCTATCATTAAGATTTATATTAGGAACATTCTTATTAGCAGATGACTCATTATTATGGCTATTTTTATTATTATTTGGGAATCTATTTGAAGGCCTATTAAATCTTTGGAAAGAGAAGTTCTTGTTAGAGATTTCCCCAGTATTGCCAACTTGATTTTGTAGCTAAAGGAAATCATGTCTTAGATTTTGAACCATCTTTAAGATAGATTCATTCTCATTCTTGGGTGCCTCATAATTATGAATCTAAATATTGATATTTGCTACAAGCATCAAATCTCTCTGGTCTTGTGTACGAGATCCACTAGTAGTATTATTAAATAATCCTAGGCTTTGACCTGGGTGTGTATGGTTCAAAGGAAATTGGTTCAGAACTGGGAGTTGATTTAAGGTAGGCATATTTTGGTTGGCATTGGGAATCAAATTCATAATATGAAATTTTGGATGAATGTTAGGAATATTATATGCTATTTGGCCTTATGGTTCATCTTATCATTAATGATCACAACTTCAACATAAGATAGGGATCATGTATTAATGACCTGAATAGATATTTTGAGAAACATAAAATTCATGGGATTAAATGCATATTTTTAAATCTCTAAGGCTAAGGCCTCATCAGATAATTTTCTAGAATCTAGTATTAAAGGCTCTTATGGGCTCATTTGAATCTCTTTTAACTATGGTAAACTAATAGTAAAGGACACAAGGATTGATGATTTTACCAACATAATCAATACAGTAATATAAAAATCATTCCAACTAGCTATGTAGTTTTTAGGAAGATTAAGGAACCATTCATATGCATCATCTTTGAGATTAAATAGAAATAATATGCATGTTACATCTTTATGAATAACATTCAAAAGTCTTAAAACAACTTTGAAACTTTTAATGTTTTCTTCAATAGTTAAAACACCATTAAGACTAAAAGTAGGCAAATAATTTTCAAGATTATGAGGAAGGTCATGTACCACACCTGGCACATTAATTGAATAACCACCTAGCCAAGCCATAGCTTGATTGGGATTGAACATAGGAGCACCATAAACTGGTGAAGTTGGTTGATATTTTGAAAGTCTAAGATTGCCTTTGTCTCACCTAGCTCTCTTATGATCTTCTAATGAAAGAAGAGGAACCCTTATCTTTCAATGTGACCTAGTTCTTATCTTTGGTAATTCTAGCTTGAAAGTTTTGAACCTTGTTTAAAATACTATGTGTAAATCTTATCTTTGCAAATAACAATGATCAAAATTACACATTAAGAAAGTTTTGCACAAATTTGTATAAATAATGACAAAGGATGTTAATCTTTAACTAGATTAGATCAAATATATGTTCAAACATGTAAGTATGAATGATATTTACATGTTTCAAGCTTAGATAGATATAAATTTGCAAAGATCTAATTAATATTTAAATAAAACCATTATTACTATCCTCAAGTGACTTAGATTTACAAAGATTAAGCTATCTTTAACACAATATGTCATATATCTTCAAAGAATGTCTATATTTATCTAAATAAGCACAAGGACTATTCTAAAAACATTAAGAACAATGGAAACATGTTTGTAAAGTTGAGAAATGGTATATTGCTAACAATATTTTTTGTTGGAAGGTTTCATGGCTTTCTAGGGGTTTTTAGGGTTTTTGCTTGCTTTTTCTATGATGATGGAGGTTACTACCTCAGGCAGTGCCTCAGGGACCTAGAAATTAGTGGGTGAGGATCCTTTTAAGGGCTGGACAGTGGTGTTAACTATGAAGAAGTCTCTTTACCCTAAAGGCACGTTAGGGGTCCCAGTCCAAAAGGAATCAGTGGAAGGAATGGCTTTGGATATTCTTGATGACTTGTTTGAGGAAATAGTGGTAGTCATGGATTTTGCCCTAGTTGGTAAGTATTTCTCCCTTCATCCTAACATTGAGATGGTGAGGAAGTGGGTGGTTAATCGATGGAGGATCAAAGGTAGTGTGTCATTCATTGCTACGGTAAGAGGGTTGTTTTTATTTAAATTTATGAATAGGGAGGATATGTTAGCTATTATGGTAGGAGAGCCATGGCTCTATGGCACCTATTCACTTGCTCTATGCTCTTAGAAACTTGGTTTTGATCCTAGTATAGATATGAACCAATTTTCCCCCATTTGAGTGAGGTTCATGGGGATTCCCTTTGAATTTTGGGATGAACAGATATTTTCTACTATTGGTAATACCTTTGGTCAGTATGTGACTTCAAATAACATGACTTGGACTGAGTCCTATTATGTGTATGCTTGTTTTTGTTTTAATATGGAAATCCACCAAACCCTTCCCATGTCCATAGAATTAAACTCCAAATATGGGATTTAAACCCAACTGATTCTCTATGAGAATGCTACTACTTTTTGTTAGATTTGTAAGAAGAAAGGCCATTTAATGACCCATTGTAAGGTGAATCGAATAGGAGAAAATGTTGACCTTAACAATGAAGTTGAAGATAAATCACCTAAAGATGACACCCCTATTGATGAAGGAATGGGGGGCAATGAGGAAAATGTTATCACTAAAGATTATTCTGAGAAGGATATGGAGAAAGGTTATCAAAATCATGATATAGATAACTACCAGCACCTTGTTCAATAGAATACTCAGATTGAAGAGGGTGAGATTCATTCCCAATCAATAGAGACTACTATTGAAGGTGATGAGGCCCTGAATTCCATTAGATAGAGGGAATAGCTCCCATATTTGAGTTGCAATTCTAGGGTTGTGACCTCCCAAACATCCCCTAAGTAGAATCCCTCTCCTATAACCATGATTGAATTCACGGAGGATGATTTTCTTGTTGTTCAAGTATTTATTCCCTCATTAACCACTGAAATTAGTTTGAGTCATAGTGGTAATGACCATGAGGATTGGATTACCCCTAGGAAAAATAATGGAAGGGATAAAAGTATGTGGAAGTTTGAATAGACTCTAAACAAGGAAGACCAAATCTTAGAGAAACTAGGCAAAGAGAGATTGCCAAGGAGATTTCCAGTGGTAAGCAAAAAACATTGGAGATCCAATCTCATAAACCTTTTTAATGAGAATTATGTCTTGGAACTTGATGGGCTTCAATAGTCCCACCAAATAGTTTGAATTCAAAAACTATATTCTGGACAATAAGTTAGATATTTTGTTACTTCAAGAAGTTAAGCTGAATGAAGAGAGATTTAAGAGGATGGCTGATTATTTATGGCCCAAGGCTACTTTTTGTATTAGCCTAGCTATGAAAGCCTCTAGAGGGATTGTCACTATGTGGAATGATGCTAAAATTTAGGGCTCACTTGTTGTGTATAGTAAGCACTTTATGGTTGTTAACTTCTCTCTACCTTTTTTAAATTGGTCCTTAATCAATATTTATGCTCCAAACACTAGAGCCCTGAGGAATACATTATGGATGAACCTGTGTAATGCTCTTTCCACTTCCCCTCATTCTTGTTGGATGTTGGTTGGGGATTTTAATACTCCCTTATATCCTTCTAAGAAATATATGGGTATTCTTAATTATACTGATTGCATGTTTGACTTTGCATAATTTATCAATTCTTTTGGGTTGTTAGATATGGAGCTACATAATTAGAATTTCACCTAGTCTAATAGAAGAAGAGGAGATGAAATGATTAAAGTTAAATTGGATAGAGTTATTATTTCTATCAATTGGGATAATCATCATAATATGAGTCTGAAGGCTCTTTCTAGAACCATGTCTAATCATAGTCCTATTCTCTTTATTTGGAAGGAATAGTGTAAGTGTGGTCCTTTCCCTTTCAAATTTGAAGTTATGTGGATTAAACATAAAGATTTTAGAAACCTTGTTGCTCAATGGTGGAAAAATACCACTTAGGGCACTCCTATGTTTAGGTTAGTCAAAAAGCTCCTTCACATTAAATAGGAAGTTCATGGGTGGAACAAATATATCTTTGGCAATGTGTTTAGCTAGAAAAAAACTATCTCTAGAAGATTAGCTGATCTTCAATAGCTTATGGCTCAAGGAGATGTTACTGATGATATTATATAGGAGGAATGTGATCTAAATTTTAACTGGAAGAATCATATGAGTAAAGAAGATATTTTCTTGAAATAGAATTATAGGGTTCAGTGGCTCAAAGAAGGTGATAGGAATACTATATTTTTTCATCTTTCAGCCATGAAACATAGGAAGGATAATTCTATCTCTAAATTATGTCTAGAAAATGGCAATCCTATCACTGAGGATAATGAGATTAGGACTAAGCTATGTTATTTTTTTAGAATTTGCTATCAGAACAAGCTAATAATGCTGACAATAGAAATATTATGGTCCAGTTTATTGATAAAATCCCCTGTTTGATTATTGAAGAAGATAACTTTGAAATGTTAAAACCTATTTTTGAGGAGGAGGTTCATGTTTTCTAATTTTCTATGAGTCATTTCAAATCCCCTGGCCCTAATGGATTTCCTCTAATTTTCTTTCAGGAATATCTGGATATTGTGGGTGTTGTTGTCACTACTACTATGAGGGATTTTTTCAAAACTAGTAAACTTCTAAAGTAGATTAACAATACTTTTATTGTTCTTGTCCCTAAAAATTTAAAGCCTATGCATCTCTATGATTTTATATCCATTAGCTTGTGTAAAACCATTTATTGTCCTAAGGTTTTAAACTTTTTTGGATAAAATTATGTCCCCTTCTCAGAAATCTTTTGTCCTTGGTTGATAAATTCTTGATGTTGTGATCTCCACTCATGAAACTGTCCACTCTATGGACCAGAGTAGAATCCCTGGCATGGTTCTAAAGTTAGATATCTCCAAGGATTATGATAGAGTTTCATGGAAATTCATATTTGAAGTCATTAAAATGTTTGATTTTAATGATAAAATATCTCTTCTTATTAGGGAGGTTGTTTCCACTACTAAATTCTTTGTTATAGTCAATGGCATCCCTAGGGGGTTTTTCTCTTCCTTGAGGGGGATTAGATAGGGGGATCATCTTTCACCATACTTGTTTATCATGATGGCTAAGGCCCTTGGGATATATGTTCACTTTAAGATTACCTTTAAATAAATTATGGGTATTAAACCTGCTTCTTCCCTTCCCTCTATGTATGTGTAATAGTTTGTTGATGATACCATCCTCCTTGGTATCTCTTCTATGGTTGAAGATCATAGTTGGAAGAATATTTTAAATGACTATACCAAATCCTCTGGTCAAAACATAAACTTTCAAAAGAGTAATGTGTATTTTTTTAATACTCTGGCTGATCTCCAAAAAAAAATCATTAATATTATTGGTTGTGCTGAAGCCGATCTTCCTGTCATTTACCTTGGCCTCCCCCTTATGGTCAAAGAGATGTCTTAAGGATTTTGGAATGGAATTATATAAATAAATTAGAAGATTTTTTTTGGTTAGAAATGGAAATTACTCAATAGTGCTGGTAAGATTCAACTTCTACATGCTTCTTTGCAAGGTATTCCTACTTACTTCCTATCTCTTTTTAAAATGCCTAGGTTTATTACTGACAAATTGGAGCAGATTCAAAGAAAATTATTATGGACCTAAGTGGAAGACAAACAAATAATGTCTTTGATTAGTTGGGAGAAATTTTGTCTTCCCAAATCTCATGAAGGTCTTAACATTAGATCTATCAGGAATATGAATAAATCCCTCCTTTCTAAAATAAATTGGAATTTGATCCATAACCATAAAGAGTGGGGGGACATTATGAAAGCCAAGTATCTTCATAAAAATGACCACTTTATATTTCTCCATCAGGAAGGGCTTCCCTAGGGATATGTTATTTGGAACAAAATGCTGAAGTATAGAAGTCTTCTCAAGAATGGGCTTAGATGGAAACTGGGGAATGGTAATTCTATTAACTTCTAGGAAGACATTTGGTTGAATGATAAGGCCCTGGTTACTCAAGGTGATTATGGAGGTATTGTTGGCATTGCTACATAGTTTTTTGGGGATAAAGTTTGTCATTATATTCAATATAATAATGGTATTAGGAGTTGGAAAAATTTCTTGGATTGTTGTACCCATTGCCCTGATCTCTCTCCTACTATGCAGTCTATCCAACATTTGATGTTGGGGGTTAGAATCCCCCTTTTTCCTAGGGAAGATGAGATGTATTGGTGGATAGTTAAGAAAGGTCAATTTTTTGTTAAGTTTGCTTACCACCTATTGATCCTAAATGTGCATAAAAATGAGATTTGGGGGAAAGTTTGGAATCATAAACTTATTCCTAAAATTAAAATGTTTTGGTGGGTTGTTTTTCATAACAAAATCTTAACTCAAGATAACTTACAGAGGAGGGGATTCACCCTAGTCAATAGGTTCTTTCTATGCTTTGATAAGGAGGAAATTGTCTCTAATTTAATAATCCATTGTGATTTTGCTAGTGAAATTTGGAATATTTTTTTAAGGAATTTTGGAAATCAATGGGTTTTTAATTCTAATATTAGGGAAGTCATTGCCAACGGGTATCCTACCTTTTCTCATCCATGACCTTTTAAGCTTTGGAACCAAACTATGCCCTATCTTGGTTGGACTTTATGGAAAGAACGTAATAATAGAATTTTTAGAGATGCTGCTAGGGATACTTCTCAAGTTCTTCATTCCTTTTCTAAGAGCTTCATGGAAAGTGTGACCAATTCTCACATCAAAACTATGTAAAACCTATTTCTCAAGAAGAAGAGCAAATTGTGACTAATTGGAGAATTCTAAACCAAATCTTGGCTCATAATAATTCTTAATAGTTGTAGCGATTAAATACCAAATGTATTCCCTCAAAGATTTATGAACTAAAACTAAATTTTGATGTGCCATCTAAGGTGGATAGTAAGGCTAGCGGTGGTGGGATTATTAGGGATGACAAAGGGTGGATGGGTGATGTCTATGATGGTGGGATAGGATTTCAAGGAAATAATTATGTTGAAGCCTCTACTCTTTTATGGGTGGTGAAAACTGGCTATTTCACTTGATATTAGTCAATTGCATATTCAAGGGGATTCCAAACATGTTATTGATGTTGTTACTAACATGTCAACTTATGGATAGAAATTAAAAGAAATTATAGTGGATATATATATCCTTCTATATAAAATTCCTAGATTTGATATCTCTCATATATATAGAGAGGGCAACGGGGTTGCAGATGCTCTTGTGGACCTTGGCCAATAATTTTCAAATTGTCATTATTGGCACCAAATTAATAACATCCCTTTAAACATAAGGGACTTAATACAAAAGGAGATGATGTGTCAATGATGACTCATTATCTTAGGAAAGATAGTTTATTCCATCAGTTTTGTTAGAAGATGTTGATGTCTATCTCAAAGTATGTGTTTTTTGTACTTTAATTTCTCAATATCATCTCTGCTTTATTACTCCCGTATGTTAAGGTGAGTTACTTATCTAATAATTATAGAGAATTCCTTATAATCATGTTTAAGCATGGGAAGTGTAGGCTTCAATTGGTCCTTCAAAAGGTGTCTCTCATTAATGATAATATGTGTAGACTTCTTATCATAATTCCTTGTCAAACTATTAATACCACCTTTCATAATAACTCTATGAATTTTTTGTTTTGTGGATTTTGTGTCTTTGTTTGGAAGGCTATAATAGGAGGAGATATGATTAAAATAAATCCAATTTCCTATTGTGAGTTTAAGGACAATGCTATGGTCTAGTACTACTATAAGGAAGGTATTATTAACCCTTTTTTGAAATATTTTAATGGTTATGATGAAAATATGTTTAAGTAATTCACTCAGTCTTGGAAAAACCGTAGAGTCACTATTGGGAGAATTGGGTTTGAGGTTTCTAAGAAAGTTATTGTTATGGAAACTAGCCTATCAACTAAGGGGACCAAGATGTAAAGGAAAGCAAAAGTGGTGGACCATTCTAGCTAGAAATTATTCCTTTGGGAAGGTGAAGAACTGATTCCTTACCAGGGAGGATATGAATGGGCCAAGTTGCTAAATCCATGAGATGATATGTGTTTCCTCCTCATGAAATACTTTACTCTAGAGGGGTGGTTTACTAGGTTCTATAATTATCATCTTCCTTTACTAAATAATTTTAGATGTAATGCTCATATTAGCTTCTCATTCTATCTATTGTCTTCCCTTGAGCATTCAATTTTTAGGGTCAAATCAAAATCAGATAAGAAACCCTCCAAGAAACCCATTCTCCTACACTAGGGTCTTATTCTCGACTTATATAATTTCCACCTTGCTCTAGAGCCACCTAAGACTCTCTAGTCTCATAATGATGAAATTTATGCCAACCCTGATGATACTAATATATCTAAAGAGCCTTTCCCTTCCCCTGCTTCTCATAAGATGAAAGGGGTTTCCTTTTCTCTATCTAATTAGGAGACTACCATGGTGACTGCTACCCACACTCTGGTCTCTAAAAGTAGTGTGAAGAATAGGAAGAGGAAAATGAGGGAGGTCGAAGAGGAAACTATGCAAGATGCTATGGGGACCCCTAAAAATCTTAGTAATACTCCTATGGGACCTAGTAGTAAAACTGATCTATCTGCCAAGGATAAAAAGGAGGGATTATGCTCTAGGGTTAGGAGGTTAGGGAGGATTGCTGGAAAACTTAGACTAAAAGATAAACTTATTAATTATTTAGAGAATTATTATGAATAATCCACCCAGGGGGATGAGGCCAAGGTTCTTGAAGTCTAGGAGATTTTTGAAGATGCAGAGGGTAAGAATGGGAATAAATAGATTGATGTTTTTGATGGTGTTGTTGGTGATTCTGAGGATAATGCTAATGAAGGGGGAAGGATATTTGTGAAGGAAGTTATTGATGAGATGGAGGAAGGTGTTGATTATAGGAATGACATTACTTCCCTAAGGGGTCATGTGAAGAAGCTAGAACACTCAATTTACACTATGCTTAGGCATACTATGTTACTTAATCTTTCTATGTTGCTAGATCATGAGACTAAAACTATGGAGGACAAAGATGAGAATTTCAAAAATTTGGATGAATTTACTGAATCTCTAGCTAAAGGATAGGAAAATATTTCTCCTTAGTTCTAGTTTATTTTATGTTGTTTATTCTCTGCTTCTTCATATATACTATATTTAGTCTGGTTATGTTGTCTTTGTTGTTTATGCTAGTTAAGTGGGCTATGCTGTAAATATTTCAAGGATATTTTGTGTTGATGCCTATGGGGTTTCTTTTTTATATTTTTTAAGGGTTTAACCCCTTATTTTAGCTACCTTATATAATCAAAAACATTAAGATCAATGATCTTTACACAAATATGCAAAGAATACATAAATATTTGAATATAATTCACCAAAATTAGCAAAAATATTACAAATATTCAAATATCTAATTAAGGCCCTCTTTCTAACACCAGTGGAATGCATTGTCTATTAACACTTGAAAGTGTATCATAGGTGGTTCTTAGTGTTTAAGAAATACTACTCATTTATGAATTCAAAAAATCCAATGCATGAGTTGTAGGCTATGATAATCCTATTATCTTTGATGGAATAGAGGCAAAATAAGTAGATTTTTTCAAAAATTTGTATTAGTTCATAGGTGGGAGCCATCATGGATTAATAGTTGATCTTTGATTTTGAAGATAACCTATGTTATTTAAAGTGAATTATTCTTAAACCTAATTCTAAAGCTAAAATAAGATTAGTATTCACAATGAAGCTAATCTAAGGTGTATTGATAAAAAATGAGACAAAGGAAGGGAAAGGTAAAAAAGAGATATGTAGCTAATATTTAACCCAAACATTATGAAAAAGTTCAAGTTTCATCTAAACATTCATTTAACCAATACATGACATGAAGTAGCATAATATCAAATCTTATCACACATTAGGCAGACATTTAAGGATAGTATGAAATAGTGTAAATAAGGACCAAGTTAACTTTAAAGATTCACCCCTACAAGCAAAAAACATTATCACATATGAAAGAAGAGTGAATAAAATGAATTAAACCTTATAACTTTTAACTATTATATCTTTGACACAAATTAGCAACTCTACACTTAAATATGGACATCTAGAATTCAAAAGGACCATTCAAATATGAGATTTGGACTAGATAGATGAGAGAGAAGCCATGATAGCAATTCACATAAGAAAATGTAGACAAACTTTGTAGAACTCCTTGCTTATATTAATTTTCTCAAAATTTATAGAATAGTTTTCACTCCAAATACTCCCTATTTTTATAATGGGCAATACATCTCTATATAGATAATTCATGAGGTATGTTGGTTAGTCATCTCAGATATTAAGGATAGTTGTCCTTTTGCAATCATTCTAAAACATTTTAAAAAACTCAAAATGACTAACCTATAGGTAGTGTTATTTAAAAATTGTGCATACCTTTACAAAAGAATAAAGAATATTCTATTTTCAAAAATTATACAATGTTCCTACATAATAGAATATCCTAAGTCAACTGGCTTGAATTTTAGACCATTGTGTTGCTGAAATATGTTGCCTTCCCTATAGGATCTTCATCCTATAATGTTTTTTATTAATAAGATGGACGTCAACAATGGGTCTCATGAAGAGTTATATTTATTTATCCTCTAGGCCCTTAATGTCCTTTTTATCTCTTTCCAATGCTTGTTTGATACTTTTGACATCTCTTATCTTCTCTTCAGATGATAAAATCAAGCCCATGATCTTCTTTTTATCAACTCCTATCTTCCCTTGTCCTTGATTTCTCACTTCTTACATGAATTGATTAGTTATGTGCTTAAAATCCTCATCAGTTATAAGGCCTAGTAGACTAAGTGTGGTGGGCTCTTTGATCAAGCTATCTAATATGTGAAACATTTTATCTTATAGATGTTTCAAGTCCTTAGAAATGTCCTCCATTTACTTGGACCATTTTTTTAGGGATTTGATCTTATCCATTAATACATCCATATAAATGTTTAGGTGGGATAGGTTGTCTATTCTAAACTTAAGGATTTGATCATGGGTCAAAGATTCGATCAAATCTTTCACTTGATACCTTGAAACTTGCCTTTGGCCAACTTGGCCTATAGACATGGTAAATTGTTTATTAACTACATATTACTTAGCTCTGACTAATTTTAAGTAATTGAATAAATCATCCATGGTTTCCTCAAATTATTTGAACTTGTCCTCTGGGATTTATAAGATAAATGTTCCTTCCAAATCATTATTCTATTGCATTATGCCCCTAATAGTAGTTTGTCATTACTCTGACTGTGCCTGAGCAAATTGAAGAATGTTTTCCTCAAAGGTAGGATTTTCATCTAGATTTTTCCCTATCATTAGATTCAAACCAAAAAAAGGTTATACATTTTGGAAAGTGAAGTCCTCTTTGCCAACTATGGATTTCTTCTCTATGACCCTTTGCAAGCTGGTAGTTGTTGGGTCAAACTTGACACAAACTAAGGATTAAGTTACCTGTGGATTTGGGGTCTCCATCTATGTTCCACTTGAATCTCCTATATAATTCATCCCTTTCTCATCTTCTTTCTTCAAGGCAACTATCCATGGCTTGACCTCATCATGTATTAGGATATTGATGGACTTCATCATTGCCCAAGGGTGTTGTGCAGTGGGTAGTTTTTTTCAATTTACCATAGATGAAGCATTCTAGAATGACTGGACCAAGGATAAAATTTTATTAACTAAAAAGGTTAAATTAAGTTAAAGGATGAGTAAAAGTCATTTTCGGCTTCTTAGTCTTTATTGGAACCATTTCCATATTAGATTTTCTTTTAGGGGGGATCCATAGGAACTAGATCCAACACTTGATTCCCTTTTTCTTCCTTTATTTCTTTCATCTCTTCATCATCTAATTTATAATCCAATGATATAATTTTTAAAGCATCTTTAATTATCTCACTAGGGTATAATACTACAATATGGACCTCCTCCACTAGTGATCCTTATTCTTCTACAAGGGTTGAAGAAGATGCAATTTCATTAGTCTTTTTTTTCTCTAGATTTTGCTCAATTTTTGTCTCGGGTATGGACTCTATTTGTAACTAGGCTATTGGAGGTCTAGTAGGTGCACTAATTATCAAATGGTATTGACTTGGCCCTAATTAACATTTACCATCTCCTCCCTTTTTCTCCCCTACCATTCTATATTTTGGATTGATGTTATGCTTTTTCAATATAATGGTAACCTCAGAGAATGAAGAGTCTTTTGTGTATATGGGGTCAAAAGGACTAGGCTAGTGATCATAAGGTAGATTTATTCCTTTATCCTTAAAATGATCCTTAACTCTTCCATGGGGATCCCATTGTCTTAGCTCATCAATTTGAATATTTAAGGAGGTCCTATGTTTTGAAGCAACTTCAATACTATCCCATGATGCAAACATAGTTATATTAATGGTTACAGGGAGGGTGTGAAGCAGTCCCTTCCTTTTGGTCTTGTAAATATCATATATTCCATTATAGATTTATTAAACTACTTCTTACTTTATAAGATTATTTGGAACATGAATTGGTAATCTGAGGGGAGTGCATTAGGTTTCCTTAATCTTGATGTTTATAAAATCTAGATATATCCATATATCCCCTATGGCTTAAACAATTTTCTTTATTAGGGGGATGAATTTCATCATTGAGCTCCTTGCGATGGCCTCATAAAGGATAGGATAGACACAATCACATATTAATTATGTGTAATCCATGTAATTAATGATATGTAAATTCAAGTAATACTATGAGACAATTTATGTCCTATTATTTGACCATTCCCTAAGGTTAGGAATTTTTGTTGTAGCTAGAAGGGCATCTAAAAGGTATGACATCATCTGGAACTGAGTTATACTATTCTTCTTGATTATAAAAAATTATCTACTTAAATAGGTGATGATTAATTCACCAAGAAGAGGGTTGAATTATTTCTCAACCATGATAGAGACTAAAGGGACCCAAATTTTATCTACATATATAGTAGTTGAGTTCCCTTACAACCTATTTATCATTGTCATGATCATTATTATTTTGAGTCTGAATTGACCAATGGAGATGTTATTATTGAAGTCATAAAACACTTGGTTTCTATAATATAGCCACAAGGAAAGGATTCTCTTCATGGACTAGTTATTGGTTGTGGTTAGGTCTACTTGGAGTTTAGGAAGTTTCTATTAATTTTCAAAAGCTATGGGAGATATGTAATAAATCTTCCTAAAACTACCATCATGAACAATCATGCCTTTATCTATTTTTCCATCTTTAAAAATTGGAGAAAGGATATCTATGTAATGTAATGCCTCAGGTTTAGTTGTTACATAATGTAGACCTATTATCTAGATGGTGACTACGTTGTAGTAGATCCTCTTTGCAAATACATTCTTCTCCTATTCTCTTGTGATGGGCTACTAGTTTTCTATGGTTGAAAACAAGCTTGACCAATTATTTTTCCCTATGTTTAGAGTTATGGTGTCAATCTATGTGTCTTTAAAAACTCTTTCTTCTACGTCCAAGGTTATATAAAGTTCCAAATCTTCTCTAGAGGCAATTTTCTAGGCTACCATGGCTGTGAATTTCCCTAAATTACTTGCTAGTATATTGTACATAAATGTTGGATTGAAATATTCTTGAACAAGTGATAATTAAAATTTCCTTGGCTTGGTCATAATGAGAATAGGGTCAAAATAGGGTTATCCTACTTTATAGGGTTTTTATGAAGGTCTTCTCAGTACTTTAATGGTTGTATTTAGTTTGATTTGCATGTTTTGTGACTTAGATCTCAATTGGATTGCCTATTTATACCTTTGTATTTCTTGGGTCCAAAAAATATTTATCTTGGCATATTATGATTATGTGGCTCTGTTGTGGCATCACCAATGCATATCCATGGCATACTTCTCATTAATATTTAAAATATGACCATTTTTCACTTTTGGACATCCATCAATATTTTATTGGTTCCATGCCTTTTGAAAACATTTCCCTACCTCACACCATTAGATCCATTTTCATGGATCAACATGGTTCATTTATCTTAAATTATTGGATCATGTTCCTTCTTCTATGTGCCATTGACCAAAATGTGCACATGAGGCCATGTACCATCGATCTTTGGAATATGCTTAGGCTTTAATTTGTGGCATGTAGTTGTGCCACATGCCATCTCTGTGATGGTTCTTGAATTTTTAACCTTCATTATTCATTATTGGATCTTGTTCAACTAGATCAATGCACTCTATTGGATCTCAATATGAGGGGTGGAACACCATTTTATTCTCACGATTCTTTCATTGAAAGTGTGACATTTGTCTCCTTCTCACTTGTCTAAAGCTTCATTGAAGTTTTGACTCAATATGAACCATCAATCAAAATGTGTATGCTCAACCACATACCAAAAATATTTGAGGACATGTTCAAGCTTTAAACATATATTATGTGATTTATAATTGGCATCTTTACACTAGCTTTAAGTTCTTGTGAATTGTCAACATTGATCTTGCATCATTGGATCATCTTCAGCTGATCAATCATAATCAATCAAATCATATTTTTCTACGTACCATTAGATATTTAGTAGGGTTCCCATGATGATATAAATTGTCACCTTATCACTTGTTTTAAGGTTCCTTTGAAGTATTGAATTAACATGCATTATTAGATCAATCTTACTTGAGCAAATGTGTATTGTTGATCTTATGATCAATAAAATAAAACTAAGTTAGGCTTGAAGAATATATGTATCTTAGGTTAAATATTTTAGAATGAGGTTTTATTTATGTTGATAAACACAATAAAACTATAGGATAAAAATTTTAGGCTAAGTTCTAAAACATAATAAAGGGTACCCCATGAATGATAAAATACATGGCATAAAGTTTTAGACTAAGATTTTAAAATATTACAAAAAGGACCATGCTATTAGTTAGACCATGTGGAGATAAAAGGAATAAAGGGGGATTAGGACATAAAGGACCAAGTGTAAATTTTTATACTAAGGTTTGTTCATGTTGATAAACATGACTAAGCCTTAAGATAACCATTAAACTAAGTCTATGGATCAATTAATTGTTCCCATGTAAATTATTCTTACGTAAATTTAAATTCAATTCAAAAGGACATGAATTAGGGTAATTGGACTGAGGGTTTTAAATTAGTTAAAATGTATATTCAATTATATTTTATAAACCAAAGGTTAGTAAAATATCAATTTAACATTGAAGCACAAAACCTTAAGCATGTTCATTCCCGAATGAGATTCCATTGAACCTACAATATATAAACGTAGGCAATAGTCATTAACAACATTAGAAGGGGTAAAACAATGATCATTTGAATATATGTCAATTAATATAAATGAGAAACATGTGTGTATGATTATCAAATAAAGATATTGTGCAAACATTCTAATGGTATTCTGATCAAGTGATTTTTTAACTTTAAGGTGCAAATTTGCATAATTCTAGAATAAGGGTCCCCATTTTTCAGGAATGGGTGTATTTTGACCTCAAAAAAGGACTTTTATATAGATAATACCCTTATGTATGACCTTGGATGTAATTTTTTTTATGGAGTGTAACATAGATCCATGTTTACCCATGTGATGTAGTCACAATTAGGGGCCTCCATGAAGATATACCTTAAACCATGCAAAAATCCAAATTACAAATTTGAAATAATGAAAATTAATGAAACAAAAACAAATGTAGTTATTTAAAAAAAATGGAATATAGTTTACACACAATTATAATAATAAAATAATATTGAATGAGATGCATTACAATATATCCTCAGATATTTGTATACTAACTCATTGTCTTTGCAAGTATAGTTATCTCTTGAGGTTTTTGTTGATGAATATTTTGACATGAGCCAAAAATAAGGAGAAGGGATTATTAATCCCTACCTATCCTAAAAGGAGGAAGATCCCATGAATAAAATAACTCCCCAAGTTCTAAATATACAAAATATTGGTATATTGGTCTTCACTAAGTTGGGTGATATGGACTTGTTCCATGTAAGGGACTTATAGTAATGAGTTAAGTTATGGTTTATATTTGGTTAAGACATTTATAGAGAGAGGTTATGTGTTTCACTAGGATATGATTGCAAGGTTCAACCTATAATACCAATAAAAATGTAATAGATTTATATGATTTGAAAATTAATGATTTATTCAGTATCTTAAAACATTTACAAAAATAACAATTCTTTAATAATGATAAAATAAATGGTAAAATAGAAATCAAGATGAACAAGTAAATTTAGACTAATATGGATCATAAACTAACTTGATCATAAAGAAAGTAAAAAATAGTATGGATAAAGAGAAAAAAATCACTACAAACATAGATGAATATGAAAGTATCTAGTTGAATGAATCCAAAAACCCCAATATTTATTTGAGCTAGACCTAACACAACTCCAACTAAAGATGGTGAAAGAGTCTAAGGAGTTTTACTATGAGAAGGAAAGACATAACTATAATAAAAATTCATAATAGATGATTACACAATCTCAAAAACCTTCAAATTATAAATATTTTCCTTTTGATTAATATATTATGGGATTCATAAAATCATTTAAGTGTCATGACACCTTTGAAATAGAAACACTGAAATAGGAAAAAGGGATAAATTATCCTAGAAAGTAGTAAAATTTAGGAAAATAAATGGTCATAGTCTCTCTATGTCTCTCTTAAAATTCACAAAGATCCAACCTTTCTCAAGGTCTTCAAATCTCAATATATACATAAAAGGGATGATCCCTTCCAATCATTACCATCTTATCCCACTAATAAGGCAATTATAAATATTCACTGTTGATTAAGGAATATAGTTGGGATTCTATCAGATCCATCAACTTGATCATAATCAACAACTTTTAAAATCATGTTTATTTAAGGTAAAAGTTTATATTTAGTAATCATTGTCTCTTTTGGGCACCTTTTATCATGCATGACACATCATGAATAGTGTCATATTGATTGTTATTCATTTAATTTGGGGCTAGATAGAGATTTGATTTGAATATTTTTGGTGAATTATTATTGGGTTTATCTTGTAATTACTAATACACCATGCTCTATGTAGACATTTATATTTAATTATATCAGAGAATTAAGTTAAGTGACCATATTTATATTGATTACAAGGATTTATATAATCAAATTACTTATTTAATGGGATAAAATATATCAATTTAGATTCCTTTGGTTTGTGAGAAACTAGATATAACTTGACTATGCTTATTATCTTGAATGTGTAGTCATATCTCAGGATTTGAGAACTTTCTTAGCCAGACAGGCCATCAATTTCAATCTAGTGCCTTATTAGTTGCATAGCTAGTGTGTCCTTTTCTTGTATGGTCCTTATAATGAAACTTATCCTCACTATTTCACTACTTCCTTGAGAATTTACATAGTTTTTATTGTTCTTTGATATGGTGAAGTGATATCTCACCACATGACATAATCTAGCTCACTTAGAGCTATTAATATCTACCAAGTCATATGGACCACCCCAAGGCTACATATTAGTGATATTTCACCATGTGGCATCATATTACTAACCTAATCACTAAGAGATATGATAACATCATTAGAACTATAAAAATAACATTGGGATATAAGGTTATTGATATGATGCCATGTGGTAATATCTAACTAACCCACTTGTTCAAAGCTTATAGACGTCACTGCTTCCTTATATAAATATATATAGGATAGCAGTTCTCTAAGATGATGCCACATGGTAGTATTTTACTAACCCACTATCCTAAAATAATTTAACTTATATGTATTTTTCTATAATGTCAGGTCATCATGATGTTTCCATGTGGTGTCATCCTACTAACCTACTCACTTGGAGCTATGTTGATGTCATCACCCTACCAGGAAATTTGTGAAGAAATAAAATAACTATAGAAGACATTTAGAATGGTTTCAATATCACTAGGATATTGAAAATTGGCAATATTCCAAGATTTATGCCTAAAGGTACAACATTAAAAGGCATAGTCAACAACTTTAGAATAAAAAGCTAATAGTTAGGAATTTTGATTTAAAAAAACTAATTTATTTTCTTAAAAAAAAAAAAAAGAACACATAAGTTTAGAAAAATGAAATAGTTTTGAATGAAATAAAATAAGTTTTAAATAAAATTTTAACATTTAAATGAAATCAAATCCATTTTAAATAAACATTGACCATTTAAATGAAATCAACTTGTTGACACCTAAAACTAGCCACCAATGGCTTCATACCGAACTTAAGACCAATTTGTACCAACCTTTGAAAATTTATCTTATAAATAATTGAAACATCACAAATTTTATTTTTCATCATTAATCAAAGCTAAAAATCATGTTGATAAATACCTAATTAGGGTATCCTACCATAAGCAACAAAAACCTCTCACAGAGTCACCTGCAATAATTCCACAGCATTACAACATGCAATTTGGCCTATAGACCTATTAAATAAGGGAAGTGCACACATGAAATAAATCTCAAAAATGTTAAAATACTAGATATAATTAATTAACATGATAAAACTAATCAAATTCATAGTTGAATTAGCCATGTCCAATTAATGAAATTCTAAAAAAGCAAATTCAAAAATATAAATATCTTAGCATTTTCATAATTAAATTTTAACTCTATTGGGGTTAATTATCTCACTTATGTTAGGTTTTAACCCATTTAAACATTTAAATACACATTAACTCACCTTGAGTTATGTTTAGTTCTTAAAACTATAATTAGAAGCATTTGCCTCTTCATTTGGGGAGCTTGAACATAGTAAAGTTATAATGTTGGTTTTATAGCAAGATTGGAAATAATAGTGTTATAATGTCAAAATCATAAGCAAGAAAAATCCATATCAAAGCCAAGATAATCGTTCTAAGGAGAGAAGGATATATCCAAGCTCCATTTCCATAGACTTCTTATGTATAAGCTGAGTAAGCCATATGACATATCATTTAGATCATTTAAAGAAGGTGAGGATCTTATTATTGTTTATATTTTAGTTGATATTTGTCATTTAATTTTGTTTATTATGCTCCCCCTATGATCTAGACCTAGAGATGTTATGCTTGTTAGTGTATTTATTTCATTATTTTATGAAAACTAACACTTGATCTAACTTTCTCTCTTGAGTGAAATTCCTATGATAAAAAATAATACACTCGATGGAACTGTGAGCACCCCACATACCAAGGAGACCAAGATGTAACTCTTTAATTTTCAAATATATGCTTGAAATTCATCAAAATTAGAGTTTTAGCTATGTTTTTACCATATTTTTAATTTTTATGCTAATTCAAATCTACATTAATATCAACATCAGTTAGGCATAAGGCATCGAATCTACCTAAGAATCACTAGTTCTACTTAACTGAGCTAGGTTCTATGTGACCAGCAAACTTAGAGTGTAGGGGATTGCATGGCTTCAAAAATTTAATTTTGAATCCTTTTAGCATTACAAATTGTTATTTCTTGGTTTTATTGGTGTTTAAACTCTCTACCTAATCATCTCCTTACAAGTTTTGAGAAGTTTTTATCTATCATTAAACTAACTAACATTTTTACTTCACTTTTGTTTTGCCTTTGGGTTCACTAGTAATCGATCTCAGTCTTTGTCAACCAGTATCAATTATTACCAGCTGATTTTGATTACCTACTAACTGAAATTAGTCATAGGTGATTCATATCAATCTCTATGTTTTTGAAATAAGAAAACTAAGAGCCATGTTTTGAAAGTTTGTTTGCTCATCCTTGATTGTGCTTCATAGTACTAGGAGACTCTCTAACCCTTTCAGGTCTAAGGTGAGAATAAACATGAAATTTTCAAGTTTAAATGGTTTTAATACTTCATTTTGGTGCCTAAAATGAATTATTAAGTCTCAAATATTTGGATTTAGTGCTTAAAATGAACCCAAGTGTTTAGTGATTATTTTGTTTTGTGAACATTATTTCAATCTTTTTTGAAATTTTAAGCTAGGGGGCCAAAGAACATCATTTAAATGTGTTTTATTCTTTCTCACTTAATATTTTGGTGTTTAAAAATAACATAGTTCATTTTTTATGCCTTGGATGTTTTCCAAATTTTTTATATGTTTCAACTAATTCCAATGGGGCCTAATACTTCATAACACATTTCATTTTTGGTTCCTTAAAATGAACTTTAAATCACTTAGTTTGTGCTTTGGAAAACATTAATTTTTATGACATTTTTGTTTTAAAAAAATTAAGAGTGCATGTATGCTCTCCACCCATCCCCTATAGGGAACTTGGGTGACCAAAAGTGCCTTTTCACTTGTAATTTGTGCCTAGTCCAAGTCATGGAAAGAATGTTGTTTAGGCTCTCCCAAAAACCTACATGGTTTGGGTGATCTAAAAGTAACCTATAAAATATTTCCACTTAGTCATTTATTTTAATGAAATTTAGCTTGTGGAAGGGAAGTCATTGCTCTTCATGAGTTATTTAGTGAAGCATTGAACCAAGGCTTTATCTCTTGACAGTATTTCAACCTCATTCCATGGTGGGATATATAAATTAGGGTATGCATACTGTGAGAGCTAGGGGGTTGAGTGGTTAACCTCTCTTTTCATAATGAAAACCTAATTCAAGTCTAGTTAACCAGGGGATTCAAGTAAGTAGTCCATAGATAGAATCATTATGTAAACAAATAGACCCTTACATAGTAAGTTAATTGGTATGAAATAAATTAATGTGTTGTATCTCTAGAGTTATCCATGATTGGGACCAATCTATATGTTCAAAAACTATAGTTTTAGTCAACCCCATTTGACCAACCTTGTTATTTATAGGATCTAAGACACATTTAGATGGTATATCATTTCATCCTTTTATTTCTTGATATTTGAGTCTAAAACTTTTATTTGTTTGTGCCATGTCATATCAAGTTTTGTTTATATGCCACTCTTTTGTTTGAGGAGGTGTTATGATGGCCATTTTATTACATACTTTTTCCTTAAATATTTTGCAAAACTTTTTTATGTGTGTGCCACTTGATTGAAATGGGTAATGTTATACTACCCAAATCAATTAAAGTTTTATGCATTGGAGTCTTTGAATCAAACCATTTTTTACACTTTTATAGATTGATAACACCATTACACTACTCAAATTTGTTTCATATACTTGTCTTGTGCTATTCCAAATTCCATTTCGTAGAACCATGCCACATATGCCATTTTGAACTTTTGTCTTGTGCCTTTATGCCATTCCATTATTCCTAGCTTGTTATTTGTTTAAATATGGCTAGTTTCCTAAGTTGAGTATTTAAATAACTTTAACAATTTTAAGTTAAAAAATTGATTGAATTCTATTTATGTCTTGATTAATTGGGGCGTAGACACTGATCTTTTTATTTTAGGTTGTGTAACTTAAGTTAATTTGTTATCCAACATTGGAATCTATTACTTGGATCTTTTCCTAGTGTCTTTATGCCATTCAATTTTATCTATCCTATTTGTTTAAAGGAACCTATTTATCATTGTTTGTTCCTTTATTTGGTACCAAATAACATATCTCTCCATGTGCCTTATGCCAAATGATCAAGTTCATGTTTAAAGTCCATATGCCTAGTCTATGAAAAAGTGTTATAAGTTTATTAAACTAAAATATTACCTTTATTTAAAGTATATATTTAGATATTTTATTTGGCTAAAATTCATAGCACATGCCTTATTTGAGCCTAGCTTTTGATGCCATGTTTGGAAAAAATACCTAGCAACTTTTATTTTCCTACATTAGACCTATCTAGAACACTTTATACTTAGAGTTTAGCATGTTAGTTTTTATTCAGTCACTTGATCTTTTGTGAGTAAGACATTTGACATTAGATTATTTCATACCAAATTTTTAACATAGACTATTTTTAAAGATACAACTCCCTAGACCAAATTAGACCAAGTTTGAACCTTTTGTTCTTTGGACTTTAATTTTAAGAGTTTGTAGAAATATAGACCTTTTTGCAGAGCTTTAATTATTAATACGGATATGTCTAGATACATATATGGTGGTGTTATTTACAAAATAAGTTATAGAATGACCACATAAATTATATTTACTCATGACCCATATCATGAAGAAGTGGTTTGTGAGATGGATTCATATCCTCCTTACAATCCTCAATCCGGGGAACAAAGCCAAGCATCAAATTTATTGATCCATTATTTTGGTTGGTTGACATATGGTACTTACCCTTTTGAGACCACCTTATCCCCCACATATATTTTTAACCCTCCTTCAAATTGCATGAGCCACAAAGCTCTATAACATATAAGGACTACCATTACCATTTTAAGACATCATCCTTTGGCTTGTGTTAGCAACCAAGATCCTTGAAACCCTAACCTTATCATTATAAGACCTCATCCTTTCACTTGTGCAAGCAATCAAGTTTCACAATGCCCTTTCATTTTACCAAGACCTCATCCTTTAGCTTGTGAAAGAAACTAAGCTCCATAATGCCCTACCATTATCCTTCTAGGACCTCATCCTTTGACTTGTGAGAGACATAAAACTCCACATTTCCTTACCATTTCTATACCATGACCTCATCCTTTGGCTTGTGTGAGAAATCAAACTCCACAACACCCAACCATTTATATTCTTAGACCTCATCCTTTGGCTTGTGTATGTAATAAAGTTCCATAACACCCTACCATTACCAGTATAAGACCTCATCCTTTGTCTTGTACGAGATACCAATATCCATGATTCCATATAATTATCCAAAAACCAATTATTATTCATATATTTCTAACCATTCCCCATTTTAAAAAACCCTACCAATCATCTAGCTAAGATTGAGCCAATTAGTACCTCTCTAACTAAGATAATCATTCAAAAATCAAGTTGTATTCAACACTGGTATTTTATAACTACTTATAAACCAAGGCCAAGAAAACCAACCAAGCCATGATGTTTTTGTTTAACCAACCATTTGTCATGAGCCAACCTATGATGAATCACTTGTTGATACCATTCTAGTTATTGATAAGTCTCACTCTGACAAGCTAATCCTTGTTGAGTCACTTATTAATGATTATAATTGACTTTGGGAAAATCATTAACTCAACCATATGACTATTTTTAAAGAGCTTCCCTTTGATAAACTCATCTCTGAGGTGTTGTCACTTGACCTATTTCCCATTGATGAGGAGTCTCGCTTTGACAAACTAGTCTTTGTGAAACCTATTATGCCATCACATGCCATTACTTATCCCATACCAACAATTGAATAAGACATCATTGTAGAAAATCCACACCAGATGAAGAATAAGAATTAGATTTAGGTTTTATTCTTGAACCAACATCAAATTTAACACCAAAATCATAATCAACATTAGTCTTAACATTGGATTTAGAGTCTATTGAGTTAGAATCAAATTATGGATCAGAATATATTCATGGTTATTACAACATTTGTTATGCATGCCTTAAAAATCAATTTGAATATATATTTGATCCTTCCATAGTTTTTGAGGATTATTAATTTAGATTTGACACAAGTTCTCATAGTATCTTCTATGAGGATTGTGTTACCTCCCCCTATTCCATTACCATTCCACATGCCATTACTACCAACCAACCTATACACTTTATTGACCTTCCATCTCCCATGAGTATCGATTGGGGCTGACATAATCATACCTTTTTGAACTTCATCCATGGTGATGTATTAGTTGAAGAACATTAGGGAAGCTAAGACCAAATTCATTGAGAAGATGAACAATCTCCTAGTGAAACCTTTTTAAAGGTGCTAGGGAATAATAAAAGTTCAAACTCAACATATTCTAGCGAAACCTTTTCATAGGTGCTAGAAGATAATCAAATTCAAAATTCCATGTTCCTTAGTGAAACCTTCTTATACGTTCTATGGGAAAATCAGGACAACTTCACTGGTGAAAACCTCTTGGAGGTACCAATAGATGAGCATAATAGTTCTTCACTTCTTGATGAAGATAAAATCAATATAGCTTCCAATATACAACCTAAAAAAATGGTAGATACTCTCAGGCCCAAATAATAGAAAATATTGGTGGTCCAATCAAGAGAGTATTTATAATTCTTTGGCCTTGCCACATCCAAATTTATGTTGAATATAGAATCAACAACATTGTGTGTGCCTAAAAATCATGATCTTTATTTATTTCCCAACCATTACACATTCCATTATCATCAACCTTTACATTACCAAAACAAACATATCATCCATTATTTATACATGTTTAGCATCCTTTGCTACACTTTCCTTTATAGAGGATACAAAGATAACATGTCTCAACATTTGAAGGAAACATAATCAATGACCAATGAAGATCACAAAACATCATTTGCATCCAAATTTGTAGGTAGTTCCTAATAGAGTAGCTATGCAAAATAGTTGTGGGATAAAAATTTACATGATTTATTATTCTGGTTGTGTCATATGTTGATCAAGATGTGCATCTCCAAATAAAAAAGAATAACATAATCATTTACCACACCCAGGCCAAAAACATGTACCATGCTATTTTCATTTACCATTCCTTTTCCACTATTTTATACCATACCATTCTCCTTACCACATGGGAGTAAACCTCTTTACATTTTATCCAATCTTCATCTCATCATTGTCTTAAATAATTCCATATCATATACAATCCTACCATTACATCCCTATTAGAACAAAGCCTATTTTTAGGTATCCTACCCAAGCTTATTTTGATCTTGGTTCCTTTGGTTCTTTTTACACCTTTTTTGAGGGTATTCTAACCTATTTTCAATATTTTTAGACTTCTATGTTTAAATGACAAGTTTATGAAAGTTGTGTGATAGTCGATCTAGCAACTTATCTTTCATTCACATTTGAATGGTATTATTGATTATAACCACCTATGGGCAAATCAGTAGTCCACATTGTGTTGCTAATTATAAATATCTATGGGAAAATTAGTACCATAGACCTATGCCATTATTTCCTAATTATAACCACCTATGGGTAAATTAGGGGAATTTTTTTTTATCATGTATTGTCACATCACCTTGCCATTCCTATTCTCATTTACCTTGTCATTTTCTAGATTTGAGAACTTGTTTGTGACCTAGTTGATTTCTCCCCACCTTTTATATGGAAATAATTACTATGACTTGAGGTCATTTTGGGATTATATAGGTTGTACTCAATTCATGTTGAGGTTAGCTCAATCTCCCTTTTCCATAACTCTCACCATTTTGTGATCAACCTAAGCCAACACTCTCACCATTTTTTGAGTTAGAACATTTAGTATCTTGTATTTCCAAATCAGGTTGAGATGCTTAAAAAATTCCAAAAACATTCAAAATTTTCAAAATCCAAAAAACATTATCCTATCTAAGCATAGTTACTCATCCTCAATCTGCCCTACTAGGGAAAATCCATTGTTAGGATGATTTCTATTGTTTTTACTTTCAAGCTTTTTGTGTGTTTGTTTTATATTTATTTCTTTGTTCATATACTTTCCTATTTATTTGCTTTTTATATGTTGTTTATTTTTTTACTTCCCTATTTTTTAACTTTCAATACTATGTCTTGAACTTAGTCTATATTCATTCATTGGGTGATTCCTTGCACATTATTCTTGAGTCCATCCATATTGATACATCAACATTATGATCATGGATTTTTATCATTAGTGCATTATTTTCAATTATTTATTGGATTATGAGTCAATCCTTATACATATTTTGGTTAAGTTATCATGGTGTTCTATCATGATGCATACCATCACATGCTACAACAAAAATTAGCTCAGTAAGTCTTATAAGTAATGGAGCCACAAAAGAGTCTCCTTGGTATCCTTGTCAAATCCTTCCACCCACCCTTGATCATATCAACCCATACACCATTCTAGTTGTATCAATGCTAATAAATATGAGCATATCTACATTGGTAGGTACAAGTGTATCTTTCACAATTATCAATTCTTATTCTTCTATTCATCTCTTTCATCACTTTATGCATCATCATGTGCCTATTTATTTGTGTCTTTTTCAATCATTAGACCATCACATCTACGTTTTCACTTGATCATCTTTAATCTATGCACTAGGTTATATCCTTGAGTTATGTTTACCAATATACCCTACTGGGTCATATTCAAACATCATTTTTCAATCTAGGTCACCTTAATAATTATAACCACATATGGTCAAATTATTATTTTGACTCGTCAACCCTAACTGGGGCATATGTCATTGTCATTGATTCTAATCACTTATGGAAAATCGATTTCACAACCTTTATTATTCATTATAACTACCTTTGGGCAAATCAATACTCTTTTTAATCACATTCTTCTTCTTGGTTCTTTTTAATGGACCATCCATCAAACATATGATGGCCACTCCCTTAAGGGGGAATCATTATAGGCTTCCCAAACATCCTTTGGATCTTTTTCTTCAATCATCACATTATTTTAGGTATACATTCCTTTTTAATTATTTGAGAAGACATTACTATGTTTATAGATTGAAACATATTCCCAAATAGGGGCAAACTGTAGACACCTAAAATTGGCCACCAATGGCTTGATACTAAATTTTAGACCAATTTTTACCAACATTTGAAAATTAAGTCTAGAAATCATTGATAGTAAATTTTATTGTGCATAATTAATCAAAGCTCAAAATCAAATTGAGACATCCCTAATTAGGGCATCCTATTTTAATCAACAAAAACCTCTCATAGATTCACCTATAATCATTTTATGGCATTATAACATGTAATTTGGCCTGTAGGCCTATTAAATGGATAAAGTGCACAATTAAAATCAATCTTGGAAATGTTAAAATCCTAAACATAATTAATTAACATGCTAAACCTAATCAAATTCATATTTGAATTATCCATGTGCAATTAATGAAATTATAAAAATGGAAATTCAAAAATGCAAATATCTGAGAATTTTTATAATTACCTTTTAACTCTACTAGGGTTAATTAACTCACTTAGGTTAGGTTTTAACCCATTCCAATATTTAAATACACCTTAAATCACCTTGAATTGGGGTTAGTTCCTAAACCTATAAATACAATCATTTGCCTCTTCATTTTGGGAGCTTGAAACATAGTAAAGTTATAATGTAGGTTTTGGTGCATGATTCAAATTTATAGTGTTATAATGCCAAAATCAAAATCCAAAGACTTCTTGAGCAAAATATGATCAAGACACATGATAAATCACTTGGTTCATTCAAGTAAGGTAAGGATCTTGTTTTTATTTACATTTTAGTTGAGCTTTGTCATTTGATTTGTATATTATGCTCCCCTATGATCTAGGCCTAGAGATATTATGCTTGTTAGTGTGTTTATTTCATTTTTTTATGAAAACTAACACTTTATCTAACCTCCTCTCTTGATTAAATTTTTTTTGATCACACAAGTAAGGCAAAAAGTTAACATGAGAAAATTATTAGTCTATTTACATTGGTTTTGACACAAAAATGGATCATAAAGGGGGGACAATTTAATGAGATAAAATAGCCTATTATAATAAGGAAATTATAAAAAACCAATTTCACTTTAAGGTTAACTAAGATTTTATTAAAGTAAAAAAACACATAACTAATTTTATTGCGTGAATTTAGAAATGAATGAGATTACTAAGGATTAGTCTGCAATAATCAATATAGAAGCTAGATAATTTCTACAAGTGTTAATCATATTTCCCCCAAAAGGGGGTCTTCAAGCATATTCAAAAACATGAGTCTATATAATTAAGACTTTTCACTTTAGATATATTCAAGAAACTTAATTTTAATCTTCATATGAAAATCTTGTAATAAACACTTTAAACATGGAAAAGCATCAACAATGAAAACATTTAGTCACTTTAAACTTAGCATCTAGTAGATGGCTAAACTGATAAAGGTTCAACTAAGTAGATCATTAAAACTCCTACGGTATAAATATTAGTCAAATATAGGGTCCCCATTTTATATAAAAAAATTTCATGTTGTGTGAGTAACAATAATTTTTTCCACCTCCATTCATACTTTAAATTTTCAATTGAATATCTTGTTCTCTTCTTGCTATTTGAATTTTTATGTGATTATCAATGTCTTAGTCTTTCTCCCTTTTTAGAATTTTTTTATGGTTGGGACTAAGGCCACCTTGTGATTTTGTGACCCTTGAATGTAATTTTAAGGTGTACGTCCCTCCTTTTAAATTTATGTTTTTACAACCCTTTCCTTTAATTTTAAAGTGTTGTTTCCCAAATCAACATAACATATAGTAATTTATCCCAAATGGGCCTAGAAATTAGGAATGTCTACTTTCTTTCCTTGATTAGGTATCTAGTATAAATACTAAGATACCAAATCCTCCTAATGGATTCTTATTATAGATTTTTGGTAGAGGATAAAAATAAACTTTTAAAATTCCACCTTCTCTCACTCAATTTATTGGAAAGCGTATCTTGTCCATTTTTTAGGTGTAATAATCATTATAAGATCATTGAAATATTATCCTTATTACCCCTTATAGTATTTATGTGGTGAAATGCTTACTTCTTAGTTTTATTTATTGTGTTGTCTCTATTTTATCTAAAAATGGGGTGTGTTGTATGAGCAAAATAGATGGTGAATATTAATGGGAGATACTCTTGATTATCTTAAGAATTAAATTTTTTAATATTTTATCCAAGTACAAACATTTACTATAAGCAATCTACCAAGATAAAGTCAAAAACATGAAGATAAAAAGTTCTGCTCCAACACATGACATACTAAACAACAATTATGTCTCAAGACCGTTAGTGTGTGAGTTTATGTGATTGATATAGTTATTCTACAAGTGTATACAATAAATAAACATTACCTAATTAAAAGTCACTATTGAAAGGAAAAGGATTTTACATTTTTATCTAGGGGTAATGGTACAAGCATTGCTCTACTACAATCTAGGTGTTTATATCCCTTATAGAGATAAATTTGGTCCTTTACTAAGGCCTTTATCCACTACCAACCAAGCTAGGAAGGTTATGGTGGAGGTTTCCAAGATCACCCTTTTGAGGAGAAACTTTAGATTTCACTTTTTAGCTCAGTTATATTTTAACTTCTTGCACATAAGGAATGAATTTAGTATTACTTAAAAACAAACCATCATTCTCATTCCTAAATCAAGTAGGGTAACCCTTAGGTCAAAAAATAGATTCAAATAAAAAAATGACATGATAGGGTTGAACCAGATGATGAAAACATAACAAAAAAAAAAAAATCAAACCTAAACTAAAATAAGGAATAGGAAGGAAAAAATAAAAAGTAAAAGAGAAGTTATTCACTAAGGGATTCTAAGATAATAGAGGTTGGAAGTAATGCTTGAGGAATTTTCCATTAACATGAAATTAAAGATATTAAATAGTAATACACCTTAGGCATAAATCATTCCCATCTAAGATTTAAAAAATTTGGTAGGGATTGAGCCATAAAACATCAAGTTTTACATGTCCCTTTTTTTCATGATCCTTGTCCCACCCTAGGACAAGGTATATGATCCTAAGTGATTTTAAATTAGATATTTATCAAACTAGTATTTGAAAACCTCTTTATGCTTATTTAAATATATCAACATTGCATCCTAATTTTATTATAATTGCATGAGGTTCAAGATGCGGGCTTCTATTGGATCATTAGTTCCCATGTATTCTTTTCTGAACAATAAGGTAGGTATTCTTAGATTGGTTGGGAAGATAAGATATATACCATACACTAGATGATAAGGGGAGGTCCTTAAAGTAGATTTGATCTTATTTTTATTAGAACATAAAGTAAATTTAAGCATATTATGCTAATAATTTGGGTTTCTTTCTAAAATTTTCTTAATTATATTCAACAAATTCTTATTTATTGATTCAGCTAACCCATTTCCTTGTAGCTAATAATTTGAAGAAAAATTAAGAGTTACCTAATGATCATAATACCATTAAAGTAAATTTAAGAAGGATAATGTGAGTCTATTATCACATACTAGTTTGGTGGGCATACAAAACCTTATGGAATGTGTTCCTCTAAGAATTAGATGAATACATTTGTGATGCAATTCTTAAATGTTTAGAATTTAACTCAATGATTAAAGTAATTAGTCACTATAAGGATGAAATTATGGCTTGGAAAATAATTGGAATTAATATCTCCCACAAATTATAATCCCCATATTTTAAATGGCATAGCTTTAATGTCTAGCAATAGTGGCATAGCTGGGGTGTGTTCATAATACACAATGACTTAGCAAGTGTGGCAAATTTAGATATGCAAATGTACATCCTTAAAAATATGTGGTCAATATTACCCTAACCATAATATTTGATGATATTTATTACTTATTAAATCATGCCTAGCTCCATATTTCCCATGGAAATCCTTAAGTACCTATTGGCCAATTTGGCCCACATACCAAGCTTCTACCTAAATGGATGAGCTAAATAGGGTTCTGGATGGAATTAGTGGTCCAAATATCTCAATTATCACTTTAAAATATTTTAAAACACTCTAATAAATCTTAAAGTGTGTTTTATTGATATTTAAGAAGTAAGTTTTGAAACAGGTCTAAGATTTCAAATTGAAAGAGATTCAACAGGTTTCCATGGTGTTCATGGCATTTATGGAGCATGAAGCCAGTTTCTCAAAGACTCAGAGCCTTAAAGAGATAAAAAATGACTATCACAAGATTTTAAGGACTAAAAAATCACAATATTTCATGCAAAAATGAACGGGTCAATTTTATTGTAAATTTAATAAGTTCACTTAGGAGGCCTCTCAGAGCCAAAAGATTGGATGGGCATGAAGTTATTCATGCTTAGATCATCCTATATAAATTTAGTGTTTTGATGAGATTGATATATCAAGATATAAATATTAAAATTTAGACTTGAATAATGAGACATGCATGGGGATGTCAAGTTTTAACTATGGTAAATAGCCATTTGGTTTCAAAAAACTAGATCAATAGTTAGTGTTCAATCATACCAAATATCTAATAGTAAGCAAAAACTAGATAGTGTTAGTGGGTCCAAAATATCTAATGGCACATGTTTGATCATGAATCAAATATTGATGGTGATCATCAATTTAAATGGTCAACATGAACATGTGGTTGACAAGTGTTAAGATCTTGGGTACCTACACAAAGATCCAACAACATGCAATGATTGACAATGTCCGTGGGTCCAAGGAAATTGATGGTGCATGATCAAACATATAAAAGTAGATTTATGGTGAGTGATGGATCAAAAGGTTATTGAATATCAAAAACACATAGGTGAAAAGTGTCTCAACCATGTTCAATTGGAAAAATATTAGTGTTATGCAATCGAGCCATGCAAAAGCAAATCAATGGTGTACAAGAGGTCAAAACGTTAGCAAGATCTTGTAAAATTAATGTATAGCTAATATTTTCATAATAAGATAAGCTTAGATCAAGATAAATACCAAATATAAAGGTCAAAGGTGTTATATCTTGAAGACCTAGATCAAGATCAATGGCTAGTTTTGTAGGTCAAAGATATGAGACTTTGACTAAAGGTCTAATATGGTTTAAAGTTGAATTAGAGTGGATTTTTTGGGATAAAACATTTACATTTGGAAATGTTGAGTAATGTTATCACAATGAGGATCTCAAGAAAGATTTAATGTAATGGTTGTGGTGATTATTTTGGGTGGAAATCATGCATTGTATGCTTCTTTCTCCACCTTTTCATTCTAGATAGAGTCCCAGTGACATTAATGCATGAAGAGATCAAGGATTTGGTAAAACTATTATCTTGATCATTAATGAGTCCTTATACATTATATCATGCATTTTCCTCATCTCTCTCCTTCCCTTTTATTATATATATAAAATTTTAAGCCTTGAAATGGATCCTTCTCTTGGGCATGGTTAGGCTCTACTAAGATTGAGCTTTGTAACCTCTTGAGATAAATAGATGTCTATTTCAGATTTCATTGTTTTAGTATAGTGTGTTCATGTCAATTTGATTTGAATATGTGTTATAAATCTCTCCTTTGTCAAGTCATAATCTCACCTAGCTATTAGTTTATCTTGTTATACAGGTCATGTTTAGTGTTTAATGTTAGCTAATTAAAGCTAACATGTGGATACATTGACTAGTTAGTGCCTTGAGTTAGGACTCTCCATCACTTCCCTTAAGTTTTGATCACTTATTAAACCTCTACATGAAATACTAATGCATAATAGAAATTTAGAGTTGTCGATTCAATCTTTTTCTTATTTCATTAGTGTATTTAAAGGTTTAAGTAGATTGGATGAATAATCCATTTAGGTCCATCACTAGCATTAGCTTAGGGTTTCCATTTTAGTTATATTTATATCCCTTTTCACACTAATAATTAGTACATTTTAGTTTAAATGAGCTAAGTGATGCGTCAAAGGAGCTAGCCTTATTAAAAAACCTAGAGGTCTGACCCAAGATTAGGTAACCCACATCCTAGAATCATTCCCATGTTGGACTAAATTTGGGTAAAGGACCTGAATAATCCTTTTCTTAGTTAGGGTGAAATCTAGACCTCTAACATTTCTAACATGCTTGGTGGGATAAAGATCCAAAAGAGTGGAAATATTGTTCGTGTGTCTTTCCTCTAATCAAATTTTGTAATTAAGCAAGTTAGCACCAATGACAACTCTGAATCAATGTTTTTGGTTTTAAGTAGCCTAGGTATATCTCATTAAAGATTTTAATATTTTTTTTGCATCTAAGGTTGATATGATAAACTATGGTTGATCCCCCTATCATTCACCTCCTTATCAATAGTTACAATATGATCCTCATCATCCATATGATCATAATCATCCTTACCAAGAGTTTTATCAAATCTATTATGAGCCTTATCAGGTTTCTCATGATCATTATTATCAAGGCTATGGCTTTTACCTTCCTCATGACCCATATCTACCCTCCCATGACCCATATCAACCATATGAATTGTGTGCAAAGCCTAATCAGCATTATGGAATCTTATTTTAGTCCTATAACCATGATCCAAATACATCTCATCCTCATTCATATGATCCTTGTTCATTTCAAGATCGACCACTCTTCTAAAACTCTCTAAATTTTTATGATGAGGTAGAGGAAATGAAGAGGATAGGCCAAATAATGGATAAAGAGATATCAATCTGAAAATAAGAGTTATTAGATGAGTAATCTCAGTCTCATGTCCTTGCATGTTTCCTACTACAACCTTTATATATGGCACATATTATTCACTTAGAAATCAAGTCTCAATCTTTTTCAAGTCATTTTTATCCTCCTCCAGCCTTCTTATCTTGGAAGTTAGTTCAAGAGACATTTTAAGAGCAAAAAGAGGTAGTTATGAAGAAAAAAATTATCAAAAAGTTAAAATAAAAGTTAGATAACTTGATAACACTGTGAAGAAGTGAAAATGAAGCTATAATGGCAAAAAACCCTACCTACCCCCATCAAGAGGAATATCTCCATCAAAGGTCTTTAGTTTCATGGATTCCTCCGCTAAAGATTAGTCCATAGGGGTAACAAGTTTCACACCTATTTCTTTAATGCCTCAAGACCCATCCATACTAATAAATCCTACACCTATTCCATTCAAAGTCCCAAGGTTCCTACCTCCTCAAGTGATGGTTGTCCCTTCACCCACCCATTACCATTACTCATATAACCCATCCATCTCAAACTTGGAAACCTTCATGTGATATTCACTCAAATTATGTTATGCCTATCCTTTGTCATGAGGATCCTATTATGCCTAATTCATTTGATCAAGCAAAGGAGGTAGAAGAGGTCAAGCAGTTCAAGTTTATAAGCTTCATGAGCTTCCTCTATGAATGGGTTCCCCATATAATTAAATTTATACTAGAAGTGGAACCATATTGAATTTATACCATTCACACTTAAGAAGAGGAGGATATCATGAGTGACTATGAAGAATAAATCAGCATAGGGATTCCCCTTGGAGAACACAAGTTCAAATCTACCTTATTGATTGAATAAAAACACATATAAATATTATATTATAGCTGTTAATATAGAATATGATGTGAAAGAGGACATAATTGATAAAGACCTCTTACCTACCATCCATATAATATATCTCTTGAAGGTAACAATCATGAGGAATATGGCTTATGGTAAAGGTCTGATGCCATATGTAAGGAATTTGACAAATTAGAACATGAAAGTGAATATATTTTTGATGGTCATGAGCTTCGAATCATGAAGGAGATTGATGAATTTATACTCAAAAAGTTGTGAAAATAGAAGATGAGGCCAAGGTAGAGGTTGAGGTTCCTCAAGGATAGTCAATATCTCTATCCAAGTTTGAAGCCTTTTCAAGAATGTTAAGACATGGAGAAGTGAAGCTTGATGTTTTCAAACATCAAATATATTCTATCATAAAGGAAAATAAGGTTGAAAAAGCTACCATATCTTCAAGCTTGAAGATTAAGGGTCAAGTACTTGAGAAGGTAGAGAAGGGGTTTCCCATGAAAGACAATGACCAAAATTGGGTAGAATATGTAGAGATCCTAGATGAGCTTGAAGAACTTACAATTGACAAGAAGCCTAGTCTTATTAATGGAACCATGGAAATAAAGAAGGTATGTCTTGTTGAAATATCATTGGAGTTTGTAGATGAGGATCCATATGAGAAAGTTGAGACTATATGGATGAAATATAAGTTCATTTCCATAGCTAATCTAGTTAGAGCTACTTGCTTCTCACTAGATATCATGCTAATGAACTTGGCAAACACCATAAAGAAGAAGGATTTATCAAGGCCAATAGTCAAAAGGTAACATGCTTCATTTAATCCCTAGATATCTATAATGCATTAAGGTTTTAAAACTTTAATTTTGATGTAGGAGGAAAGGTATATGTAGATTTAAGTTATATATATTATGATAGTTTTTATTATTTTATTCCAAGTGATGTTCTATCACTCTTTCTTGTTGTCCTTACTTTGTTTAGGTTAGTTTCCCTTATATTATTTGTTTCCATTCAATACGTGCCTTGGCCACTTTGTTTTGTTTCATCCCTTTGGTCCTTTTTTGTTTCAAGAATGGTTATCCAATGGTTGGTAGCCAATTTAGACTCAAACCAATGTGTTGAACCAAAGCAGGGACTTCATGCCTATTGGAATAGTCAAGTCATGTAAGTGTCTAGGTTCTCAAGCATAACAAGCATGCTTCCTATGAGTCACCAAAAATGTTTGCCAATTTGGCCCACATACCAATCTTTTGCCTAAATGGATGAGATGAACAAAGTTTTGGATGGAATGAGTGATCCAAAGATCTTAGTTGTCATTTACAAAGCTTTTAAAACACTTTAAGCAAGTTTAAAGTGTGGTTTATTGATCTTTAATAAGAAAGACTTGAAATAGGTCTAGGATTGTAAAGTGAAAGAGATCCAATAGGTTTACATGGTGTTCATGGCATTCAAGGAGTATGAAGCAAATATTTTCAAAGCCTCAGATCCTTGAAGAGAGAAAAAATGACTAGCACAATATTTGAAGGACCAGACCATCATAGGATGTCATGCAAAAATGAATAGGGCAATTTGATTGTGCATTTAATAAGTTCAATTAGGAGGCCTCTTAGAGCCAAAAGATTATATGGGTATGAAGTTATTCATGCCAAGATCATATTTTGCAAATTTAGTGTCTTTATGAGCTTGTTATCTCAAGATATAAATCTTTAAAGTTAGACTTGAAGAATGAGACATGCAAAGGGATGCCAAGTTTTAGCTTCAGCAAAAAGCCATTTGGATTCAAAAAATAAGATTAATGATCAAATTTAAATCATACCAAAGATCTAATGGTGAGCAATAACTAAACAATGTTAATGGGTTCCACAGATATAATAATATGTATTTGATCATGTATTAAATATCAATGATGAGCATAAAGTCAAAAGGTTAGCATGAACATGTGTCTGACAAGTGATAATATCTTGAGTACTTGAATGAAGATCCAATGGCACATAGTGATTGATAAGGTTAGTGGGTCCAAGTAGATCCATAGTACATGATAAATAATACAAAAGTAGAATAATGGTAAGTAATGGGTCAAAATTTTAGTGAATATAAAAGATAAATGCATAGGTAATAAGTGTCTCAACCATGTTTAACTAGTATAAGATCAATGGTATATGATTGAGCTATGCAAAAGTAGATCGATGATGCATGAGAGGTAAAAGAGTTATCAAGATATTGTAGAATGAATGAAGAGATGATAGTTGGCACAATATGAGAAACCTAAATCAATATTGATAGCCAAATATAAAGGTCAAAGGTGTCATAGATTGAAGACCCAGATCAAGATTAATGACTAGTATTAAAGGTCAAAGATATGAGACTTTGATTGAAGGTTGAATATGGTTTAAATTTGATATAGATTAGATTTTTAGGTATCAAACATCATTATTAGGAGATGTTGAGTAATATTAGCACATTTAGGATATCTAAAAGAATTTAATGTGGTGGTTGTTGTGATTGTTTTGGGTAGAAATCATGGGTTGCCAACTTCTTTCTCCACCTTTCCATGCCAAATAAAGTCTAAGTGACATTAATGTATGAGGATCTAGAGGAGTTATTATAGTTGTTGTCTTGATCATTCATGACTCCTCCATTCCCTCGTGCATGTTCCCCATTCCTCTCCTTCACTTCTACTATATATAAGATTCTAAACCTTGAAATGGATCCCTCTCTTAGGCATGGATATACTCTAATAATATTGAGCTTTATAACCTCTTGAGATAAATAAATGACTATTTCAGATATCATTATTCTAGTATTGTATGTTCGTGTTAGTTTGATTTACATATGCGTTAGAAATATCTCCCTTATCAAGCCCTAATCTCACCTAGCTACTGGTTCATCTTATTATGTAGGTCATGTTTAGTGTCTAATGTCATTTTATTGAAGCTAACATGTGGATACATTGACTAGTTAGTGCCTTAAATTGGGGGCTCTCCATCACTTCTTTCATGTTTTGATCACTTGGTGAACCTCTACATGAAATATTGATGCATAATATACATTTGGAGTTGTAGATTCAATCTTTTACTTATTTCATTAGTGTTTTAAGAAGTCCAAGTTGAGTGGATGAACAATATATTTAGGTACATCACCAACATTAGCTTAGGGATTCCCTTTCATTTATCTTTCTCTCCCATTTCACCCTAACAATTAGTAGGTTTTAGTGTAAATGAGATAAGTGATGCATCAGGGGAGCTAGACTCATTAAAAACCTTAGAGGTCTGACCTAATATTAGGTAACCCATAGCCTAGGGTCATTCACATGTTGGACTAGATTTGGGTAGAGGACCTGAATAATCCTTTGCTCAGCTAGGGTGTAATCTAGACCTCCAATAATTCTAGAGTTAGGGACTTCATCCTTAGCAAAGACTTGAATGAAAAGAGAGTAGGTTGGATTACCAAGGTCATGGAGTATGATGTGGAGATCAAAGTCACCAAGTTGGTAAGAGGCAAAGGCTTGTGTGAGCATATGATAGATGATCTTCAAGAAGACAAAGAAGTTGTTTTAGTAACACAAGACAACTCACAAATAGATACACCTCCATTTCATAATAGATGGCTCCAAGATATGACTCATTTCTTAATGATAGGAGAATTCCCCCAAGGTTTGGATAGATAAAAATTAAGGTATTTCAAGCTTCACTCCATACCTTATGCATTAGTTTATGGTGTTATTTTTAGAAGGGACCTTAATGAGTTACTTCTTAAATGCATTGATGATAATCAAGTGACAAATCTCCTAGAACAGTGTCATGATGGACCTGCAAGAGGCATTCTGACCCAAGAACAATAGTAATAAAGGTAATGAGATCTAGTTATTACTAGACCAACCATTTCAAGGATGCTTATACATGGGTCAATAAATGTCAAAAGTGTGCTCTATTTATAGAAAAACAAATATTTGTAGCTGTATCACTCAACCCAATCTAGGTAGATCAACACTTCATGCAATGGGGGTTAAACTTCATAGGGATGATAAATCCACCTTCAAGTGTAGGGAATAAATGTGTGCTCACTACAACTGACTACTTTACTAGGTGGGTGGAAGAAATTTCTTTTAAATAATATAATAAGATAGTAGTATTGGACTTTTATGATAACATCGTAACCAAGTTTGGTGTCTCAATTACTATAATGTCAAATAATGCCTTAGAATTTGTTGGTATGAAGATAAGTGAATGGGAACTTAAGCTAGGAATATACCTTAGTACATCCTCAAATTACTGTCCCCAAGGAAATGGACTAGCAGAGTCCACAAATAAGAACTTGCTAAGTATTATCAAGATAACTATGGAAGAAAATTAGAGAACATGACATACAAAACTAAAGGCCTCGTTATGGGCTTATAGAGTGACTCCCAAAGATACCTTTCGAAATTATTCACATGTCCTTTTATATGGAAGGTAAGATAAATTGCCCATTTATCTTGAACTACCTACCTTAGATTTAGCCCATCAACTTGATTTGATGAAGAGTGAGCCTATGAATGTGAGGATGATAGAGCCTATGGAACTTGATGAAACTAGGGTCCTTATAATGAAGACATTATAGTCACACCAAGCTCATGTTAAAAAGGCCTTTGACAAGGGAGCTATAGTAAGGGACTTTAAGGAGGGGGACCCAGTCCTTAAATGGGACTCAAATAAGGATAAACTAGGCAACCATACCATGTTTGGCAACTTATGGAGTGGTCCTTATTTGATCCATGGATGCAAACAAAATAATATTTTTCATCTTTCCCAATTGGATGGAAAGTTATTACCCATCCTATTTAATGGAATTCATTTAAAGCTTTGTTATTAGAAGAGTTTGCATCTATTTTATGATCCTATAACATACTAGAGTAGTTTTTCATGCTTTACTCTAAGTATTTTGAGCATGTTTCCTTTTAGCTATGTGTTTACCTTTTAATAAGTGCTTATGGCATAGTTGTTTACTTTGGTCTTTTGTTCCTTTTTTATTCAAAAGAATGTTTTAGAAAGGGCTAGCCTTTTATAAATCTCACAATATTTTTAGTTAGGAATAAATCTTGAGACTCCATGCCTAATAGATCAATTCAAGGCAACTAGTCTCTTGCATAGTAGGCATGTAGCCCTAGGATGTCTCTAGAAATGTTGGCCAATTTTGTCTTACATATGGAAATTTGCCTAGATGGATTAGTTTCTAGAGGTCTTGGTATGGAGTGATCAACTAAGTAGAGTTTTCAATGGAATAAGTGGACCTAAAGTGAGATAATAATATCACATATTACTTTCAAATATTTTGAAACACTTTAAACAAGCTTAAAGTTCAATTTGTTGATTTCCAAAAAGCAAACTTGGAAACATATCTAGGATTTCAAAGGGAAAATACTAGTAGGTTATTATGGTGTTTCAAGAATTTAGGGGCATGAATAAAGTGGAACAAAGTCTTAGAAGTTCATTGGATCCTTCTAAAAAAAATAATAGTTTCTTTCACAAATCTAGAAGGACCAGATCATCACAAGCATGCCATGCAAAAATAGATAGATCAAATTGATTGTGTATTTAATAAACTCACCTTGGAAATTCTCTTAGGCCAAATTACCACCTATACATGGTATTTTTCATTCCTTAAAAATTCTCTACAAATTTGATGTCTTGATTATTTATCTATCTCAAGATCTAAGTCCTCAAAGTTACACTTGTAGAATGAGATGTTCATTGGGACTTCAAGTTAAAGCTACAATAATTAACCATTTAGATTTAAAAATCCTTTAAAAGGAACATAGATGTTGATTTTGAGCCTCATGAAATATCTATATGGATTCAAATGATCCAAGATCAATGGTTGACATTCAATTATACCAAATATCCAATGACAAGTAGCAACTTGATAGAATTAGTGGGTCTCAAATATTTAATAGAGTGAATTTGATTATACATCTAAGGTCAATGGTGAGAATCAAGTCAAAAGGTAAACATGAATTCATATTTGACAAGAGGAAAGGTTTCAGGTACCTAAACAAAGATTTAATAGTGCACATTGATTAACATAGCTAGTGGGCCTGAATGAATTAATGAAGTGCATTCAATCATACAAATCAAGATCAAGGACGAGCGATGGGTCCAAAGGTTAGTGGATATAGAAGATAAATGCATGGGTGAAAAGTGTAATAATCATGTTAAAATAATATTAAATGTATGGCTCATGCCCATTCATTGATAAATCATATCTAATGGCATGTTAGCAAGCTGATCGATGCTCCAAATTAAAAGTCAAAATTTAGGGACTGCATAAAGAACAAATGTGACTTAGGTAAAACTAGAGAAATGTTTAAAGGAACATGTCTCCATTAGAGCTTAGTCAAGAATCCTTAAGCATAATATATAGTTATATAGTTAGGGGTTGTTAATAATGATGTTTTGATGCCATGAAACTCAATATAGACCTCTGATCAAACGTGTATAACATATAGGGTCCATTTTTTGGATTTTCAATATTGTTTCATGATTGTGATCATTTATCTTTAAATAAGATCTATGAAAATAATAATTCCTTAGCTTCTATAGGGTTTAGAGGAATAATAGGTCTTTTTAGACCTAATAAAGATCAAGAACAAAGCTACATATCCTATAGGATTTTTATGGACATGATAGCTAAAGGAAAACCAATAAATGAAATTGGTTTTCAATCTATAGTGAATCTATATTGAAGTTGCGGTAGGTAAAGATATAAACAAGATATGGAAAAGTGTCTTGTCCTCCAATATAGTCATAGCTCTAATAAACAACCACTCAAAGTAGATGTGGCATGTCTATATCAAGTTTAAGGTACAAGGGCTTTGTCCTTATAATATAATCAAGTGGGAGATGGCATAGAATTTCAAGGAATATATTTATGAATTATTATTTGGAACATTCAATGTTGGTCAAATCTTGAGGATCTTTATTCATAAGTAGGATCATGAATCACCACCTTTTGTAAACTCTTGTCCTCTAGTGTGTTGCTTAATTAATGAAATAATTTAGAGGCTATTGGGACAAATGAGGACTATTTTTATTATGATATATTAACTTTGATTTGATCAAAATATGGTGGGGGAATTAATCATAAGTTGGTATCTCATTTAATAACTTGGGATGGCATGCTCACTCTCTCCCCCCTTTTTCTCCTATATCTACCATGTTTTCCCATTAGTAAGCTCTCTCTCTCTCTCTTTTAGATTTTATAAGAAGACACTGTCTCACCTTTTGATAGAAAATTCTCTCTCAATTTTGGAAGAGTAGAGACTCTCATTTGATAAGTCTTGACCCTATCAAAAAATATATAAAAAACCTTTTGAAGATAATAAATACATTTTTTTACCTAAATCTTGTGTGTGAACTGTGTTTAATAAGCTTGTGCATGATGGCATTGTGAAGGAGAATATTACATGCCCATTTCCCTTCTTTCTTACCTATTTTAGAGTTTTTTCTAGCTGTTTACAGGTGTACATTTATGTTCTTTCTTCCATTTATGTAAGCTTGGTGTGAATCTTAGAATTCCTCCTGGATTCATTCATTGCTTCCTGAAACTGGTATATGAAATACTTATGAAATTAGCTAGATTTTGAGATTGTGTGAGCTATCACTATCTTATGCTTCTTTAGTATGCATTTCATACTTGTGTGAGTTCTCATTTTAGCTTAGTGCTTCACCTAGTTAACTTTATTAGGAACCCTTTACCCCCTTCTCTAACCCTTTTCCTAGTGGAAACATTAGTATAGGTGATCCATCAAGAGGAAGCCAACCTTCTCCAAAGATCCAACCCCATCATAGGTGACCCAAAACCTAGGTTTTCTCCCACTATGTAGCTTAATTGGAGAGAGCCTGAAGAATCCTCTCCAAGGGTGAAAATTGATGCTACAACAGTACCTTAGTTGCTTCTTCTTTATTCAGGCATCTCAATTAGATGCCTTAATAATTAATTTTATAGAGAGAACTAGTTTTATTCATGAAATGATTTATTAACAGGTGTAATTCACTTTGTTGTGTGGAATTTAAGTACTTGAGACACTCATTTTTCAATAAATATCCAACTATATTTGAGTACCAGTCATCATTGGTGTTGTGTTATACAAAGTACTATTGGTAAATGATTTGGGGATCCACTTCAACCATGGTTATGTAAATCCCTTGACCTCAAAAAAATTTCATTGATTCTATCTCTAATTAAAACTCATAGAGTATGGCCATCTATTTACCATGCCTTCCCCCATTTTATTTTGTATTAGCAAGGGCTTCATAGCTAGATCAAGTAACGTAGTAAATACTTTGCTATGAAGAATATACTGCCTAATATTTTTAATAGCCTTGATTAAAGCAAAGGATTGTTTATAAATCAAAAAATATATGATTTTAGCATTTATAAGTGGGATAATCATGAAATATATTGAGTTTTCATCTCCTACTTATTTATTTTATGTTAACATAGTAGCACTAGAATGTTTTGAGGTAAATGAATACAGGTAGAAGGGTTGTGTGTAATATGAACTAATGAGTACTAGTGTGTTTACAGTGGTAGATTTAATCTAGATAAAATATATTTATGCATTGATAATATAAGTTTTCTTGGTATTTAGCATGCTATAGATTGTCCTAATTATCTCATCAAAGCCTGAGATAAAGTTCCTTTAAAAGTTGATTTTTCTAAAGGAAATCTTTAGATCTTTCTAGTGATAGGTTGTGGGATTTTAAAGATTTCCTCTACTCTATAGAAGTCTATATATATGCACTTTTACTAAATAAAATGGACTATAAACTTGTCTTTAGCTACCCAAAATATGCATTCTTAGGATTTAGATATATCTCATGGTTTCCATATATTTGTATCACCTTTCTCAGGTCCCTTATGTAGTATGCTCTTTTTTGGAGAAGAATTTTTGATAATCCATATACATAACTTTGAACTTGCCAATAATTTATTTTAATGCAATATCCTTTTCCCTTTGAAAGGTGGCACCCATGTAGTTTAGTATGAAACACATTCTCTTATATGCAAAGGTGCCCTACTTGATAGTGAAAATTATCTTGAATCTATCTTCATAATTGACTACCACATGATTATAGCCTAAATACCCATCAATAAATGACATCATTTAGGCACCATTAAAAATATACAACACTTCATCTAATGAAGGTAAGGGGTAGTTATCATTTTAAAAAGCTTTGTTTAAATTTTATAAATCAACATATAGTCTAATTTCCCTAATCTCTTTCTTCACCAACACTAAGTTTGTAACCCACATAGAGTATTTCATTGAGAACATGATCCTTACTACAATTAGTTTCTAGAATTATTTAAAAATTAAGGGCTCTAGTAGTAGATTGAAGGTCCTTTATCTTTGTATAAATGGATTCAATCTAGGATTTAGGGGGATAGTGTGTGGAAATATATAAGTGTTGAATATCTTGAGATATTAATAAATCCATGCAATCACATCTCATATTTTTTTGAGAGCCTGTAAAAAATCATGTTTATATTTTGGGGTGCATGTGGTGCCTCAAAGCACACTCTTCACATCATTTACACTACCTATGTTCAACTACTCATGTTGCATACCTTTGGTAAGGGAAGGCCTATCTTTATCCTTCTAAAAGTCCATGTTGAATATCCTCTCTAGTGATACCATTCCCTTAGGTATATTTTTTGTCTTTAAATTCATAGTCCATATTCATCCAATTAGAATTCTTCTCGACCATCTTCATTAACTATTTGACTTAAACTACTTCAACATTGGTGATGAATTCTAAGATGTGTTGGAAATCATTGAAAACTTGGAAAATTTAAATATTATCTAGTAATGAAGGGGTAAAGACTAGATCTATAAATAATCTTCTCAATCTTTAATGGGCAATTGGCTCTAGAGTACTCACAATAGTGGCTAATGTATTGGATATATAATTATTTTATCTAGGCAAAGTTTGGATGCCAAAAGCATAAAAATATTCAATCTTGTTACAAAATCTACTATGATATCTAGATAGGAATTTGTCATTACATAAGTAATGGATCCTAACTTACCTAACTACCAATTTAAAATCACCCAGAATTTTGATATTCTTCACTTTATTTCCAAGGGAAAACAAGAGTCTATAAACTATTTATTCTTACTAGACCACATTATTTGTATAAGAAAACTATAGGTTTTAGGTGGAGAGATAATATTTCCCTCTTACATTTATCAACTCAAATATAATGCCACATCCACATTAAGACTTGGAACCATCAAAATTAAATGTCTAAAAGATTAATTTTATTATGCCAAAGTATGTTGGTGGTCTTTTTAAGGGAAACACTGGTAAAATATTTATCTCTTGGTGTACTTCATCATCTTTGATTGTGTATCATATCTAATTTTTAATAGGATCTTTAGTGAAATCATAAAATCTAGGACTATCCAAATTTACTTGTATCTCATTAGAAGAGTATAAGATGGACTCTTCATCCCTACTAGGATTGTTTGGTCATGTTCTATAATATTTAGATGAAAAAATGTTAAATCCCTCTTCATAACATGTTTATGGAGATGTTACAATCAATTCTACCCTAGGATGGTTGAGGATACAATTACCATTTGTGGTTGTTCCCCCTCATGAAGAGCATGAAAGTTCTTCACTTTTATTCAAATCATTGGGCTATAAAATTTCACATGTCAGATTCATATCCATAAATGACACTATATCAAGAGTTTGATATAAATCTTCTTGATCCAGTAGGTCCAAATCTTCTAATTTTAGAATTTTTTATACCTTGAGTACATTGATTGATAGGGTTGTGGATTTTATTATTTGTTTAATAAGTACACAAATATCTCATTCATTTTATTGTTATCATTGATCATATGATCCATATTAGCCTCTTAATCTATTATAATTTGGTTAGGAAAGCCATGCCATTGTAGCCACATGTGGATAAAATTAGTTTCCATGTAAACATTAAACATTCTTGACTATTAGTGACTTGACAACATGTCATGCACATTCATGATATCCATCGCTTGAATATCAATGAATTATTGAATTTGTGGATTTGAGGCTAGTTGTATGTGTATGTGGTTCAATTAACCCACCACCTTCACCTCTATCTTATCCATTCAGATAAGATTTTAATTCAACTTCATAGGTGTAAGTCCCAATTATTGGTAAATAGCATATGGCATAACATTCTTCGAGGCACTTAAATCAATCAAGTAATGATGTATGTTTTTACCAAATATCATGACTATTGATATAAATGTAAGAGTTTCAGTCCTCTCTTTATAAATAACAACATAAAATAAAAAATATTAGCATATTCTTTCTCCTTATTATTAAAAAACTCTATAAACATTAACTCCTTTTGATTAGAGATTTATAGTAATTCAAACATAGTTATGTTGGATTTGGTTTTTTTAAGATCCTTAATGATATCATAAGTAAGTTTGGCCTTCTTTGTTTGATTTTTATCTATAGTATACACAACATAATTCTTGGGATAAAAAGAAGTGGGGGTCTTTTAGGTGGATTAATATTATTACTTGAACTTATGTTAGGTGGGTCTTGAGTATTTCTTGGAGGAGTAAAAGTGGTCGAAGGGTTGGTTGATTTACTCCTCAGCTAGTAATTATTCCCTCTATGGAATTTCATAAAGGCTTGGACTTATTTTAAGTTGTATTCAAATTTATTTTAGTCCTCAAATAGAAATTCCTCTAATAATAAGGTTGTGTCTAGGTTCCCTCCATCTTGGTTATGGCTTTCATCATGAGTAGGCAAAATTTCCATGTTGTAAATCTCTTTTTGGAAGATACTTGAGGTAGATATGAACTTTTAAAAATTTATTTCTACATGGTTAGCTTTGTTATTACCCAATGCATGGTGTTTAAGGATAGATATATGAAGTTCATAGAATGGGAGGCATGATTATTATTATTATTATTGATATGGTTTTCCAAATGACTAGATAGGCTTCCATTATTAGACTTGGAATTAAATAACCTATTAGGTTGTTGGAAATTCAAATTTATGCCTTGAAGTAGGTTATTCATATTCTGGCTCAAATTATGAGGTCCCTACCTCTATATGTTAATCATGTCATTAGAAATTATTTAAAAAATTTGTTTAAAATTTCCCACTTCAAATTTTTTACTAGTGTTAGGTTCACTTATTTCCTAAGATTAAAAGGTTAATCACAAGTTATTTTACATTTAAGAATGTAGGGGTAGTCATGGGGGCATGGTTATCGACATGCTTAATAGGTGAATGTGGAATTAAGTAAGATGTGAGTTTCTAATGAGTTATACTAGATGTAACACATCAACTAGTGTTTGGTATAGTAGTGATACTATTATATCCTATTGGAACTAACTATTGATTATTTGATTGGGGGACCACATGGTGGGGAGGCATATAGGATATTGTGCTGGGCATATATTTCAATAGAGTTGGATTATAAAATATATTTGGGCTTGTATATAGGGTCTCTTGGGATTAAACTCATCAATGGTATATTATGTTCAAGGGCCTAGTTATTCATCAAAATTTTATTTTAGGTCCTTGATTGGCCCAACAAAGGAAAAATACCTAATCTATAGCCTTATGGGACTATCTATTACTTAATGATGATAAATTCATTATACACTAGAGATAATGATGTGAGGGTTGTTTGGGTTCTTCTAAGTAGCATAAAAGTCACAATGTCTAAATCTCTTAGGTAGGTCTGTATAGTATCCTCTTCAGTCTAAGTGTAAGGGTCTTTCAAATGTTGATATAACTTGTGAAATTAAGAATTAAACATGCTCATGGGCTCATTTTTTAATTTTTGGCTATCATTTCCACCTTTAGTCCCTTAGACACATGCACACTTGGAGAGGGTTATTAGTTTAAAAAATTAGTTGAGTATGAGCTTTATATCACCTTCATATGACTATTATGGCTTAGAATCAAGTATGTCCAAGATTTTTCATGTTTCCTAAGTAGATTATTCTTCATTTAAACCTAATATTCATATTTGAGATCTTAGGATGGCGTTAGCCTAGTAAATGATCTATGTGCATGGTCCTTCATCAAATAATGTATCAAAAGTCCTATGTAAATTCATTACAACCATGTCAAAGCTCCATTCCATAACTAGTGAGTACTAAGTTGCCTCTATTAGAACCTACATGGATGTCTACCAATGTAAAATATTTTTTAAAGGTATTTCATAGGTTCATGTTTGAATTAGGGTCTATTTGAAGGTGATTCAATGATAAAAGTGTCTAAAAGGGGCTTATACCAATTTTTTAAGTCAGGAAAGAGGGGTTGAAACATGTCAAAAGGTCTTCATGAGCCCTAATTATGGTCTAATCATAGGTACACCTATAAATGGTCTACCCTTCCAAGAATTTTCTTAATTTATTGTGATTTAGCACCCTAAATGAGGTTTTAAGTTGATGTTTGGCATTGAAAAGGGCCTAGTTGCATAGTTTTCAATGTATGAATTCATTTATCATGTTATATAAAGTCATATTATCCTTGTATAGGTTTATTAAAATTATTTACAATAAAGAATGGGGTCAAAAAGAGTCTTAATAGGCATAATAAGGTCACAACCACATTAATTGATCTAATTTAAGGTCCCATAAAGTAATCTTGATATGTGAAGACTCTTTATAAACTATATATCCAATAAAAAATCATCAAAAAGATGTTGACCTTAGTGGTTTCCATCCATTTTTATCCTTAGTGGCCTTAATTCTTGCAATATGAGGAGAGTGCACCTGACCATCACTAAACTATTGCTTCACCTTCAAGAATGATCATTATAGATTCATTATTATAAAAGTGTTTTGTATGTCTATTGAAGAAGTTTTCAAAGTCAAACCACCAGAATCAAGGATTCACTATGGTTTCAAGGCCTAGAGATTAAAAGATGAAGTTTCAATCATATTTTGTAGGTTTATTGAGATTATAATGTAGAATATTTCATGTTGCAAATAGGTCACATCCTCCAAAACCTTTTATGCAACTTATTCAATGAACAGGAGATGTATTCATGGAATAAATGACAAGTTTCAAGTAAAATCACATGAATATAAGCCATGGCAAAAGAGTGCAAGCCCATAAAGTTGTAGGTTTTGGTATTGAATGTATAAGTTGTAGGGGTTATATAAGATTCATGCATGTAACTAGGATCACAAACCCTTATTCAATAACCTAAAATATTTACCAAGCCTCCTTGATGTTTTAACATGTAAAACAAGGCATGAAAACTCTCAAACATGAATGTTAATGAAAAATTATAGATTTTCAAGAGGTCTTTCTTTGAGTTATAGATCATATTAGTGGTATTCAAGTATAAAAGAGGGTCACATGGGGTCCCTTCATCATCTTCAGGTCCTCACATGTCTTTAAGGAAGAGAACTAGGCTCACAATCCTCAAAATAGAGAAAAATTAATCTAAAAGCTTTATTAAAGACACCTATAGGTAGTTTATATCGATTAGCCATATCTGTTCAAGAGTTGAATGGATTGGTAAGGCAATTAGATGGAAAGGGGGAGGTCTTGAAGGATAATATACATGTGTTTGGAGTAAAAATGCATAAAATAGAGCTATGAACAATCCTTAATAAGTCTTGAATCTACTTGTAAATAGCTAGATAGAGGCATGGTTCAGGATTTATGTGCATACCTCAAAATGCATGGAAAATAATGGATGATAGAGGATGTTATCAGGTTTTCAAAGAAACATATTTAGTCATCAAGCTTGATAAAGTATATTTAAATCATGTTAAATGGTTAAGATGACTACAGATAGTCTTAAGCCTTGTTGAACTATATAACCCATGAATTTAGATTTTGAGGTTTTAGAGCTTACCTAAATGGGAGAGATGATGTTTTAAATTCATTCAAAGGTTTTAAGATCCTATAAGATCACCTAAATTTTTTTGGGACGTTTCAGGCCCATGAGAACCATTCCCAAGGTCTTATTGAGGTTTAATCTTGGAAACGACCTCTATATGTCTATATAAAGAATGATGATTTCAAGATATCTAAAGTGATTTCCCTCATAATTAAATAGAAAAAAATAAGCCAATAAACTCTCCCACTTAATCCAAAATACCTTACCAAGAGTTACAAGTTTGTGAGATAGGTTCATGAAGATGTAAAGTATGTTTGCCAGGGGTTTACGAGTTCTAAGTGGGGTTTTGTGAAGGGAAAGTTAATATATTTAGGAACATAATTGAATGAATTTTATAATATTTCAAGAGTATATTTATGGTCTAAAACTCACCTAAAAATCATAAACAAGAAGGTGGATAACCTTATGACTTCAAGACTCCTATAAGGGGATTTTAGTCCTATAGTCTATGAGTACTACTATACAAGGTCTTATTAAGCCTAAATGTTTCTATATAGGATTGAATTTACATTATGGAGAGGGATTAAGTATATTTAAGGTCTCAAAAATGATCAAATGACCTGTAGACCTATGAATGAGAGTCACCAAAGAGAAAGATCTAAAGGTAGAATTACCATGTATAGTGTTGCAAACATGTGAGTAATGATTGTTCAATAAAGAGTCTTAGACACAAATTAATATTTTAATATGATTTAAATATTCTAAAACTTCTCTTAAATGTTCAAAATCTAATGATTATTCTTATAGGACTGCTAGTGTAGTGTTAGAAGTTACAAATTCATCATACAAGTCTAAAAATCCTTATAGGGTACTAGGTGGGTCTCTTATAACTATTCATGATGAGAATGATGGATACCATACTCAAATATTGCATCATGTTTATAACCTCAACAATTCTCTATAAGGTTTTCTTATTTGATTAATATTTAATCCTATCCTTAGGGCTTCTCAAGGAGCTTGTAGATCAAGTCTAATGTTTTTAAGAGTGAAGTAAACTTGTAATGCCCCAGTAAGGATATATATATATATATATATATATATATATATATATATATATATATATATATATATATATATATATCTTGATCCTCCATCAACTAAAATTTTTCAAGACATTATAATAGTGGTTACTTAACATTAATGTTTTAAAATCCTTGAAGGACATATCCACATCATCTCAAGTAGATAACAATGTTCCAAGCATGGCCCTATAAGGAAAGGGCATTATCAATAAGGTTGTGATGTTATAGTGAGAAAGAAGTTTTATTATTTGATAAGTTTGTCACTGATGCCCAATTAGTGTTATTAAAAGGATTCAAATCATGGTTAAAGGGTACATAGACATGAAATGTATTGTATAGCCTTAAGACACTTCAAAAAATGTTACAGATATAATGGAAAATCTTTACCAAGCCAAATAAATCCTATAAGTTTGTCTCATAGGTTTCATAACCTACCAGTGATAGACTATAAGGTGATGATGAAAGTAATAAAGAGGAATGGGAGACCAATAATCCTTTTTTTTGACTTACATTTTCTCATGCCTCTTTATTACCTCCCATGTAGACAAACAAACAAAATAAGAAAAGACAAATAGAACAAACAAATAACACAATAGAAACCATATGAACACTGCCCCTAGAAAATAAGTGAAAACTTAAAAAATAAACAAAATTAGGGAATAAAATAAAAGGAATGGGGTGGTTGAGCTATCTCCATATGCACTAGGCAAGTGGACATTGCCTACATAGTTCTATGGATGTAATTTACAATAAAAAACTTTAGGCCAAATGTAGTTCTCCCAGTGAATGAAAAGAATGTGATAATTGATGAAAAAAATAAAATGGTTGTGATAGAAGAAGAGCAAAGGTCTTGAAAAATGGAAAGTGCATGAGAGAAAAGGCCAAAAAGGATGGTAAAACTAAGTGATAAGTGGTTTACTTGAAACATAGTAAATATTCTTAGAACCCTTAAGGCAAAGAAGTGGTCAAATGTTTTTGGTTTTTTATAATTATTTTACAAATGTTTTTGGAATTTTGGAAGTATCTCAACTTTATCAATAATGATGAGATACTAAATGGTGAGAGCATTCAAGCTTAGGTTGCTCACAAAATAATGAGAATGTTCAAACTTAGGTTGCTCACAAAATGGTGAGAGAATTCAAACTTAGGTTTCTTGAAAAATAGTGAGAGCATTCAAACATAGGTTGCTCACAAAATAATGAGAACATGGTGGAAAGGGTGATTGAGCTGACCTCAACAAGTATCGAGCACTACCTATATATTCCTAGAGTAAGACCTCAAGTCACTGTAAATCCACTCTACAAAGGAGGAATTTGACTAGTGTGGTAATTAATTCAAAAAAAATTAGGCACATGTGGTAAAAAAGTATAGTAGAGCATATGAAGTGGAAAGTTGGTACGTCAAGACTTAATAGACAAATGTTGTTCCTATTTTTCCCATAGGTGTTTATAACTATGACATAATGTCATAGATCAATCATACTAATCTACCCAAAGGCAATTATAATTAGTAGCAAGAATGGTGATAATAAAGGAATAAAAAAAAGGGATGTAACTATCAAAAATTTTGTCATACTGCTCCAAAATATGATTTCTATCTGAAGTACTTGAAACAACATATGAAACTAGTCAAATTCTTCAGTGTTGAAAATGCATAATAAATGGCAAAAACCAAGGTCAAATGGGATAGGCTTTAGAATATGTCTAGTTGATAGAATGGAATGGTAAAATGGATAAGGCTAAGAGGATAGATAAGAATAATATTTTTACAAAGAAGAATAATGATAAAATGGCACCACTAAAATGGTCTTTATAAATAATACACCTTAGCACTCAAACATAGTACCACTTAAGGTGAATAATATTCAATGGATTAGGAAGTTCATATCCATTTAGTGTGGCAAGCCTATATGCCCCTGATCCATAATCTATAGTAATGATGAAATGCCCTATCTAGTTTGGTTTGAATTTACCTTTATGCTTCTTCTAAACCATGGTATTATTTTGGTTTTCTTTAAGAACAAGATTACCAAGTTCAAATTTTATATATTTGACACATCAATTTTAGTGGCCTTTGAGTCAATTTTGATATGCCTAAATATTGTTGAGTGTAGCTATGCATTTTTCATCAAGTAGGTGAGCTACTCGATAGTCATGATCATCTAGGACATGTTTGAAAAATACGCATAGTGAAGGAAATTTGACTTTAATGGGAGGATGGTTTTAGTACCATAAACAATTGAGTATGGAATGGATCCTATAAGAGTACAATTATTGGTATAGTATGCCCAAAGGTTAGGGAATATATGTAGGTACCAATCATGACTAGTATCATTGATAATATTTTTTAAAATATTGATAATGGTTTTATTTGATGCTTCGACCTGGATATTACCTTGAGGGTAATATGTTATAGAAAAATGTTGTATGACGTTATATTTGGTACATATCTATTATACATCCTTATTCTTGAATGATCCTCCATTATCAGATATAATGTTGGAGGGGATACCATAGTGGCAAATGAGATGGTTGAATATAAAATTGAAAATTTTCTTTCTAGTCATGTAAGTGAGGGGTATAAATTCAGCCCAGTTAGTGAAATACTCAGTGGTGATAGGGATATGTTTATGGCTATCAGATGAAGTGGGTTTGATCTTCCCAATGAGGTCAAGTTCCCATGTATAAAATGGCCATGGTGTCAACATTGATTTCAGAGTTTGTACTAGGGCAAGAATCAAATTAGCATGTTATTGACATTTATCACACTTCTTTACATATGTAGTTGCATCTTCATCCATCATGGGCCAATAATAACTAGTACATGAGATTTTTAGATAGGATTACCCTACTAGAATGAGATCTACATATTCCTTCGTGAACTTCTCTTAATGTTAGTGTAGACTCTGCCAAAATTAAATAATGAAGTAGAGTTCCATCAAAACTATAGTGGTAAAAGGTGGATCTAAGTAGAGTATAATGAGTGGAATGATGAATAAAGGCTTTGGTTTATTTTAAAGATAGCTTAGGTGGTATAAATATGTCATGAAGGTAGTTGTAAAGGTCTGAGTACTAGATAGAATTAGGACCAACAATATCACAAATCATTACAATGGTTAAAGGTTCATGAGCTGGTTTGAAAAAATTCTCACCAAGGAACTGATATTATCTAACTTTTTTTATTCATCAAATCATAAAATTGATAGTATCCATGGCATCTTTAGTTTGATTACTAGCCCTTGGTATATGCTCAAATTGGATATTTGTAAATTTCTACTTTAATATATCGACTATAGCCTTATATGGAACCAACTTGTCATATTTGATCTAAAAATGATCTGTGACCTGATTGATGATTAATTGAGAATCACCATGAACCTTTATATGAGATATATTCCATTATACCACTTGTCGAATTCCTATGATAATTGATTCATACTTGGCCATATTGTTTGTATAAAGAAAACTGATTCTGAATGATTTAGGGATTAAATACCCCTGTGGTGTAATAAATAAGAGACCTACCCCTAATCCACATACAATAAACAAAAAATTAAAAAATATATTATAATACTACTCCCCAAGAGGTGTGTCAATGACATTCATTACGGATTCATCAAGAAAATGAAATGTGAGTGGCTTTGTGTCGATAAGGGTTGCTTTAGCAAGTTGATCTATAAGGACTTGTCCTTTGATTACCTTTTGATTGACATACTTTATGTTAAAATCACTAAGAATCATGATAAATTTAGACCTTCTACCCTATAAATCTATTTTATATAGTAGATACTTGAGCGGATCTACTTTTGAAATGACCATGGTCCTATTTTTCAACATGTAATCACATAGTTTATGAGCTGTGAAGACCATGGCTAGAAAATATTTTTCAATAGGTACATAGTTGTGTTCATATGTGACCAAGATATAAATTAATTAGTATACTACATGCTCTTTTCCATTGTTATCATGTTGAGCCAAAAGTTCCCCCAATACATTGTTGGTAGCTGATAGATATAAAAAGAACAACTGTCCTAGCATAGGAGGTAATAAAATAGGTGGATTAACTAGATAGTTCATGATTTGTTGAAAAGATATTTGGTAGAGGTCATCCCAGTGAAATGCAAATACCTTCTTCAAAATATGTCTAAATGGATGACACTTGTTTGCTAATAGATAGATGAAGCATCATAATGACTAGATCTTGCCTTGTAAACTACAAAATTGCTTCAAATTGATTAGTGGTGGTATCTCAATTATAGCATGAAATTTGGTTAGATCAAATTAAATTCCCCTAAAAGACATAATAAAACCAAGTAATTTTCTTTAGGTTACTCCAAACACACATTTATTTGGATTGAGTCTGACCTTATACTCCTACAATTTTTTAAATATCTTACGTAGCACTATTGGATGGTCGGCCTTGGTTTTGGATTTTCTTAATATGTCATCGACATAGTCTTAAATAATATCATGCATCATATCATGGAATATGATAGTCATGGCCCTTTAATATGTAGCCCTAGCATTCTTAAGACTAAATTTCATTACATGATAACAAAATTTTCTCCATGGAGTGGTGAATGATGTTTTTTGTTGGTCTTCTGGTGCTATTCTGATATGGTTGGATCCTAAAAATCCATCCATGAGTGAAATAATTTCATAACCTACCATGGATTTGATGATCATGTTAATATTAGTTAATGGAAATTCATCCTTAGGATAAGCTTTGTTTATGTCTTTTGATTCCTTCAGGATTTTTGCTAATAGGTAGAACATTAGATATCTATTTTGAGTAGTCAATGGACCGAATACATCCTGCTTCTAAGATTTTTTCCAACTCTTTATTTACCATGAAAATAATGCAAGGATACATCTTACATAGCTTTTATTTCACTGGTTTGGCATCAGGATTGACCATAAGGTGGTACATAACCAAGGAGGGGTCCAAACCTAGCATGTTAGAATAAGCCCATGCAAATATTTATACAAATTCTCTTAATAGATCTATAAATACTTCACATTACTCCTCAGTGAGGGATGCACCTAATTTTATCCATTTTGTGTCCGATGGAGTCCTAATGTTTACCTCTATTATATCTTCAACTACAAAAGTCAAACCATCTTTTAGGATAATAGGCAAAGACTTGAACTAATAGACTATATTAGGGTCCTCTATTAGGAATTTCTCTTCAACATCTCCTAGGAATGATGAATCTATGTCCCCAAATGGGAGATCTGGCCATGTCACAAAAATAGTCAACAATTCTTGAAGAATTCAATCAAATACTTGTTGTTTCACAAAACCAAACTCAAATCCATAGGCAAGTTCAACATTAGTGGTCTCTTAGTCTAAATTTGAAGAATAATGAACACCCCCATATAACAGTGCTTGAAATAGATTTTCACCACTAAACATGCATTTATATTTCATCTTTCCCTAGTCAGAAATGACCTCAAAGAGGTTTTCACTTGGGGACCTCAATGTTTTATTTTTTTGTTTTTGGCTAAGGGTGTTCACCCACTCTCCAAAATAGGCTTCAAGATCTAATGTAATTGAGAATACTAATTTATGATATCCCAATAGAACATTGTCTCTAAGGCCTAAAAATTCACATAATGCCTCATCTTTTTAAAACTCATTAATTAGTAAATTGGATTCTTGTTGGTCCCAATCTATCAGTTGGGGATAGTATAATGGTAATGGGTAATGCTAAATTATTTGGGTAAGAGTACATATGGCATTGTTATCAAATAATTTAGTCTTAGATAGGTCATCAAAGGCAAGGCTATGATTAGACTCTACTTCATTATCAACATCATCATCACTAGACACCAGTGATGGAAATTGAATAAGATATGTGGGGTCACCCCAGGTGGTTTAAATCTAAGTCCATAGGGTATTTTGTACATAGTCATGGAAATTGGCTCAATGGTTCCTTGTTGATTATGTCTGAGGCCTCTTCTTTCATAATCTTGATGCTTCATGATCATATTAGGAATAAGATACTTTGCACTTTTATAACAATTAGCTTGGTTGTCATTATAAAACCATGATTCATCCCCTTCAAGAGGGTCTGGTTCTAGGCCAGATACTGGTACAAACATGATAGGTCCCTTATCTTTGTTATTTTGTTTCCAATGAATGTGTGGGGTATTTTTAGATCACCCAAAGGTCTTTGTATTCTGAGGAAGATTAGAAATATGGAAGGTATCATGGGTCACATACTCCCTTGGGCCATTATTTGAAATGGTGAAATGATTGGAAGCTTCAGGAGGTAGCATGTGGGAAAGGGAATCCAAGGTATTAAGATCTATGAAATTATCCTATGGAGGATAAAATAAGTATGGCCTTTCCTTTATCCTACTTAGAACTTGGATTCATGTTGTATTGGTAATTGTAGCTTTGAAAATCATATTCAAGATGTTTGTAGTGTTCGTATAGGTGTAAATCTCCTAAAATATTCACTTTCATCATTGAGTGGGAGAACTTGGTACATTAGTGCAACGTTGATGGAACTACATGAATCTCATGTAACCAAGGCCTACCTAAAAGCATATTATATGCCAACTCAAGATCAAGCACATGGAAAAGGCCCAATGATAACTAGTAAGATAATGGTGCCTTGTGATTCTCTTTCCTGATTATCATAGGCTTTGATAGTTATTATTTTTGGCTAGAGATCTACTATTATGTACCCAAGAGGCTTAAGGAGCTTTAGAGACACTATGTTGAGGCTTGATCCATTGTCTATAAATACATGCTTCACTTTATGCCACTTTATATAAAATTCTATGTATAATGGATTATTATGGAGTGAGCCAAGGGAAGATATATCACTTTGGTTGAATGTGACTTGTTGGGCTAGAGCTAGGTATCCAACCAAAGCTTAAAATTTATCAGGGGATATATCATGAAAATAGTGGATTGGGTTATAAACCCATTCAAAATTTTCTTATAGATCATTGAGGTTTACAGTAAATATAAAATAAAAATTTATGCTATTGTCTTTTGTAATTCTTCCACAATATTGAACTTCTTATCCTAGTTAATGGTGAATGGTTTATTCTGAGGCTGAATGGTTGGTTGGATAACAAGCAAAGTGGTAGATGGTTGTGGACCCAGGATAGTAATCTTTGACTTTGAGTTGTGATTTTATAACTAGGATTAGATGCTAGACCATAAATTCTAACAAATGCTAGGAATGGTTTGGAACTAGATAGGACAAGTCTCGATTGCTAGTGCACTTGTATGTGGTCACATGACAAAGGTGAGTTATTGGTATATGGTCCAAAAGTGGGAGTCATGATTTAATGGTTTGCATATGTGTAGTCCTAGGTCAAAGAAGGATTATCCATGTAGTTTATTGAGTGGTATTATTTAGCAATAGTCCAGATTGATTAGTGCTTAGTCTAGGATTAATGGAGATGGTATTAACATTACCCCTTATAATATGACCTACAACCCTGTTGTATTCATGTGCAATTACATGGTAGGTTTTTTGGTTGTTACCATTCTAACCTTGGTTTTGTCCATTGTTCTAATGCTAGAGGTTTTTTTTTATTCTATTGGTTTGGCCTTTGATTTTGATACTGTTGATTTTGTTATTGCACTGGCTGATGTTGTTATTATTGTTGCTAATTATTTTGTTGTTGTTGTGTGTTATGTTAGGGAAAGGGGTTTTGATAAATCCTAAGAGTTTGATTATAGGTATAAGTACCATTATCCAATGTTATCTCCCCATTCTATAACATATTATCAATCAAATTCTTGATTTGCACACATCTTCATAGATTATGCCTATTGACTCGATGATATTCATATAATTTATTTTCATGATACTAATTAGGACAAGGAATGCCTTATGGATAATGATTTGGTATAGGCCAATTAATCAAATTAATAGTGATAAGTCTATGAAATATAGACTCAATAGGCTCTTTGAGATCATTAAAGACATAATGCATAGGCATAATTCTCCTTGGAGGAGGGGTTTGTAATTGTAAAGGTTGATGCATTTATTGCATGTGTCTTGGTTTTTATGCTTATGACATTAGTTAGAGAGGTTGTTGAGTAGGAGTAAGTTTAAAAGGTGGTGTAGATGATGTTTTTAATATTTAGACATGATGGGACTCAATTACTCCATTACCCACAATATTCCTATTGTGGTTGAATTACTTTAGTCTATCTTGGTTATTGGCCTATGTTGGTTGTGATACTTACACTTGGATTGGATGTTGGTTTTGGCCACTTACCTAATAGGTACCTTGATTCTAATTAGTTGATGCAATATTTATGACCCCTTTATTAATAAGGGCTCACTCAATCAACAAGCCTTTGCTAATGATCTCATTGAAAGTATGTGCACATTGTAGTTCCAGATGATATACTTTAAATTATACATTTGGTTGTGTGATATTCTATATTGGGTTATCTATGAAGGTTTGACTTGGGGGATTTTGTGGTTGGGATGGAGGGATATAACTATACTATGCCTTATATGATTGAAAAAGGACATGTTATCGACTAATCAAACCTTGCTATTGAGTGTGAACTTATGGACCAAGACCACGCCTCTCAACTTGTGGTACATTTTGAACTAATTATTATCTAGTAGGTACTTGAGAAACATGGGAGCCTTCTTGGTGCATGAATCCTTGTTTGGAAACTAAATCATGTTGAAGATTTGACATCCACTCTGACCAATATTTACACGTTGTCAGCTAGTCAACATTTAGTTTTAGATTGGTACACTGGTATGTGACTAAGGAGGTATATTTACCACTACTTGATGAGGTGGAACATTAGTTTCCCCTTATTGAGGTGGAAATATATTTGGACTCTATTATGTTGGTACACTAGATTTTTCTTGTTGTTGTATAATACTACTCATCTCTTGTTGAGGAGAAGTAGGACTCATCACATTTGGCTTTTGAGGCATGACATTGGTTACCAATTGAATACCTAATCCTATTAGCTGCATACTTGATGAAGCAACTGGTTGAGGTTGGGATCCATAAACTCCTACTCCTTGGTATGATGGTCCACTTAAGGTATTAAATATAGGCACATGTTGTTGACTAGTTATTGTGTGTTAGTACCACTTTGATTTGGATTGGATATTGCTTGTACATTATCCACTATATTTTTTCTCATTATTTTATGTAGAAGTAGAAGACACTTCTTCAATAATGGGCATATATAACAAGATCTAATTTAAATTACATGCTAGATTTGGGTAGGTTTGTTATGCCATCTACATTTGGTTAAAGTGGTCTTCCATGAGGTTTTTTCCTTTATTAGGCATATTAGTAAACTGATATGTTGTTTGGACTAGATCCAAAGGATTACTAGAAGAAGCCTATTGATTATAAATTATGTTGTGGGGCATTATTAATAGGCTTGGTAAATTCTCACGAGGGAAGTCTATTGGAAAATTGGTCCCTATGTCTATGGATAAAACCAAAATATTATATTTTTTCTCAAACAAATGATAGTCAAACAAAAATAGATCATACGTGGAAGCCGTATTAGTAGAACATGACTATTGAGGAACTAGTTCATCAGTTGTGAGTATTGTAGTTAGGTATTGTGTAGTTTATTCTTGGTCTTGTTCATAAGGTGGTGTATTAGCAAAATATTTAGCCAATGGATTTTGGATTTGTGCCCCTAATTGAGTATTATAAGAGGGATAAAGATACATATCATAAGCAATATTATCCATGTATGGGTCTTACACCATTTCTTCCTACACAACCACATTATTAATCCCCAAATTGTACATGAGTCCAATATGAGTGTAGGAATACATGTTGGGATCCATAGTCAATGATTTGTGATAAAAAGGGAAGACATCATACAAAATTAAAAGGATAATGTCCAAAAATATGATGCTCAAACTTGGTATAGATTTTTCAAAAGGATCAAAAGGTTTATGCAAAGATTTGTGATAACACAAGGTAACATTAAGTGTCTAACGTTACACATCTTACACAAAAATATTAATTAAATGAACCAAAAATCAAAATGTCAAACACTAAGGTCAAAGTGTTTCAAATTAGTCTAATATAGGAAATTAAAATTTGTTAGGTCTTTTAGCAAGGCATGAGTTAGGACTCTTAGCCAAACGACGTCAAAAGCTAGTCTTTAAAAATAGATGAAATTTTTAATCTAACAAATTTGAAACACTTCTAAAAAAATTAATCATTTGATTCTTGGACATGAACTAGATCAAATAGGTATAAGGTATGAATTAAAAGGCACTTTAGAGATAGTTTTTTTTTTGACAAATAATGGTATAAAACTTGGTTCTTTTGACAAATAAGATAGACAAAAGTGAACGACATAACTTTGCTAGATAAAGGTTCACAAAAGTATACTCAGATTGATATGAAAAATGTAGGAATGAATTTGAACTCTATGTAAGAGAGCCTATGAAACAATATTTAAAATGTTTTGGGCAGCATAATAGTGCTAGACTACCCAAAAGATGTGACAAAATGCTTGTTTCAAAAACTCTCTAAGGCAAAGATAATTTATCACAAATTTGAAAACATAACACTAAATTTATTGACTCAAAATGTTGTGGTGCCTAGAATCAAAGTGAAAGTGTTTAGCATGAAATGACTTAATTCTATTAAGTGGTGATAATGATCATGAGTCTTAAGTGGCCTTCAACCCAAATTGGAAATTGAACCTAAGTTCCCTCAAGTTTAGTGCAAATGGTGAACCCACTTAAAAAATCAACCCTATTAACTTATAAAGGCATAATTTTGAATTTATATTATAAATCAATGACTTAAACAACTTTGGAAAATATTTAGACTCAATTGGGTAGCATAACTGTGCCAAAGTGGATGATATGACTCCAAGTTTTGATGAACTTTGAACAAGGAAAATTGATGATTTCATGTGGGAAACATAACACCTCTTTATTCAAAGGAAAATGAGGTCCATGTGTTTGGTTTTCATGATTTGTTTACACCAATTTTTGACTCCAAACAAGACTTTAATCTAATATAAAAACAACTAATTAATCACTCTTATATCCTAAACTAACAAGGTTGCTTAGTATTATTATAATTCATCAATATACGTCATTTGAGAGGATTTTAAGTTTTCATACAAAAGTAAATGTGCATTATATAGTAGGGTTTTTACACCCCCTTCTCTCAAATGAAATTACTATAACATGGACCTTGAGGTGCACCTTGTACCAACAATACTTCTACTACAAGTGGGGATTTGCCTAAGATCTATAAGTTTTTGAACATTGTAGGGGAATTAATTGCATAATGTCTTTCACATCAAATAATGCAAAATAAAAGCATGGATTTTTGGTCCATATCACTTATAATATTGCAAAAATGTCTAGTCCTTTTTGTAACCACTACATCCTACTGTTTGGTCAGTGTAGTGCAATGTCTAAAATACCACTATATCTTGTGTGCAACTCCAATATGGAGCCAAATGAAGTCAATGTCGAGAGGTGAAAACCCAGGTCAAATATTCCCTAAATAACTCGTGGGAGGTAATGATGTCCCCCTCATAAGCCAAGTTTACATGAAATAAAGAAAGTAAATAGAAAGACTTTAGGGTTGTTGTCAAGGTCACCCAATATTATTTTGAGTTGTTGGGAAGTTATTTAGATGATGTTCTTTCTATGCCTTAGACTAGGCAATTTAAAAATAAGGAAAGAACTTTTGATTCCAAGGGTTCCCTAAAAGGGAAAAATGGAAGAGCATACATGAAACATCTTTGTATTTTGTGAAAACAAAGTGCTAATTGAAATAATGAAAATAAAATTGATAAGTGTGTTCAATTTTAAGTCGAAATGAAAGATTTATTGGTGTTCATTTGACCCCTTGGTCTTAAAATTGTAAACTTTGAAAACTAATGCTAAAAACTTACTTAAGCACATAAATGTTATATTAAGCACCAAAAAAATGTTCCTAGTTCATTTTAAAGCATACAAAAGATGATTTAAACACATTTTATAAATTTTCCAAGTTGGTATTGCAAGAAAAAATGTTAGAAAGTGGTTTAGATTTGAATAATTTTTAAAGATGAAATAATAAAATTAAGAAAATGAACTCTTGGATTAACACAGTCAAGTTGAGATCTGAGTCAGGCCAAGTTAGGTCAAGTTGAGTTAAGCTGGGATTCAAGTTGGGGTGAGTTGGGTCAAGGTGGGTTGAGTTGGGATTTGAGTCAAGGTAAGGTGGGTCAAGTTGGGCCAAGTTGGGATCTGAGTTAGGGTGAGTTGGGATTAGAACCATAATGGTTAAGTTAGGGCAAGTTGTCATCTGAGTTAAGGTGAGTTAAGATCTAAGTCAGGGTGAGTTAGGATCTGAGTTGGGGTGATTTGGGTCAAGTTGGGCTGAGTTGGCATCTTAGTTAGTGTGAGTTGGGATTTGAGTCAGGGTGAGTTAGGTCAAGTCAGGTTGAGTTAGGATTTGAGTCAAGGTGAGTTAGGATCTGAGTCAGGATGAGTTGGGTCAAGTCAGGCCAAGTTGGGATCTAGGTCAGGGTGATTTGGGTCAAGTTGGGTCGAGTTGGGATTTAAATTACATATTCTTAAGAATAAAATTGTGAGCTCTAAAAAAAATGCTTTTTGTTCAAATCTTCACTTTTTCTGCTTCCACACTCCAAAACCCTGCATGATAATTGTTAGTATGTTACTTATAGGTACTATTTGATCAAATTATTAGGGTGTTATCACACCAAGCATGTCATTATGTGAACTAGGAATTTAACTCAAGAGAGGTGATGAGTATTGTGTTAGTCAAAAAATGCAAACAAAGTGATTAAAACACACTAATTAGTATACTTCTCTAGGCCTAGTTACTAGGGTGAACTTAATAACCAAAAAAAAAGAAAAACACAACTAAAAAGTAAAGAAAAATAATAATACTTCACCTTATTTGGATGTTCCAAATGCTTATTGTAGTGTCTTTCTTGGGTTGTGCTCATAGAGTCTTCATCAAAAGAGGTTTGGGTATCTCCTCTTCTCCTTGGCACCTTATGGCTTTGGCTTGGCTTGGCTGAATATTTTGGCATCATAACTTTGGCATGTTAGATCTCTTGGAATCAATTTTACATGGTAAATTTGAAAAAAATTAAGCTTTTAAAATGATGTTCATGGCCTCTCTTTTTATAGATTTTCAAGAATGACCAAAATCAACCATGACTGTCCATCTCAAAATTCAGATGTGTGGTCATGGATTAATTAAATTATGTAATTAAAATACATAATTATCCTCATCATGACTCTAGAATAAGGGACATTAATGAGTCATGGGATGTAATAAAGAGGCATGGGAGACCCATAATCCTGATATTTGTGGCATTTATGGCCTAGGGATGTCTTCCTAAGAAATGAGGTCACCTAATGATGCAGATATTCAATATTTATTTCTAAAAAAAAGTTTTCAAAAAGTTTCCATGGAATTATTAATTAGGCCTTAATTTTTTTCAATTAGCCTAAAACATGATTAGTCAACTTTAGTGCAAATTTTGGCTCTTGGTGCACAAATTAATCAAATTGGTCAAAATGTCTTGTTATTGATCCAAAATTTGATTAGATTGGAATTGGAAGTCAATGTAAAATGCATTAGATTTGGTATCCCATTTAAGTTGTTACCAACACTAAATAACAAAGGCATTAATCTCATATAAGAAATTTTATAAGAAAGAGCAATCTAGAGCACCTAGGTGTAAAATTGGTATCTTAATTCAAAATGATTTGATCAAAGTTAGCTAGCCCATAAATTGCATTTCCCCATTTAATGATACTCTATCCAAAATTGGAAATTTAATATATCAATTTCAAATTATTTAATGTGATTTATTTTTTTTATGCCAAATTATGCACTTTGGTGGAAATTAGTCAAAATCCTAGTTGGAGGTTATCAATGGCCAGATTTAGGTGTCTACAAAATTAAGAACATAGGTCTAGAAATTTGGAGAAGGTTGAAGATATCCCTAACAACACCAAGGTGAAAGTTTTGATTTCAAAACTATATGAAAATATTGATAAAGTATCAAATTTCCTAGTGGGTTTAGGTAACTTCATGAAGAATAGATATAGAGAACAAGCTTATCGATACCTCAAAACAATCTATGAAACCTAAAAATTGAAGGAATAAAGATGATCATGGATTCAACATAAAGAGTCCTATAAAACATTTCCAAATGTTTATTGAGATTTTAATATTCTTAAGACTACAATTTTTCCAAAATCTTGTTCCTCGAAGATATAATGATATAATAAGAGGATTTTAGCTCTATAATCCTCACTTACATGCCTAACCAAGAATTTGAGTAAGTTTCAAGTATAGTTAAGGAGGTTTTAAGATTGTAAAATGACTCCAAATCCTTCTAAGAAATGTATGAAGACATCAAGGCTTATTAGGAATAGTCTATAAGGTTTCAATCTTTATGTTGAATCTCCATAGACCCACAAGCTTGCATACAAAACCATTGGAATATTCAATAGACTTATGACCAGGTTTTAGGTCTTCCTATAAAAATTTGAGTTATGCCAAAATAAATAAAGGTAATAATGATAAGTACACTTGTATCAAGGAGTTCTTAAGATTCTTGAAAGACATGAAATTTGCATTGAATAAGACTATAAGCCAAGGGAGATATAAGAACAATGACTCTAATAAGATTTTTATAAGTTTGTAAAGAGAATGAGAAGGAAAAATAAGATATTAATACATGAGAATGAAAGTTTATTGATATTTCAAAGAGTCCTCATAAGTAACTAAGATGATACATCAACTTCTCTACCTATCATAGAGACCATCATGTGGATTTAATGGTGAATTTTAGCTTGATTATGCTCCTACTACCTATCAATCATGACCATAGGTGAGGTTAAGGGTGATTAATATCATGATGGAATCTAAGGAATTTGAAAAATGATCTTAAAGTTTTGTAACCCCCTCTATGAAGTGTCAATAATGTCAACTCAGCCTTGAAGGCTCCAAATTTCATGGGAGATCTACCTATAATTCAACCATTCAGTAGTCTTTGACATGTATGTGGGGAGAGATGGGTGAGTTAAAGTAATTAATGTAGGAGTTTATCAAATATATCAACCTTGAAGGATCATATCCATCAGGTTTAATCACTCTTAATGAAAAAAAATGCAATAGGTAAAGTCTCTTCACCCACTTCTACACCCATGTTCCATGATAGACCATTAAAGTGGCAGGCCTAGTGCATTGATGAGAGATGAATACTTCTATTCTCCATGTTTATACTCTTGAATGGGATGGAATTATAATGTAACAAATATATTTATATAGACTAGTAGTTCTTTTTATCCTTTATTTCTCATATTTATTATATATTGGGATAGAAATACCTTATTTTTATATCCCTCTACTATGTATAGCAAAACTCTACTTCTGTGGAGAGTTATAATGTTGTAGAAAGGCCTTTGAATTGAATAAAGACTAGATTTTACCTTATTAGTGTTTTGTTGATCTATACAAGTGGCAAAGAGTGTTCTCCCTTGTGTATGCCCATCTCCCTTCACCTTAGTGTAAGAAAGCATGTATTTTGCATGTCATATGTTGTGTTACAACTAGTTATGCAAGTAATTATTTGTACAAGTTCACTATTTATGTCTTATGAAAGACCTTTTGGTTATCACTTCTAGTTATATCATAGGCCTCCACCTTCATATGAAACACTTATGTTTGAAAGACCAAATTTGGAGATTGTGTAGAATAAAATTCAATCTTTATCAGTCCCATTATGGTTTTTTATTCAAGTAGAGGTGATAATAAACCTTAGTTCATCACCTCATTTTCATTTTTTTCAACTTAATTCTCTCTATTTTCAATAATATATTCTTAGTGTAGCTTAGATAAGATTTTTTAGTCTAGGTTTTAAGACTACAACCTGATCTTAAATCAAGTGTATTATGATTTGAAAAGGATCTGGGATTCTCTACAAATTTAATCCTATCATAGTTCACCCATACCTAGGAGTTTTTCCATTATGTCAATTTAAATAGGTATCAAGACCTATCAGGTTCAATTTCAACATGAAAATAGTTTTTGGCATGCTAGGTGGCATCACTAATTTAGAGGATTGATGAATTTGTTAAGAATTTGGTGTTTTTTTTGATAATTTATAACTATTGCACACACATATTAGGCACTGGTAATCTTTATAAGGCATTAATAATATCCTAACTTCATATTATTATCTAGTATTTATGTAAAAAGTAACAACAAGGGCATCTTCTATAAGTAAAGATACTAATTTTGTTGAGTTACCCCCCATGGTGATATAACAATTATGTTTTAATATATGTGGAGTACAACTCTCCATAATTCCTATGATATTTCCATTAGGGATAAAGATTACCTCATAAAATTTGGTAAAATTTACCCAAGGCCTCCCTTTCCAATCTTTTATATAATCCCCCTACACAACTTATACTTTCACCCATTCTCATCCACAAAAACTAGCCAGCTAGTCAAGGGATAAATTCTCCTAGTGAACTACATGAGGTGAAATAAATATTGTCAATTTTTAGAAATGAATTGGTTAATTTAAATAGGTATAAATTATATAGGTCCATACCTTATAATTCATAAAATAAAAAATTCTAACCTAATAGAGATCCCTCTTAGGGTAATTCTCAAGCACAAGGCCAAATTAATCATGTTAGGCCTTACAACAGTCATAACCCTAATGTTGATAGTAACTCAAAGGTAATTATAACCATGAATAAAAACTTGGTGCATGATTATGAGTGGTGATTTACTTGAAATCAACCTTATAATTAGACAAATTATGCAAATGGGGTACTTAACTAGGCTTCAATGGTCCAAAGTGTGTCATCCTTTCAAGGACAGTCAAGTGAACCAACTCCACAAATTGAATGAGGTCATGAACCATCTCAAGTGAAATGTGAATAAAATATTGTAAATTGATAATACAATGAATTTTGTGACATTAATGAGAATGGGGTTTCAAATAAAGCAAGCACGCCATTAACCCATAATGCAAGGTTTAAAAGAAGAGTAGTATAGGAAGGGCCAACTTCCTCAAGTGGTCAAGTTGCTACTTCCCGAGAGTCTTAAGAGGTTAATAAAGAGAGGTTATTCTTTGGAATACCTTAAATGGAATAAAAATAGGTTAAACCTAAGGAAATATAGTCCCAGACTATCACACACTATAAAGAGGATATAATTGTAACTAAATTGCAGACAAAAGGAGCTTAAATACCCTTTAATATTATTGATCAGATGAAGAAAAATAATTTGAATATGACCATGTGAGATGATCTATCTATCCTAGATCAAAGAGACTTGTTGAAGGAATCCTCAAGTCATATTGGTTGAACAAGTAAGGTAAGTACAATGTTATGAACCCATGATATCTCTTCTCTTTACTTTGTTAGTTTAGTAGTTGTTATAGATGCATATGATTTATAAGTCATCCCACGAGTATTTTGTTTATCCCAAATTCATGGAAAGTAATATTTGCTTAGATTAGAATTTTTATATAAGTGTTGAGGCCAATGAACTCATCCATGAATTTAATATATTGAGCTTGCTTAAAGGAGGTTGCCCCCTTATAGTGGTTTGCAATCAATATAATCATTTTAGTGTTTCATCTAATTTCATAAATATGTTATTTCATGCATTTTTATTAATTTGTTGTAGGAAGATCCTCTCATCTGGTATCAGAGCACTTGCTAGGGCCACATTTTTTTCCTTTAGAAATTCTTAACTCTATTCTACTACATAATTTATTTAACTATTTTTTTATAACACAATAATCTATTTTGGATCAGGTTAAAAACCTAACTATATAACTATGGGAAGTGCTTGGTTTAAATCTCTAAAACTCATTTTGAGGAGTACCATAGGAACCCCAAAGTAGCTAGCCCATTGAGAGGACCTACTAGTGAAATGAACAATGACCCCTTCCCAATTGAGTAGTTCCCATCTATGAGGAAAACTAAGAGCTATCACTGAGAGATAAATTCAAGGCCAATTTTTTTTTGAAGATAAGTACTCACTTAGATGGCATTTGTGTCTAGAGTGATATTTTTAAAACTCTTAAGTAGCCATTAAAACTTAGGGCCCATTTTTATCAATTTCAAAATATTTTTAAGACTCAAAAAAATCAATCAGTAGAGTATCTATAGACTGTTAGAGGATTTATAGATAGATATTTGACAAAAATCAAAATCTAAAAACCATCCATAGAGTATCAGTAGACTCTCAGAGGACTTATTACCAAACATAAAATAGAAAATATAAATTAGAAGAGTAATTTTTTTTGTTTTTTTCAATCTCTCCATTTGTAGCCCCATTCATCCTCAAAATTTACCTAAACAACTAAAATTACATTCCCTACATTTTCTTCCTTAAGGTCCCATATTCCAATTCCACTCCTAATTATAATAAATCTCAATTTTCCATTTTTTGGGGTTTTGCCATAAATTTTCTATTTTTGTCTGTTTACCTCAAAAAAATTCTATTGTGTTCATCGTCTCATTCTACTCCTTTGTCCCTCTTTGACCAATTTTATATTTTTTCCATTTTCACTCCTAAAATTATCTTTTCCTTCATCAATCATACTACCACTATGAATTTTTTTTATTAAAATCCCCTTTACCCCTTATGTTTTCACCCAAATTAAAAAAAATTCCTTATTAAATGTGTCTTAAATCTAGTTTTCTTATCCATTGCAAAAAATAAAATTATATTATTCAAGTCATGGTAGTAACTTGAATAAGAGAAAAAAACATGGAGGATGAAAGTTTTGCCCTCAAGACCCACATCAAATATCTTGATGAAAACATTCTCAACCTTAGTCTTCAACATACCACCATGAATAATATACGACATCCAGATTTTTCTTTAGACACTACATTTTTTTCTTCCAACAATTATCACGGATTGAAGCTTAATTTTCCTTGATTCAATGGTGTAACTATAACTGGATGAACCTATTAAGTAGAATAATATTTTATTCTACATAATACTTTTGATGCCAATAAGGTCGCACTTGCATCCTTTCACTTGAAACTGGAAGCCCTTTAATGGTATCATTGGTATACCAAGTCACATGATGAACCCATATGGATTGATTTTTGCACCCTCATTTTTTTCAATGGTTTTGCCCTAAAAATTTTAATGACTTCACTGGAACACTCACTAAACTTCACCAAATATGAATTGTGAGAGAATATCAAATAGAATTTGAAAAACTAGACAACCACATAGAGGGATTATCTAATGAATTATTTAGGAGTTACTTTATCAGTGGACTAAAAAATGTAATTCAATCTAAGGTCAAAAAGTTCTAACCAAACATAATGATGGAAGCTTTAGGGTTGTCTAAGTTGGTAGAGGACAAAATTGTATATCAATAACAATTCAAATCCAATTTTGCTCCCTTAAAAAATATAGCTCCATAAAAATCTCAAATAATGTCATCCCCTCAAACCACACCTATCAAGCATTTAACTAAAATAGAGATGCAAGCCCATAGAGTAAAAGGACTATGTTATAATTGTGATGATAAATTTACTCAAATACATTGATGTGTCTAGAAAAATCTCTACCTATTAGATGTGGACTCTCCACTTACAACTAAATATTGGGAAGATGTTTAGGATACAATAGATGATCCAAAAGAAGCTCAACTGATTGTAGAACTTGCTTCTCAAGAAGAACACCTAGAGATATCTCTCCATGACTTAGTAGGAGTCACTTCCCCATAAACCATATGGGTTAGGGGTTAATTCAATAATCTCCCTCTCACAATACTCATTGATTCAGGTAGCACTCATAACTTCATTGACCCTCAGATTGCCAAATAGGTTGATTATTTTATCCATCCTTGCTCCAACTTTGAAGTCATGATTGTCAATGGGGACACATTACCTTGCAAAGGAAGTGTCACAATGTGCATATCTCTATTGGATATTATAACTTGTGCTCCACCATGTTTTCCTTGACCTTAGGTGGATGTGATGTTGTTCTAGGAGCCCAATGGTTATGCACACTTAGACCCATCTAATCCAGGTGGATCCATGTACCGTTATATTTTTTAAAAGTCTTCAAATTTAGTTTGAATCATCTTTACATCATATAATTCATTGAGAGCTTTCTAGCACTTCTTTTGGAATGAAAAATGGAGTCTGGATGCTCAAGATATAGCTAGTTGAAGAAATCTTGTGACAAATAAAAAAAGGGTGTCAAAAGTGATGTGGCACTGTTGAAATATGCCAAGTGGACCAATAACCATTTGAAACATGGAAAAATAATTAGGTGTAAAAACATTTTGGTTTGGTTTTTTTATCCACATGTTATTTGAGAAATTTTCAAACGTTTATCACCTTGAAGCAAGGTGCTAAAGGCCAAACTGCCACATCACCCACCACATCATCATGCTAAGACCAAGTCAAAGCATAGCCTAATTTGGTGCCTAAGTCTTAGGCATTTAAAAATGAACAAAATCATCTATTTTAAGCATGGAAAACTATATTCCTAGCAAATGTGGGACAAAAGAAGTCAAAGCGTGCCACAAATAAGGAGGAAGCTGACCTTTTCATTCATCCTAAGTGCCTAGAAAGGTGGTTGATGGTTTTGAACCCCGTACCTATGGTGGAAAAGGTTAATGCCTTGACCACTTCAGCCAAAGAGGTCAAAGTGTTATAAAATGGACTAAATTCTACTTGAATAGACATAGAAAGTTGACTATGTAAGGAGTTTTAAGAAGGTTAGAGTCTTATTTTTGCTTTGTACGACCTTAGGCCATTATTTTTAGGTCTGAGAGATATAAATATAGGCAAGCAGAGATTAGAGAAGGTGAATGGAAGAATTTTACTAATTTTTGAAGCCATTTTTTGCACAAAATTACTCAGAATGGTCCTCACTTTGAACGGACCTAGAGACATAGGCTATTGAAGCTAAACTTCATTATCAATTTGCTGGTGATTTCTTCTAATTTTTATCTGCTATTTTATAATTCTAATCTTCATTTTTAATTCTGGTTATAATTTATTTATTCAAATTTTAAAGAAAAAGTCATAAAATAGAAAAATCTTTTAAATGCAAAAGTGAGTTATTCAAATTTGCCACACTTGCATTTTTAGTTTATAGATCAGATTTTTGGTATCAGAGTGGTTGTTATTTAATAGTGATTGCTAGTATATGTTGACAAGGTCTAAATATCAAAAGAGTGAAGAAAAACTCATTGAGTATAATCTAGAGATTGGTTCAAGGCATGCTTCAAGGATGGCCAAAGAAGAGATGGAATCCAAACAAGCTTTCCATCGAGCTTTCATGTACATGAGAAGCATGGTTGAGGAGCTATACTATGACAAACAAAGGAAATCTGAGAATGAAAAATAAGGTGATTCACAAGAATCAAAAGGTAAAGAAATAAAAAAACCTTCTTCATCAGATGATGGTAAAAATACTATGGAATCTCTCCCTTCACTAAAATTGGATATTAAGTTTGAATTACCAATGTTTAATGGTGAAGTTAATGCTAAAAATTTGGATAATTGGGTCAAGCAGATTGATGTTTATTACAGGGTAAAAAAGATTACAGGGGATGAGTCAAAAATTCATTTGGCTACTCTTCGTATGGGAGGCACAACTCTCATCTAGTGGGAGAATAAGCTGAAGGAAGCCAAGCTTCAAAAAGGTAACTCAATTTCTACTTGGAATGAATTTATTGAAGAACTCAGAAAGCAATTCTATCCTTTAGGCTATAAGTACCAAGCCATGATGGATTGTCAAAGTTTCAAACAAGGAAAAGGCCAAAATGTTCAAGAATATACACAAGAATTTAGGAAAAAAAATTACTTTTGAATGTTCCTCTATACACATAAGAAACACTGCTAAAATATATAGGTGGGTTGCATAGTTCTTAAGACATATGATTCTTATGTTCAATCCCACTAATTTAGATGCAGTATGTGTTCAAGCCACTCATTTAGAGGCTAGATGAAAATAATAAAAAGAATCTTTTCCTAAAGTAAAAATTAATCAATCTAATGTTAAGCAATCTAAAGAGGAAAGTTTATCAGGAAAGGGTGAACAAAAATCCACTTATACTGTTAAAAAAGAAGAAGAAGGAAAACCATTTTGTAGTCATTGAAAGAAAAATCATGATGATTCTAAGTGTTGGAAAGTACACCCTGAGTTAAGGCCTAAGAGGTATCAAAAGAAAGAAAAGAATGCTAATGATATGGTTTAGGACTTAGGTTTAGATTCAGGGGATGAAACTAAGATCACATTTATGGGATTACATAATGATTTTTCTCTTTCAATTTTTAGCACTAAGTCATCAAATGATGCATCTTCTTCTAAACAGAATTCTATGCATGCTGATAAGAAAAGAAATGAATTGTTCCACATTAGAGTTGTTTCAAAGCATAGTAAGATTGACACTCTATTTTATAGTAGTTCACAAGAAAATTTAATTTTTGAAGAGGTTGTTAAGTAGCTAGGATTACAAACCAATCCCCATCCGAAGCCTTATCCACTAGGTTGGGTGTGTGACAATGCAAAGCTACAAGTCTCACAAACTTGTAGACTAAGGTTTTCCATCACATCCAAGTTCGTACATGAGGTTGAGTTGTATGTTGTTCCATTGGACATATGTGGGATTGTTTTGTGAAGACCATATCTTTATGATTGAAAATTAATCTTCTATAGAGAGGAGACTAAGTACTTGCTTGCTAAGGATGGCATTGAATATATAGTTAGAGCAAATCACATTAGAACAAGTCTTTCCTTGGTTACAGCAGGGCAAATGAAAAGACTAGTTAATTCAAGCAAGACTTTTTATCTCATATCGATTAAGTCTAAGGAAAAAGAATATTCTCAAGAGTTGGAAAAGTGTGATCCTCGACACAAGAATGAATTGGTTGAAATAATTTCTACTTACGATGATGTATTTTGGGATCCTAAGGGCTTACCCCCTAAAAGGGGAGTTCAACATGAAATTAAGCTATTAAAAGAATCTCCTCTCCCTAACATTGGCATGTATAGGTTATCAATGGTGGAAAATGAGGAAATCAAAAAATAGGTAATAGATCTATTAGATAGAGGTATTATTCATCTAAGTTCATCTCTTATTGGTTCACCAATTATTTTGGTGCCAAAGAAAGATGGCACTTGGTGAATGTGTGTTGATTTTCATGTTTTAAACAAAATTGTTATTAAGAATAATTACCCTCTTCCTCGTATAGATGATTTATTGGATCAATTAAAACATGCTATTTATTTCACTAAGCTGGATTTGAGAAGTGAATATCATTAAGTAAGAATAAATGAAAGTGATGTGTGGAAAACTACATTCAAAATAAAATAGGGATTGTTTGAATGGCTTGTTATGCCTTTCGGGTTGTGTAATGCCTCAGCTACATTCATGATATTGATGAATGATGTTTTTAGATAGTTCCTTGATGATTTTGTTATAGTTTACTTAGATGATATATTTATTTTTAGAAAGTTTTGGGAAGAGCATGTGATCCACATTAAGAAAGTCATGGATGCACTACAAAGGGAGAAACTTTATCTAAAAATGTCAAAATGTGAATTTGGCAAGACCTTTTTGATATACTTGGGTTACATTGTAGGACATGGTAAATTGAAAATTGATCTTGCAAAAGTGGCTATCATTGTTAATTGGCCTCCACTAAAAAAATTGAGGTTAGAAGTTTTGTTGGTGCAGTACAATTTTAGTAAAATTTTATTGCTCAATTTTCATATATTTCATCACCTTTACATTCTTTGACAAGTGTGAAACATGTCTTTCAGTGGGGAGGTAAACATCAAAAAGCCTTTGACACTTTGAAAGAAAAGATAAGTACTGCTCCAGTCTTGGCACTTCTTGATATACAACAACCATTTGAGATCGAGACAGATGCAAGTGAGTATGATATGGGAGCTATTTTAATGCAAGGTAAGAAACTAGTTTGTTATCATTTTGAAACCTTTACAAGTGCAGTAGGAAAATATCCAACTTACGATAAGGAGTTGTATGCATTGGTTCAAAGTGTTAAAAAATGGAAACATTATTTAATGGGAAAATAAATAATAATACATATAGATCATTAGCCCTTACAATATCTCAAATCACAAACCAAACTACAACAATCTAGACATTTTCATTGGATGGGTTTCTTACAAAAATTTCATCTTGTGATCAAGTATAAAAAATGGAATTCAAAATAAGGTTGCAGATATGCTATCTAGGCCTCCTATGGTTATTTCATCTATTCTTTTACAACATGTTTCTTTGTCTCATGAAATTTATAAAGAACAATATGTGAATGATCTTGATTTTTATGATGTTTATAAAGACTTGATGAGTAGTAGACAAGTAGAAGAATTAGACTATCATGTACACCATGATCTTTTGTATCATTTGGGTAAACTATGTATTCCTCAAAATGAGAGGGTGCACATGATTAGAGAAGCACATACTTCTCTTATTTTTGGTCATTTTGGAGTTGCTAAAATGGTTTCACCTTTGAAAATGTATTGTTACTAGCCTTGTATGTAGGAAAATATTGCTAAATATATAAAGGGGTGTACCCTTTGTTCCACAAGTACACCTAGTAATAGGAAAATGGGACTTTATACTCCTCTACCTGTTCCTACTTGCCCATGGGAAAGTATCTCTATGGATTTTTTTTTGGGGGGGGGGTTGCCTATGACACAAAGAAAACATGAATATTTATATGTGGTTGTGGATAGATTTAGCAAAATGTGTGTTTTGATTCCTTGCACTAAGCAAATTACTGGCGAAGGCACTACACATTTGTTCTTTAAACATGTATGGGTTCATTTTGGTTTGCCTACTTTAATTATTTCTGATCACGATTCTCGATTTATTGGGGAGTTTTGGTCAACTTTGTGGGGACTAATGGAGACTAAATTAAAAAAGAGCACTGCATTTCATCCACAAACTGATGGAAAAATAGAGGTTGTGAACTAGACTGTGGTACATTTGCTTAGGGGTTATAGCAATAAAAATCCAAAGTTATGGGATGAACAATTGTGTTACATACAACATGCATATAATTGGGCACTTCATTCTTCTACTATGAAATCTCCATTTGATTTTTTTTATGGATACTTGCCTAAATCTCCTCTAGATGTTTGCTATGGATAGGATACAACTGTTGGTGAACCGAAAGAATCCATTCGAACCAAGAAGTTCATTGAAAAAATACAACTCATACATTAGACTATTCGTACTCAATTGGAGAAAAGTCAATCCAAGTACAAAGCCAGGCATGAAAAACATCGTATTGATCACCAATTTGTTATAAGTGATATGGTATGGATTCACATTAGTAAGGAAAGACTGATATGTGAAGGTAAAAAGTTGAAACCAATCCGGTATGGTCCTTTTGAATAACAAAAAAAATTGGCATAAATGCTTTCCGATTAGATTTACCATCTTACATGTAGATGTATTCAGTTGTAAATGTGGAAAATCTGAAATTGTATGAGTATCCAATGATAATTGATCATGATGAAAGTGTATCCATTCCTTCTGTTGATAATTTTTCTCCTAAATATCTAAAAAAATTGTAGGAAGATACTATACTTGACAGGAATATGCAAACTTCACGAAGAGGTAATGTTGAATATCTTTGTGTTGGTCTCAAAGGGATGCACCTAAGCAAGGCTAGATGGATGGAAGTTGGAAAGGTGAGGGAAAAATACCCTCACCTCATTACCAATTAATTTCAACTTTTGGAGGTCCAAAAGTTCCCAATGGGGAGGAATGATCTAGGTGGATCCATATACTGTTCTATTTTTTAAAAGTCTTAAAATTCTATTTGAATCATTTTTACACCATATAATTCATTGAGAGCTTTCTAGCGCTTCTTTTAGAATGAAAAATGGAGTCTGGATGCTCAAGATATAACTAGTTGAAGAAATCTTGTGACAGGTAAAAAAAGGGTGTCGAAAGTGATGTGGCACTGTTGAAATATGCCAAGTGGACCAATAGCTATTTTTCACATGGAAAAATAATTAGGTGCAAAAAAATTTTGGTTTGGTGTTTGTATCCACATGTTATTGGAGAAATTTTCAAATGTTTATCACCTTGAAGCAAGGTGCCAAAGGCCAAACTGCCACATCACCCACCACATCATCATGCTAAGACCAAGTCAAAGCACAACCTAAGTTGGCACCTAAGTCTTAGGCATTTGAAAAGGAAAAAACTCATCTATTTTAAGCATGGAAAACTATATTCCCAGCAAATGTGGGACAAAATAAGTCAAAGCATGCCAAAAATAAGGAGGAAGTTGACCTATTCATTCATCCCAAGCACCTAGAAAGGTGGCTGATAGTTTTGAACCCTGCACCTATGGCACAAAAGGTTAATGCCTTGACCACTTCAGCCATGGAGGTCGAAGTGTTATAAAAGGGACTAAATTTTACTTGAATAGACATAGAAAGTCAACTGTGTAAGGAGTTTTAAGAAGGTTAGAGTCTTATTTTTGCTTTGTATGGCCTTGGGCCATTATTTTTAGGTCTGAGAGATATAAATAAAAGCAAGCAAAGATCAGATAAGGTGAATCGAAGACTTGTATTGATTTTGGAAGCCATTTGTTGCACAAAATTAATGAGAATGGTCCTCACTTTGAATGGACCTAGAGACGTAGGATATTGAAGCCGAACTCTGTTATCAATTTGCTGGTGATTTCTTCTAATTTTTCTCTGTTGTTTTATAATTCTGATATTCATTTTTTATTTTGGTTATAATTTATTTATTCAAAATTTAAATAAAAAGTCAAAAAATAGAAAGATATTTTAAATGCAAAAGTGAGTTATTTAAATTTTCCACACTTGCATTTTTAGTTTACAAATCACCATCTCATGGGATTTTATTGAACTTTGGATGCAAGTTTTAGACAATGGGAAATACACATATTGAAAGGCTTACAACCAAGATCTCTCAGCATCATAATTTCACATTGCATGGAAAATATTCTTAAGAATAATTCACATGGCATCATTTCCTAATTTCATTCCATTTAAATGCAACCATCAATAGTTTCCACTGCTCCTTCTGATCTACAAACCATTCTATAAATGTATGCACATGTCTTTGCTAAACCAATGGGATTTCCACCTTCATGTCTAGAGGAACACCATATTTAGCTCCTTCCTAGAAGGATTCCTCCTAACATCAAGCCTTATCACTACCCATTTCAACAAAATATTGAGATTGAGATGCTCATTCAAGACTTATTGAAGAAAAGAATTATTCACCCTAGTACCAAACCATATTCTTCCCTAGTTCTCCTTGTTTGAAAAAAATATGGGTCATGGCACATATACATTGATTTTTATGCATTTAATCACCTTATAATAAAGTATAAGTCCCTGATCCCTATTATTTATGAGCTTCATGGTGCACATTTTTTCTTTGAGCTAGATCTCCACTCTAGATATCACCAGATTTGGCTTCATGAGGATGATATCCCTAAGATAGATTTCCACATGCATGATGGCCATTATGAATCTTCAGCCATGCCCTTTGGCCTCACTAATTCTCCTTTGAAATTCTAGGCATTGATGAATAAAATATTTTATCCCTACCTATAAAAATTCATTATGGTCTTCTTCAATGATATCCTCATCTATAGTAAAACATGGTCTGAGCATCTCCAACATTTGGAGCTTACACTCCAACTTCTCTCTAACCATTATATTTGTGCAAAAATTCCAAATGTGATTTTGGTTAGGATGAAGTGGATTATCTTAGGCATATTGTTTCAACCCAAGGGTTTTAGGTGGATCTTAAAAAAATAGCTACCATGACAAATTGGCTACATCCTCAAACACTCAAGAGTCTCTAAGGGTTTTTGGGGTTAACTAGATACTATCACAAGTTTGTCAAGTATTATGAGAAAATTAAAAATATGATAATATATGTTTAAAAATGATGCTTTTACTTAGACACAAACTACTAAGTGTACATTTGAAAAATTAAAACAAGCTATGCATACTACACCTGTTTTAGCTGTCAAATTTTGCCAAGACCTTCACTATCAAGAGTGATGCTTACAATAATGGACTTGGTAATATTATCCTCCAAGAAACATTCCCCATTACATTCACCATAAAATCCATTTTTAGCAAGAATTTATTGCTCTCTACTTATGAGAAGGAAATGATGGTCATTTTGCATGTAGTACAAAGGTGGTAGCCATAACTATTAGGAAATCATTTTTACATTAAAGTTGATCACCAAAATCTAAAAAATTTCCTAGAATAATGGGTTTCCATCCCATCAAAACGAAAATGGGTCAACAAACTAATGGGTTGTGACTATTAGATCACTTACAAGTAGGGTAAGGACAATATTTTGGTTGATGCTCTATCTCACACATTTGTAGACCAAGCTTCACTTTCAGCTATTTCCATGCCTATTCCAAATTGGTTGGACACTATAAAATGGGGTATGTAAATGAATCCTCATTATCTCCAATCATTCAACATTAGGATACTAACCTTTTAATTGTACCACATTATTCATGGGATGGTGCTTCTCTACAATACAAGGGTCATTTAGTGCTTCCCTAGAGTATGGATCTTCAACAAGATGTATTCTATAAATTCCATGCTTCTCCATCTATAGGGCACTCAGTGTTTCTCAAAACTTATGAGTAGGCATGGTATAAATTATTTTAGAAGGGATGAAAAAGGAAATTCAATAGATGGTGGCTGAATATGATACCTACCAATGCAATAAGGGTGAAACAATACTCATCCCTAGGTTGCTCAAACCCTTGCCCATCCTTATCAGGATTTAGATATATATTTTTATAAATTTCATTGATAGACTCCCTAAATATAGAGGGAAAATGGTGATCTTGTTTATGGTTAATTTCCTCTACAAATATAGGCATTTTTGTGCCCTCAGCCATCCATGTACTACCTCCATAGTCATATAAATTATCATAGACTAGATTTTTTGTCTTCATGGCATTCCTTCATTCATTGTCTTAGATCATGATGCAATCTTCAACAGCCATTTTTGGATAGAACTATTTCAACACACTAGCACCCAACTAAATATGAGTTTTAGGTATCACCCCCAAATAGATGGCCAAATTGAAATTGTCAAAAAATGCTTGGAAAATTTTCTTCGTTGCTTCACCTCAAAAAAATATCAATGGGAAAAGTGGCTCCCTCTCACTAAATGGTGGTACAATACCTCCTACCAAACTTTAATTAAAATTAATCCATATGAATAATTCTATGGTTAATCACCAATAGTGCTCCTTTCATACACCCCTAATAGTTCATTAGTTTAATTGATCAACATGATTCTCCAAACCTAGGATAAGATCCTCAATACCTTACAAGATAATCTTCATATGACACAAAATTGAATGAAACAATAGGCATATTAGCATCATTTAAAGCATAATTTTCAAGTCTGTGATATGGTTTTTCTTCACTTACAACCATATAAGTAATCCTCCTTAACATTTAAAGGGCATCATAAGCTAATTACAAGTTCTATGGGACCTATAAGGTTCTTCAAAAGATTGAGTTGGTTGCTTATAAGTTAGAACTCCCACCTTCTTCCTAAGTTCACCTAGTATTTCATGTCTATTATCTAAAGAAAGTTCTTAGCACAAACATTTGAGTGCAGATTAATTTACCATAAATTTATAATGAAGGATCCATTCTTCTTGAACTAGAGGCAATCATGGATAGGGGCACACACCAAATTTTCTCCCACTCCATCATTGAGGTTTTAATTCAATGACACATAATGTAACTAAAGGATGCAACATGGGAACTACTATTTTAGATTCAACATCAATTCCCAAATTTTAATCTTTGAGGACAAAGCTTTTTATAAGAGTGAGGGGATGTTATGAACCCATGATATCTCTTCTCTTTACTTTATTAGTTTAGTAGTTGTTATGGATGCATATGCTTTGTAAGTTGTCTCATGAGCATTTTGTTTTATCCCACATTCATGGGAATTAATATTTGCTTAGATTAGAATTTATATATAAGTAAGTGTTGAGGCCAATGAAGACATCCATGAATTTATTGTATTGATCTTGCTCAAATGAGGTTGCCCCCTCGAAGTGGTTTGTGATCAATATAATCATTTTCATGCTTTAGCTAATTTCATAAATCTATTATTTCATGTATTTTCATCAATTTTTTATAGGAGGATCCTCTCATACAACATTTTCCATTACTATTCTATGTCAACCTAATAAATTATATAGTGGCCAAATTGGTAAACCCTCTCCATTTTACATTTACTTTGTCATTGGCAAAAAACTTGTCCATAACTGCATGATTGAATCTGGGTCAAGCAAATCCATCATGCTTAAGAAAATATTTTATTTGGTAATTATTTTCATGCCATATTCTAGCATTACAAAATCATGCCATAACACACTATTTTTTTAAAAATAAACCACAAAGAGTCTAAGCTCAAGTCTAACAGCTTCAATTATTAGTGACATGAGTACCAACTATCTATAAACCCTACTATGTAGATAAGGTAACATCAAGGATAAAATAAGACTTTACGTAAAATATGAAAGTAACAAGATAGATTTAACATACTATGAAACCCTAAATTACGTGAAAGCACATATAGTCACTTAATACAAGACATGTTTTGGTCCTCTTTACAAGTCCACAAAAAACCTTACCACCAAGCGAACAAAACCTCTTAAAGGTACAACTTCACAATAGGGAAGGAAATAATCTTGACATAGTAACCTTCAAAAGAAAAAATATAAAAATAAACATGAATATGAACACAAGAACAAACTAACGCAACACTACATTTAAATAGGCAAAATACTCTTATGGCTAAAAATGCTCAACATGGCTAAAAGGGATACAAAACGATGCTCAAATAAATATCCAAACAAATATTTACAATTGTATAAAGTAATGGATCAATTATGTATACCAAATATATCACAAAAAAAGCTTTTTTATATCAAATATGAATGAAATGAATTAAAAGACCATCATTCCAAACATTACTTGATAATATATTCTATCATTTCTATAAAAATAGAGACAAACAGGGTACTAGGAGGACTTACTAAAAATATCAAATGGTGAGATAAGATGAATATAAACAAACCCAAGATGATAATAAACTCAAATGAAGAGGTTAAATATTTTGATTTCTAGAAATACTAAACTAGGCAATTAATATAACACCCTTTATGGAGTGACTTCATAGACAAAATTTAGAATCAACAAATTTTTTTGAGTAAATTTAATTTGAAAATGAGTTACTAAAAATAGTAAACACCTCAAAAATACACAATAAAAAATCATCTAATAATTTAAATGAATAGTAAATCATTATCAGCTTTTGGTCTAGTGTAGTACTACTTTCAAGTGTCTTTGGCAGGTCATTTCCAAATTGACTAAACAAATTGTACAAACACATCAGATGCATAATTTTGATGAATGCCTCTAGTAATGTGCCACTAGATTATGACTAGTGAATTAATGAAATAATTTTTTATATTTTTTATCTTATGATAGTTAATTTCATTCTAGATCTTTGTAACATTAAATTATGAGTTTATTAAATTAATTAAGTTTACTTAATACATTATTATGGGTTTATTTTATAGCAACTATTAAACATCCAACTAAATTATTTTTTAACTCAAAACAAAAATATATACATAATAGATAACACTTTCAATAATATGTTATCACTTGGTTACCCCTTAATACTATTCATTAACATAAATTTTAACCAGTTTTAGTGTTACCAATCAAAGGAAATATAAGAACTTCTAAAAGACTAGATGTCACATACAAACTATTGAGACTGACTGAACATAGGATTGGATCAAAAACTAAAAGTATAAAAAATTAATCAAACTCTTTAAAATATTACCTATTGATGGCTTAAAATTGTGCTTGATCTTAACCAATCAACAATGAGAAGTTTCAAGATATGGGACAATGCGGCTTGAAACAACCTCTAGATTTTAGAGAAGCTGGTCTTTTCTTTTGTATTGAGTGTTTGGGAAAAGGGATAGGAGATTAAATAAAAACACAAATGTAGGAATTGAAACCTAACTATGGTGATGCACCTTAGTGTAATCCTAATCCTAACCTGAGCACAATGAGACTATTATAGGATTCAATTACATTTAAGATCAGACAAGTGCATGATCAATGCAAAAGATTGGAATAACAGAAATAGAGGCTCACAACAGGGAAGTCTTTCACTGAGATATAGGTAATGTCAATAAAGGCATAGTGTTCAATCTTCTTAATAGAATCTTCTTATCACATAAGAGGCACATAAGTCACGTAAAATTATGTAAACCTTCCAATTCAAGAAAATGAGACAAAAGCAAATAACATTCCTAATCACAACTCTAGAGAATCTACAGTATAGACTACTTCACAAATGACACAAATAACATTAACCAAGGCATGGAACTCAAATTTCCTTAATTCATTCAGTAACATAAAGGGCACAAAAACATGCATGGTTATATCAACTTTACAAATCAAGAAAATTGAGACAAGAGCAAATGATATTACTGGTCAAAAATTCTAGAAAGTCTAAAACTATAGTATTATCCCCCTTTCTCTCTTACAATTCTTCCTCTTTTATAGCCTCAGATCACTCCTTCCATCACTCCCCTTCCCGCATAATTCTTCTCCATCCTTTACTCATAGGGGACAAACATATGACGTCTTCAATGCTTTGGGAGCTCCAAAAATCTACCCCAAGAACTGTTCCATCTACTCAAATTAACTCTATCCAATTTTCCCTCCATTTCACTTTGCTACAACAAATACAAGGGATACTCTTGTTATGTTGAAATGGGAGAGGACACTTAGTCAATTTCTTAAAAATTCTCTTGTTACTTAGAAGGCACCGAGAAATGACACTTTGCACTTTCCACTGGATTTATTTAAGACACATGACTCTCTCCATTTCTCTATATTCTTCTTAGGAACACTCTTCCTTTGACACTTGTCACAGTCTACTTCCTTGATACTTTTTAGTTTTATCAAAACAAAACTCATTGCATTATTTTCTTGGGAAACTTTTAGGAAGGGATGGATGTACGTGGAAGTCTTTGCATGTTGACACTCGGTGCTTCCATGGTCCTTTAAAATAACATTGGGACCCACCACAATCTTCATTCGGCAATTAGTCTCAAAGATGGTCTCTCATAAATTGACACACAACAATCTCTACTGCTCTTGGGAAGATACGTGGCATCTTTTACTTCTTCATCTAGGGGTATGTGGCACCTTCCACTTTTCCTTGGGACAAATTAGAAAGGGACTCAGAGAGTGACACTTGGCAGCCTCTACTGCACTTCATCACTTAAGCAAAATGAAATGATGCCCTTATTTGTTGAATAAAAGCATTGGACCCATGGCTCCTAGACACCGACACGTGGTGACTTCCATTGCTTCTTTAAAAGGTAGTTTAGGGACTTCACAACTGCCACCTAGCATTTTCCACTCTCTCTGTTGCTTAGCTCATTGAAATTCTTTGTCAAAAATCAAAATGAAATGTGGGTGCCTCTATGATATGTGGATGCTGACACGTGGTGCATTTTGCCTAGTTGCTGCTAGATGTGTGGCACATTTTGTTGTCTTCTAGAAAGTCACAAAAGGGTGCTTGAAAGATTCTAATTGGCTAGCTCTATGCTTCAGAAAGTGACACTTGGAAGCATCTGCTACACTTCAACACTTAGGCAAAACAAACCTGTCCTCTACTCCAAACTTGGCTGCTATGATCAAGGTATGAAGGAACCCAAATTACAGTGCTCAACTAAAAATTTAAATACAACATAAAGTAAAAAATTACTCTACAGTTATTGGTGACCATCAGGACTTTTGAGCCTACTCAAAAAGAAAACTCCACCTCCCGCTAGATCAAAATTGTGAAAATTACAGCTTTAAAAGAGCCGTCGACATATGTTTAAAACACTTATTTAAAATCAAAGTGGGAAAACAATGGAAAACAATGAGAGAAAGGGAAATTATTTAGCTATAATACATGAGAGACCCAAGTCAATTGAAATGCTTTAAATAGATTCCATTTATAGGAATCTCTTCAAGTTCTCCTTCCATCAACTCTAGCTCAAAAGAATTCTTCTACTTGCACATGCAAATTCTATATGGACCAGTCCATAGCGCTTTGAATTTGGTATACTGACTCGGCTTGGCAGCCCGTGCATCCCATTTCAAAATAATTGAGCCTACTTCAAAATTAGGATTTGAAGTGCTTTTATCAAAACAATTCTTAACCATTCCCTGATGCTTGATCAATGAATTGTGGGCCATATCCCTTTTTTCTTGAACTTCTAGAAGTTTTGTGAGTCTGACCTATATGGGGCCATTTTATTCAATCTCAGTCTATTTGATCAGTTGAAGAGCAAGGATTTCCAAGCTTAGGAGAATCATGGCAGACTTTCCATATACCAATTCATATGGAGACATTTTGATCACCTGTTTGGGTGTGATTGTATCAACCCATAGTGCTAGATTAAGCACTTTATGCCACTCTTTGTGATGATCAGCCCCCACTCTTTTGATGAGTCTTATCAGGTTCTTGTTGGTTGATTCTACCAGACCATTACCTTGAGGGTAATAGTTAGATGAAGTTTTCATATATATTCCATGTCTCAAGGCGAAGTCAGATACCTTAGACCCTAAGAATGCTTTAGCATTATCTGAAATGATGGTGTGAGGAGCCCCAAAGTGAGTAGTGATACCCCCTAAAAAATCTAGGATCACATTCTCTGTTGCTTCCTTAAGTGGGACTGCTTCAGTCCATCTGGTGAAATAGTTTGTGGCAGTTAATATCCATTTGTGACCCATGCTGGACACTAGATTTATCATTCCAATGAATTTAAGACCCCATTGAGTGAAAGGTTCATCCACAATTATAGGACTAAGGGGCATGGCGGCATTCCTTCTCATCCCTATATAATACTAGCAGGATTGACATTTTCTAAGCAACTGATAACAATCTATAAATAAAGTAGGCCAAAAATACCCTGCCTCACTTATCTTTATGGCTATGGTCTTTTTAGAAAAATGCCCCCCTGATATTCCATGATGCATTTCATGTAGTATCCTTTGAGCTTCATCCTGTTCTACACATCGTAACAATTTCCCATCAGAATTTCTTTTGAAAAGGACTTGTTCAATTAAAACAAAATGCACTCCTTGTATCCTATAATATCTTCTCTTATTTCAAGGGAGTTCTCTCGGATAAACCCCATTTCTCATAAATTGAATCCTACTTGTGACCCAAGATTCTTGATCAATTTCTTACAATTTTAGCACTGTCTCCATCTCTCTATCTGAATCTGCTTCCTCAGGTAACAATTTTTCAAGCTCTTGGGTTGTATATTGGCATAGACCCTGGCCTCTGACTAGTTTGGTGGGTCTAAATTCTAAATCATATTCAAGGATCTTAGTGATCCAATTGTCTCTTTTCTTAGTAATCTCTCCCTCCATGATGTATTCCCTGACACTTGGGTGAGCCATAAGTATCAAAATTTTATTCCCTGATATCAAATGCCTAAATTTATTGAGGGCTTTCACCATGGCATAGGCTTATCTTTCCAAAAAATTATACCTGGTCTCATAATCCCTGAGGGTCCTTGAGAAAAAGGATATTAGGTGTTCCCCCTCTATCTTATTGTTCTTTTGAGTTAAGATAGTAGCAATACTTGACTCCCATCCATAGACATACATTACGAAGGGCATGGAAAAATCTAGGTTCTTGAGCACTGGGGCTACTGAGATAGCCTTCTTGACCCCCTCAAAAGCTTGCCTTCCTTCTATAGTCCACTTGAAAACTAGGTCCTTTTTTAGAAAGAGTGTCATTGGTCTAACCAAGCCTACAAAATCATATATGAATTTACTGACAAAATTGATCTTTCCTAAAAAACACTGGACTACCTTTTTATTTGCTGGAAGAGGTAGGTCCATTATAGCTATGATTCTCTTGAGATCTATAGAAACTCCTTCCTTAGATACTATGTGCCCCAAAAATCTACCCTAAGGTACAAAAAAAATACATTTTTTGGGAGTCAATGATATCCCAAAATCTTGACATCTCTTGAAGACAAATTCTAAATGATCAAAATGATCATCAACATTTTTTGAGAAAATAGTGAGGTCATCTAGATAGACTAGGATGACCTTGTTTATAAGTTCACCAAAGGCTATATCCATAGCTCATTGAAAAGTGGCTCCTACATTTGATAAGTCGAATGGCATATTTGTGTAAGCAAATGTCCCCCATTTGGTGGTGAAATCAGTTTTGTACTGGTCTTCCTCAGCTAGCCAAATTTGATTATACCTAGAGAAACCATCAAGTAGAGAAAACCTCTCTGATCCGGCCACAGTTTGCAAAATTTGTTCCATGGAGGGCAAGGGATAGTGGTCTTTTAGAGATGCTCTATTTAGATCTCTAAAATCTACACATAGTCTTACATCTCCATTCTTTTTCCTAACTGGGACTAGATTTGATACCCAGGTTGAGTGCTTGATTGGAAATATTATTTTTGAATCTAAAAGTTTCTACAACTCATCTACCATTAGAGGCTCGATCCTTGGATTTACCAGCCTTTGTTTCTATCTGATGGGTTTAGATCACTCAGTCAATTCTATTATGTGATGGATAATGTCTCTGTTGTATCCATGAAGGTCCTCATAGCTCCAAGCTATGACTCTATCATATCTCTAGCACAATTCAATTAGTCTTTCCTTCTCTTCTTGAGTTGCAGAATTTCTAACTTTTAGCCTCTTCCCGTCACTCACCTCTACCTTAGAATAGTCTACTTTATCTACCTAGAACCTTTTCATTCCCAAGCTTCCTTCCTCTAGGTCAAACAAGTTTTCTAAGGTGATCAATCCCTTGGGGAGCTTATTTGTCCTTAATTGGGTAATCTAATCACCATACACCTCCTCAATTTTAGTTTTCAACTAATTAGCAAACTCATCTGATTATTGTAAGAAAGAGACTACATGAGCATAATTTTCAAACACTTTCCAATTTTCATCATTATTTGGGATGGTCGGTCTCACTACAAATTTTACTAACTCATTGTTAACCAATAGGCTAGTTGTTGGGTTAAACTATGAGCCAATCTTAGCTATCCTATCAGCTTCAGAGTTTTGACTTATAGGGATTATCTCAATATTAAAAGCTTCAAAATATTCTATCAAATCCCAAATCTTATGCCTGTAGGATCTCATTCTCACATTTTTGGTTGTTGCCTTTTCCCATATTTGCTTTACCACTAATTCTGAATCTCCTTTTAATTTTAGGTTCTTTATTCCCTTTTTCTTGGCTAGCAGAACCCCATGTACTAAATATTCATATTTTGCATCATTATTAGTGCAAGCAAATTGGAATTAGATAACCCTTAAAATTTTATCAGCATTTGGAGTAGTAAGACAAATTCTTGTTCCGGCACCATGTTTACTTCTAGCCCCATCAAAATTCAAAGTCCAGAGCTCTAAATATTGGGCAGTAGGTACCTCTTTCCTTATGACATTTGGGATCACCTGATCCTCATCAAAAATGACATACGTGCCCAAACTAATAGAGTCATAATTTCCATATGGGTCGCTATGCATCATAGCCAACAACTGGCTATTTTCTTCTTCTTGATCATGCTCAGTCCAGTTTCCTAGTTCTTTGACAAAATTTATTTCTTCTTTATTCATCATGGCATGATTTTCTTCTAATCTTGTTGTTGGTTCATTGGTGATGTGGTCTTTGGGTAGTGGTTCAGATAGAATTTTCATCTTTGAACCGTATTTGGTTCTCAAGATGAGGTGGGACCATTCAAGAGACATATATCCTCCTATTTTTGTTTTAAAGTCTCTAGATAAACATAAACCAAAGATGGGAGGTATATCTATAACAACTATATCCTAGTTGATAATTATGCTGGGACATGTGTATAACTATAAGGGGAGTTGTTTAATTCTCCCTATGGTTTGCACTATTTTTCCATCTAGCTGCATAACTCCCTTTGCAAGGGGTTCATATTTTATTTCCAAAGCATCAGCTATTTGTTTGGGCATCACAGTTGTACTAGCTCCCAAATCTATCAATGCATTATGCAGGAGTTTCTTTCCAACTATCAGAGTTAAATAGAAAGGCTCTAGCTTGGATTTACTTACTTGTGATGCATTGTTCATGAAGGTTGTTGTCATTGGAGGAACTATATCTTTGAGTTTCTCCTTTCCAATAGGTCATTTATTGGTAACATCACCTTTGGGCACTGCTTGCCCTTGAAAAACTTCTTACAGTAATGTCTTTTGTTCAGGAATGGCCAAGATATCCCATATAGATACTTGTGTTGGAGTCCTTTTTAATTGGTCTATTACATTGATTGGTCCCAAGGACTGATTTTTTTGGTAATAGGGATACCTCGTTCTTTCTTGAATCTAGACAGGGATCCCTTGATCTTGTATCGATTGAGGCACTTCTTGTCTAATGGCAATGTTCTTTTGACCTTGAGATGGAAGATTATTCTTGACATAACCACTTGCAATCTTGGGTTACTCCACCATCCTCCTCTTTGATCTGGTGTAATAATCAGATTGCACTACTAGCCTTTGGGAAGTAGATGCTTCATTCAAGAAAACCATTTCTTCATCCTCAACCCATGATAATAAAGCATGCTCTAGGGCTATTTCTTCCTCTTATTGCAAGGACATTCCTTGCATCTGAGCCACTAGGATTGAATTCTACATACTGGGAGACTGGTACGCTTGACTGCTACTAGTACTGGCAAATTAACCATCCATTCTTCTCTACTCAACTACCCTTTGTTGAAGATTACCTCTAGGACAATCTTTGGGTGTGTGAGCATCTTTGCAAGGGAAACACCAAGCATTAGTATCACCTACGTAATTATTCTAACCTAAAACCATCTCTCTATTTGAGTTGGGAGGAATGGTCTATGAGGGTGTGGGAATAGCAACTAATTAATTTGTTGGATGATGGTTGGTTTGCCTTGGAGGGCCTTGATATTGGTTTGGTTGGGACAAAAACCTATTTCCTTGGTAGCCTTGATAAGGAGGCTTAGGGAAAGTATTTTGCTACCTCTTCATATTATTCAGTTCATTGGAGAATATCCTTAGCATACTTTTGATATCATCCATCTCAGTTGACTGAGTAGGGGCTGGTTGCTTCGCGGATGATGAAGGGTAAGTATACATAGACACAGGTGGGCTTACAGCTTTAGGAATCTCTTGGGGTAGGGTTAAGGTAATTTTTGGGAATACAGGCATGGGAGGCCTCAGAGGTAACTTCCCAGCATTAATTAAATGATTCTCAACTCTGATCACAAGGTCATAAGCTGCTAGCAAAGTGTGCCCTCCAAGTGAGTGAATCATAATAGATATATCTGAATTTAAAGCCTTGAGATAGAATACTATGGCCATACCAGGTGGTGGTTTAGCTACAACAGGGATTCTATCCCAAGTTTTTTGGAATCTGGTGTTGAAGTCAGTCATGTCCTCTTGTGGTCCCCTTTGAATGGTGATCAACTACTATAATAAAGACTTGTCACCTTTCTCTACAAATCTTTCAAAGAACTGATCTCTGACCTGGTCCCATGTAGATATGGTATTTGGGGTCAAAGACTGATACCATTCTAAAGCCTTCCCTTTGAATGAGGCTACTAACAACCTTAGGGCCACATTTTTCTTTGTGACACCATTTATGGCACATACATCTGACACATCTTGAAGATGTTCCACGGGTGTTTTTAAGTTTTGCCCACTAAATTTGGGTAGAGATTTTAGAGCATTTACTGGGATAAGATCCCAAACATCTGGTGGTGTTGGGAGGATTAAGGGACTACCAGTGTTCAAGCTTGCATAATTTCTTGGGTGTACATGAGCTCCCATGTTTGGTACTAGTATAAATTGGTTAGCTCTTCTTCTTAGACTAATTACCAGAGGTGGCAAAAGAATACCTAGATTTGTAGTAGATTGCGATCTGGTGACTGGTCCATAGCTTCGACTCCTCGTAGCTCTTTGGTTCATGAGGTCTTAAAAGAAACTTTAAGATGGTCCCACTAGGCATGCCAAAAACTGTTGATGGCTTAAAATTGTGCTTGATCTTAACCAATCAATAATGGTAAGTTTCAAGCTATGGGACAATGTAGCTTGAAACAACCTCCAGATTTTAGAGAAGTTGGTCTCTTCTTTTATATTGAGTGTTGGGGAAAAGGGATGGGAGATTAAATAAAAATGCAAATGCAGGAATTGAAACCTAACTATGGTGATGCACCTGAGTGTAATCCTAATCATAACCTGAGCACAATGAGACTATTAGAGGATTCAATTACATTTAAGGGCAGACAAGTGCATGATCAATGCAAAAGATTGGAATAATAGAAATAGAGGCTCACAACAGGGAAGTCTTTCATTGAGATATAGGGAATGTCAACAAAGGCATAGTGTTCAATCTTCTTAACAAAATCTTCCAATCACATAAGAGGTGTAGAAGTCACGTACAGTTATGTAAACCTTTCGATTCAAGAAAATGAGATAAAAGTAAATAACATTCCTAATCATAACTCCAGAGAATCTACAATATAGACTACTTCACAAATGACACCGATAACATCAACCAAGGTATGGAGCTCAAATTTCCTTAATTCATTCAGCCACATAAAGGGCATAGAAACATGCATGGTTATATCAACTTTACAAATCAAGAAAATTGAGACAAGAGCAAATGATATTACTGGTCAAAAATTCTAGAAAGTCTAAAACTATAGAATTATCCCCCTTTCTCTCTTATAATTCTTCCTCTTTTATAGCCTTGAATCACTCCTTCCATCACTCCCCTTCCCACACAATTATTCTCCATCCTTTACTCACAGGGGACAAACAGACAGTGCCTTCAATACTTTGGGAGCTCCAAAAATCTACCCCAAGAACTATTCCATCTACTTGAATTAACTCCAGCTGATTTTCCCTCCATTTTTCTTTGCTACAATAAATACACAGGATACTCTTGTTATGTTGAAATGGGAGAGGACACTTAGTCAATTTCTTGAAAATTCTCTTGTTACTTAGAAGGCACCGAGAAATGACACTTTGCACTTTTCACCAGATTTATTTAAGACACACAACTCTCTCCATTTCTCTATATTCTTCTTAGGAATGCTCTGCCTTCAACACCTATTGTGGTCCACTTCCTTGATACTTTGCATTTTTATCAAAACAAAACTCATTACGTTCCTTATTCAGGCAAATTTTAGGAAGGGATGGATGTACGTGGTAGTCTTTGCATGTTGACACTTGGTGCTTCCATGGTCCTTTGAAATAACATCTGAGACCCACCACAATCTTCATTCAACAATTGGGCTTGAAGATGGTCTCTCAAAAATTGACACTCGGTGATCTCTGCTACTCCTGGGAAGATATGTGGCTTCTTTCGATTCTTCATCTAGGGGTATGTGGCACCTTCTGCTTTTCCTTGGGACGGAGTAGAAAGGGACTCAGAGAGTGACACTTGGCAACCTCCACTGCACTTCAGCACTTAAGAAAAATGAAATGACGCCCTTATGTGTTGAATGAAATCATTGGACCCACGGCTCCTGTATGTCGACACGTGGTGACTTTTGTTGCTTCTTCAAAAGGTAGTTTAGGGCCTCCACAACTGCCACCTGGCATTTTTCACTCTCTCTGCTGCTTAGCTCATTGAAAGTCTTTGTAAAAAATCAAAATGAAATGTGGGTGCCTCTATGATACATGGATGCTGACACATGGTGCATTTCACCTAGCTGCTAGTGGATGCGTGGCACATTCTACTATCTTCTATAAAGTCACAAAAGGGGGCTCAAAAGATGCCAACTGACTAGCTCTATGCTTTGAAAAGTGACACTTGGCAGCATCCACTACACTTTGACACTTAGGCAAAATGAACCCATCCTTTGCTCCAAACTCAGCTACTATGATCAAGGTATGTGGGAATCCAAACTACAGTGCTCGACTAAAAATTTGAATACAATATAGAGTAAAAAATTACTCTACAGTACCTAGACCTCACATAGTATAATTAGGTTACTATAAGTTTGGGTAATGTGAGTGAAACTCAAAACACACTCTTCTATTAATTATTTCTCATATCATGTTATTAATTCACATGTTATCATATCAAATTCAAGATTTACCACCAAAAAATCATGTTTTCTATATATATGGATAAGTCATCCATATAACCTCACCTAATAGTTTCCTAGAAAAGACACTACACATTACTTTCTTATCACAAGTCATTTTATAAAATAGAAAGATTTAAGGTTTATAAATAGGGTATAACCAGCCATTTATAATTTGCTACACTCAAAATGCAATTATAATAGGTTTTATATCTGAATATACTCCCAAGCATCAATATATAATAAGACATAACCATCCTTGCTTATACATTTATACTTAAACATATCTAATGGAATAAATTTTATGTTTTTAAATAATATAATTAAAACATCCATATTTGATATCAAAATAACCCATTATAATAAATAGTATTATCCACTAATAAGTGATAGATATATATTTAACTATTTGATGATGTCCATGGTGATGATACAATTATTTTACTACATCTAAATTGCCCAACAATTTTATAGTGAAGTGTTATACTCATAATAAAAGACTGCCCTTAAGATGCATCCAAACCAGCTGAAGAATACACTATCACTCTAGGTTTAAGCCACAAAATAACTTAATGTCTTAAAATCATTTTCAACCATCTCAAAATTCAGCATACCAACATTATAAAAGAACCATTCTAAGGAGAATCCTTTAACTAGAGAATAATTCTTTTGTACAAAATCATTAAACATCTAGAGTTGACCACATGGTCTCAACACCTACATTAGAACTATGCATAGAGGGTGTCAACATAAATGTATAAAAGTTACACTATTCTAGGTAGACATTCTAAATATTTACTAATAAAAAAAATACAACAAATATTAAAAGAACAAAAAAATTTGATTACTCATTTATATCTTTTGAGTGATTTACCTATATTCAAATTTAAGCCAAAGAACTATTTGTCAATCCCAATTTCACTTTCATGTTATTAAAGGTCTAATCAAATTTAACCAACATTTAAAAAATATCAAAGTTCTAACTTTGCACTATACAGGTCGAAAATAAACTCAAATGATAACTAAAATTTTCAACTTCCATGTGTTACCTAGCCTTCCTTAGGAGGAATCATTTCCAAATAAAAAAATTATCTTATGAACATTTTTATAATACATGAGTACAAGGAACACCAAATATGTTTGGTGCATTACCTTCAGAGATTTAGTATAAAATAAATTACTAACCGAATATCAAATAATTCAGAAATAACATTATGAAATTTAAAACTTCATACCTTTTCCAATCAATGACTTATAGGTCAAACAAAAATCACAATGCACATCTCAAGATTAATACCTCATGTATAGAAATCACATAATAAGGAAATCCATAATCACTTTATAGTTTGGTTGTATGCACTCATAAATATCCTTTTTTTTACAACCTTTTTAATTTTCCTTAATCCTAATAAGACTAAAGTTTTTTACCATCATCCATTATTACTTTTAACAAGAAAATACAATAACATATTGTATATTTGAATTCTTAACCACATGTGTATTAATCAAAAATTATCCTCCTCATGAGTATGGAAAAAATCGTGATAAAAACACTCCTAATATTTTATCTTGGATCCTCCCTTCGTGTAAAATTTCATTGCTCATAGATTTAATCCTTCAATCTCTTTGGCATGTTTTTGGGTCATTTGTAGATAATTACATGATTGATTTCTTTCTTTCTTTCTACAAATATTTAATTAAATCCCAACAACTGAACTAATAAATAAGAGAACAACCTTTCCAAGTGTAATATATCATCTATAAAAGAGTGATAAAACATTAAGGTAATAATTTCCTTAAATTCACAAATGCATATGACTTAATCCACTTTACCCATTAGTATTACAAGGTACAAATTATAAGTTCAAAAGTCACCTTTCAAGCCACTATTTTCATAACTAGGGTTTCAAAAGTGGATAGGTATGCTAAGAAATTAAGCTCACAAAAAACCAAATTAATAGGTAATTAGTAATAGTTATTCTAAACCCTTGTAGTTTACTAAAACACTACCCCATAGGTTAAGCAATGTAGTTACATCTCACCGAAGCAACTCTAAAACTACCAGTGAGTTATTTTGATTATTGTTATTATTATTTGATTGAGGTGAAATTATTTTTATACAAAATAGCTATCACTTATTTATCCAAACTAAACAATAATTTAATTATTTTTATTCCAAAATAACAAAGAAATAATAAATAAATAAACCCATCACTTTTCAGGTGAAATCAAGAAAAACTAAAATCATAGGGTTCAAATGCAGTTCAAACACCAAAAAAATAGGCTATTAAACCTAAAAGTATATACTCATAAATGAATAATCACATATTCATTTATGGGTTTATACTCTATCTAAGGCAATGGAATAATAAATCATAGTATTTTTAGTAAATTATGACTTTTAGAGATCTTTCCTAGAAAGGTTAAGTAACATGCTTGGACAAGAAACCTGGATTTTATCTTTGCTGTATGTGCAATAAAAGGAAAGTGATATTTAATGGTCTACTTTACACCTAAGACATGTTAAAGCTTCAACTTAAAGCTTGGAATTCAAACTTTATTTACCTAGCTCAAACTTTGATGCCAATATTCTTACCTTTTACATGACTACCACAAATGGATCCACTCATTCACTAGGCAACCATTAATTCTACCAATAGAGCTAGTTCATAAATTTTTTGAGTTCCCAAAATCATATATTCCACTTGGTAATGGCCTAAAACTACAATAAATGTGTAGTATAAATCTATAGTGTGCACTCAATAGGTCAAAACATTTCTTTTTCTAATATCCTATAATGTGTCATCTAATGGTCATAAAATCAATCTAAAATATATTTCAATCCCTAAGGCATAGTCCATGAGGCAAAATGCATATTGATTATTTTTCAACTCACCTCTATGGTGCCACCAATGGCCAAAATTAATAATTAATTCAACTCATTTTATTCAAAATACATTTTCTTCAGCCCATCAAAAGCAATTTATGATTTCTTTATCTATTATAATACTAGTGCATGGCCCCAAGAGTCATCAAAATGACTAAATCAATCATGATGACTAATAATTTTCTTTATGGTTCCAAAGTCCTTATTAATAATTTCAATATCAAAACATAACTATTCATTTCTATAATTAATGTTTGGTGACCAAAATCCATTTGGTGACCAACATCTATTATATACTAATTTCACCAAATATTCCAACATTTATATTAATTAGGACTATGCCTAAGTCCTTCATGGTTATAAAATACCACAAACATTGCTCATTATGTAATTATTAATTAATTAATTTAGGAATATTTTTAATTTTAATGAATATAAGTAAATGGTACAATTGGCCCAGTGCTAATGATGACCTCCAACCAAAATTAACCAACAAGTAAAACTTGACATTGTGGTGTCTCAAACATGAACTTCGCATCCTAAATCAATGGAACTTGACCAAATTCATTATCATCAAAAGCATGGTATTACATTCTTCCCCTCATATAATATAGCATCATACTTGATTCGTTCAAATAAGCAAGGGTGATTTCCACCATGATCAAACTGTAAGCTACCACAAGGTATAAACAAAATTGGTATGAAAGATCCAAACCATTCTTCCTTAAAAAATATCCTATGGATAGCACCAAATACCACTACCAAACTATAAAAATACCAATTCATAATGTACTATATTGATGTATGATAATATAAATAATTCCATGGCATCTTATGGTAGAAGTACACAATGTTAAGGTAAGTGCCAAAACAAGTGTCATCCTATGAAAATACATACTAATTAATGTTGAGCAATGCTAAGCCAAATATTGTATTGATCCCTACTACCCAATTGAGTCACACTAATCAATATCATAAGGTTCTAATTGAAACATGAATATCATATTAAATGATCAAGTGAGAATAAAATTCACTTTGATGTAATTCATATTATCATACACATCGATCACCAATCAACTAAAAACCAAAATCCTCTGACAATATCATGAGAGCTCAAGTACTCATTTGATGTATAATTCATATAGACAAAATGATGAAGAGTGCCCATATTTGGTGAAATTATACTACTAAGATAAGTGTCCATCCATAAAAATATCATTCTGAGCAAAATTGAGCAATATTGGTACCCAAGAAGAAACATAAATAATCAAGTAGTAACATTGATAACCAAGTAGCACATTGATAACCAGGTAGCATACTAATTACCAAATATAACTAATAATCAATAATGTCTACTAAATGAATTAATATAATGCTAAAGCAATAAAACAAAATATATGTTCTTTCAAATAGCTTAAATAGGGAAACATACAAACTATATTCTCAACATAGAAAACCCTCTAAAATATGTGGATAATATGGGGAATGCCTCCAACTAATCATGTCATGCCTTGGTTATGGAAAGAAACATGCACCTACTACCATGCCAGTATCAATATGTAGAAGTAAAAGAGACAACTCTATTTTATATCAACACCTCAATGTCCTATATGAAACCACCACATCTAGTGGGTGGGAAGGATGGTATCATGAACCTACTCATATAAGTTACCATCTTGACCCAATAGTTATATTCTATAATACTTCTTCTCCCCTATACCTTCTCAAAGAACTAGATATGCACATACATAACACATGTAAAACCAACATAAAAATCACTTAAATACATTTAAAAAATAACTAATATTTTAGTAATAAAACCAATAAAAATGAGACCAAGATGTCTCAAATGAAAAACATTAACCTATAAATCCAAATTGTAAATTTTAATAAAAATTTTCATGATCGATCATGATTAAAATATACAAATAAAAGAAAAAATGGTTTTGGTCTTAAATCCAATAAAAATAATAAGTTCAATTAAATAAAAATAATTATTTAGATAAAACACTATTGAAATACATATCACACCATGAACACTATATGACTTTATAAGTTATGATATGTACCTAGGGATATTATATATTAATGTATATGTGTTGATGGAGATTCTGACATGTGGCACACATCCCCCTTAGTTAGTTATATGGGTCCAATATATTAGGATAATGGAGTAAATTGTGGAATTAATGCATTTGGTAATGGTCAGCCTACATTGGGATTATAAGGTTATCCATCCATTGTTAGTTATATATAGGTATATATAAAGGAGATGATAATCATTGTAAAGGAAGAAAGTAAGCATTGAATCTTATATTATGAAATGATATTGGATGTTGTTCCCTCAAAGAGACATTGTGGAGTTATTCAATCCTAAAGGAGTATTGTATGGTGTTGCCCTACCTTAAGGGTATTTTACTTCTACATATATTGAATATTTAGGCATCTTAGAACACCAATATCTATTTTGTTATGCTGATCTACATTATATTCTTCTTTTTTTCCAAATATTATAAGTGTGGATCATAACAAGTGGTATCATAGCTTCAATTTGGTCAATTTGTGTGGAGCAAAAACTTAGTTTTTAATAATCATCAATATCCTTCAATAAGTTGTGAATTTTTGCACAATTTTTTACTAGATATGAATAATATTTTAAGTTTCAATAAAAAAATCAAGTCTTTATGATTAGTTTTGAGGAAGTTATTGATATTTTAGTGTGTGTACTCATTTCATTATATCTTCTAAAATATAATTTTTTTTCTATGAAAATTTTACTGATGTCCTATCATAATACAAAAAATCTACAAAAAAATATTTCAAATTTTTTTAAATGTTTGGAGTGAGTTATTGTGATTTTATGGTTTTTCATATATTCTCTCTATAGGCCAAAATTTGTCAATTTTTTTCACAAAATGTTTACTGAATTTCCAATATCATAAGGGGAAGATACAGTAAAAATTTGAGACTATGTTGATCTATTTTTAATGATTTATTGACATTTTAGAGTACTTTATTAACCCTAAGGTTTTTTTGTGGATCACTAAGTTGCAAGTATTTTTGAGGGAGGATGATATTGACGCTAGAAAATGGTTGCTAATTTTTAAGGAGAATAATAGTCAAACAATTTTGTGGCTAACATGATTGTCTCTTTCTTTGTCTAGGCCTATATAACATTTTTTTAAACAATTGAACTGAACACAAAGGTATTCTTCATGAGAAGAAACGGAATAGGTCTTCCTAGATCAATGGATATAAAATAAAAATAAGATTAAAAAGAGGAATAAAATAATGATGGTAATGAAAAAGAAAATGGAGATGATGAAGAAAAAAATCAGTGGAATAAAATAATGACAATGAGGAAGAAAATGAAAGTGATGATGATGAAGAATAAATCTAGCATAATGATAATGAGGAGAGTATAAATGGTACAATAGGAGAGGTAGAGGATCTCAAATAAGAAGAAGAGGAATTGGATGATAAGGGCTCAAATAATTTGGCTCCAAATAAATTTGAGTCAATTTCTCAATTTCATAGATGCTTTTAAAAGAAGGTTACTATGTCCATAAACCCTACCAGTAAGTATAACTTCATCAACATGAATGTGGCTAAACGTCTACATGTTTAAGAAAAAAATATCAAGGAGGTTCAAGAGATGGTAATAATATTCCAATGTTTTAAAATTTGAATTTCATTATGGAAAAATATGTTTTGCATACATATTTTTATGCTTTGTATATGGTTGATGTGGATATGGTTCTTGGATATTCATGGTTAGAGACTTTGGGACCAGCCAATATTATTGTTCAAAAGAATTTCATGAAGTTTTGGTATAGGAAAAATAAGGCCACTTTACAGGATATCATAATTGGAAAGGCACAAAGAATAATCAAGGTAGATCATGAAGATGATATTAAAGTAGGTGAAGAAGAGCACGCCAAAGATTTAGATGAAGATAGATGAAGAAATAATACAAGCAAAGAAAATAAATTCACCTACTCAAGATACAAAGGAAACACCAAAGCAAAATGTGTAATAGGTAGAAGAAAAGGTTGATAAGGTTAAAGTATCATAAAAAAATTAAGGTATATAGACACCAACATCATCATGAGAAGAAAAAATCATGGAGACATGTGAGGGAGTGTCAGAATAACATGCACTTTGACTATATAAGAAATAAAAGTTCCAATAATTATGGATATGTACAGAATCCAAAGAAGTAATATTATGGTAAAGTATGGAATCAATGTATAAAATTAGCATATAGAACATGGAATCAATGGAGAAATAACTATGATTATGGATGGAATAATAACTACTATGGTCATAAATGGAATCAGAGTAATGCAATGAAATATGGTATATGGAATCAAAGGAAGAATAATTATTCATGGACACTAAGGTGATATAGTTATGATCATGAATGGAATTAGAGTATCAAATTGGAATTTCAAAACAAGGTTGTAAAGCTACCACCTACCAGGATCACATACGGGTGGTTGAATGATCAATTTTAGAGACAAATGTGCAATGATTTGAAGCACACTCATTATTTGGTTTCTTCCTATATTTTGAGGATGAAACATGTCAAGGAGGGAAGGAATGCTATATACATAGGGATATGATATATTAATGTATATGGGTTGATGGAGATGCTGACATGTGACACACATCCCCCTTAGCTAGTTATATGGGTCTAATATAATAAGATAATGGAGTAACTTGTGGAATTCGTGGATTGGGTAATAGTCAACCTACATTGGGATTAATAGGTTACCCATCCATTGTTAGTTAGATAAAGTTATATACAAAGGATATTATTATCATTGCAAAGGAAAAAATTAAGCATTAAGACTTATATTATTAGAGGATATTGGAGGTTGTCCCATTGAAGAGATATTTTGAAGTTATTCATTCTTAAAGGAGTATTGTGTGGTTTTTCCCTACCCTAAGGTTGTTATATTTATGTATATATTGAATCTTTGGGCATATTAGACAACCAATATCTATTGTGTTATTGTTATGTTAATCTACATTATATTGTGCATTATTTCCATATATTATATGTGTGGATCATAATACTGAATGAATTAATACAATACTAAAGCAACCAAACAAAATTTATGATCTTACAAATAAATTAAATAGGGAAGCATAAAAACTATATTATCAACATAGAAAACCCTCTAAAGTATCTAGATAATGTGGGGAATACCTCCAATTGATCATGTCATGCCTTGGTTATGACATGACAACATGCATCTACCACCATGCCAGTATCAATACGTAAAATTAAAAGAGACACCTCTATGCGATAGCAACATCCCAATATCATATATAAAACCACCACATTTTTTGGGTGAGAAGGATGGTGTTATGATCCTTCCCATATATGTTCTCATCTTAACCCAATAGTTATATTCCAAACTACTTCTTCTCCCCCATACCCACTCAAAGCACCTATTATGTACATACATAACACATGTGAAACCAACATAACAATCATTGAAATAAATTTAAAAAATAACTGATCATGTAACAGTAAAACCAATAAAAATGAGACCAAGTGGTCTTAAATGAAAAATATAAATCTATAAATCCAAACTGTAACTTTTAATAAAATTTTTCATGATTGGTCAATTGATTGAAATATACAAAGATAAGAAAAATGGTGTTGATTTTAAATCAAATAAAAAGAATAATTTCAATCAAATAAAAATAATAATTTTAATAAAACATTAGTGAAATACATATCACATCATGAACACTATGTGACTTTATAAGTCACCCAAGGGGAGAAGGAATAAGAATCATCTCAATTACCTCGAAGAGGTAAGAAATGTCTTGATCACCTCTTAGATGTATGAGGCATCTTGATTACCTCCTAGAGGGTTGAAACATCTGAATTACCTCATAGAGGTATAAGTAACATTGTCTAGTACCTCCCAAAGATAAGAGTAATAAATGTAAATTACCTCTTAGAGATAATGCAATAAATATTAATCATCATATGTAATAGTGTCACAATAAAAATTAACTAATGCAGATAAAGAAGAATATCAACTAAAAATATCCTATACATAGCATCCCAATGCTATAACATTAATAAAAATAATCAAACTATCTCACATACCTAAATTTCATGTAACCAAAATGATGCCAACTAACATAGCTCATAAGAATAATACTATTGAAACATTACTCACTAAAATTATATGATTGAATTACTATAAATTCAAAAGAATTTGGATGTCTATGTGTTCCCCACTAACCAATGTCATCTAGTACAAATACCAAAATTAAAAATATGCTCCAAGCAATCATATCTAATAACAAAGTTGTGTATCAAATGTATTACTCATCAAGATAAACTCTAAATGATTATAACTTCACCATTCCCAACTAGGGTGTGGAAAGATGAATAAAATAGGGTTCTATAAACTTTGACATAGAGATTAACCCATTACCACATGCTACCTAGTATAACATGTATGGTCACCATATGATTACATATAAAAAACCATGTGCAGGACATGTAAAACAATTATGTCACCTTCATGGTTGAAATTATAGTATCTTACATTTAACCAATAGTGATAAACATATGCTCATGCAAAGCATTTTAAATATACAAGTAGATCAATGTCCTTATCATTATCTGGGAACAAAACGATAATCTAAATTAATCACAGGGTAAGATCACATAGGAGGGCATGGAAACCTAGTTCCACTACCTCTTCCATGATGTGTAGGTGCATAAAAAATCATTCCATGAAGAATTTATATGCTCTATAATGGCATGTACAACATAGGGGAGATATGATCACCCTAGTTAACCATTAACAAAAATATGAAGCATACTAATCATGCTTCTAAGCTATCACATATAAGGGTAATGACACTCAATAGGTTGTCACCAAATAAGAATCCAACTCTATCTAAGAGGGTTAAGCTCCTTATTATCAAGTAACTCATACTAAAAATGTCTAATAGTCAACTCCAAAATCTCTACAATAGGGGAGTGTACATAATATCTTTGAAGCAATGAGGACAATAACCACATTCCTCATAAGGTTAATAATCAACCAAATTACCTCCAAAACACATCTAACATAACAAAAGATAAACTCTCAACAAATATCTCCAATATATAGTCCAAAACTTTTAGGTTCATGACCACATTCATTGTATCTCACATATTAATAGATCTAAGTACCTCATAATGAGGAACATACACATTAGTCAGAGTTACACTCTAGCATAATCATATCTGTAAATGGTATGATGTATGCTCCTATTTTATGACCCAAATTATTCAAAGTCCTTCATGATCCCATCTCAATTATAAGTATTTATATACTTAGTTATAACCTTTTTATAATCCTTTCATCAAACCTCATCTACTCAACTAGATGGACAAAAGTTCAATAATTATAAATAGGGGTCTCTTAAATACCAAGACCAATCTAAAAATTGAATCATCCATTTCTAAGTCAAGGAGTCAAAAATTCCAAGGACTTATTCTATTGAATTGTCTTTACCTCCTCTACAAGGTGAAACACTTGAAATGTAGACACATTGGTTCGCTATGAAAAATTGGTATTGGATAATGATCCCTAGAGATCTTAGTGTAAAAACCATTATCTGATACCAAAATTTCATGCCCAATTTTAGCATGAGTGAAACACATAAAACATTATTTTTTTAAAGCAATCATAAAAAGTCTAAGCTCAAGTACGCCTAGTTCAGTTGTTAGTGACTCAAGTACTAGTAGTCTGTAGACCTTGTTACACAAATAAGGTAGCATTAGGGAGAAAATAAGAATCTAGGTAAAATATGAAACTATTAAGATACGTATGGCACAATATGAAACCCCAAATGACATGAAATCATGCATAATCACTTAAGACAAGATATGTTTTGGTCCTCTTTACAAGTCCACCACAAACCCTACCACCAAGTGGAAAACAACTCTTAGAGGTACAAATTCACAATAGGGAAGGAACTCATCATAACATGGTAACATTCACAAATATAAATATAAAAATAAACATGAACATAATAACCAATTTATTCAACACTAAAATTAAATACGCAAAATACTCTTAAGGCTACAAAGGCTCAACATGGTAAAAGGGCTACACAATGATGCTAGAATAATTACCTAGACAAATATATACACTTTTCCAAAGTAATGGATAAACTATATGCACCAAATATATCATAATATAAGAGTTTTTTAAGATCAAGGATGAGCTCAATGATGGAAAAGACTATCATTACAAACATTATTTGACAAAAAAATCTATTATTCCTAGAAAAATAATGACAAATAAGGTAGAAGAAAGACTTGGTAAATAAATCAAATGGTGAGATAAAATTAATATAAACAAACCTAAGAGAATATTAAAATCAAATGAAGAGGTTATGTCTTTTGATTTATATAAATACTAAATTGGGAAATTATTTTGACACCCTTTTTAGAATGACTTTGTAAACAAAATTTAGAATCAACAAAAAATATTAAGTAAACTGAATTTGAAACAAGTTACTAAAAATAGTAAACATATATAAAAGTACGCAATAAAAGATAATTTGATAATTTAAAGGTATAGTAAATTAGTATCAACTTTTTTTTTAGCATAGTAATACTTTCAAGTGTGTTTGGTAGGTCAATTCCAAATCAACTATGTAAATTGTACAAGCACATTAGATGCAAAATTTTAATGAATGACTCTATAAATGTGCCACTAATGATGATTAACTAAGAAATTAACAAAATTGTTTTTGCTGTTAGTTTTTTATAATAGTTAATTTCATTATAGATCTTAATAACATTAAACTATGAGGTTAAGCAATTAATTAACCCTAATTAATATGTTGTTCTGGGGTGATTTTACAACAATGATCAACACCTCCAACTAAAATATTTTCAAACTCAAAAGAAAAATCTATAAAGAAGAGATAACACTTTAGATAAAATGTTATCACTTGGTTATCCCTTAATACTATTAATTAATATAAGTTTCAACCAATTCTAGTGTTGCCAATCAAAGGACATATAATAAATTTTGAAACACTAGATGTCACATATAAACTATTGAGATTGACTCAAAATGGGATTCAACTAACAATTAGAAGTATCACTTCCTAATAAAACTCTTGAAAATATTACCTAGAGATCACATAGTATAATAAGGTTACTTTAAGTTTGGATAAGGTGAGTGAAACTCAAAACACACTCTTATATTGATTATTTCTCATATCATGTTATAACTTCACATGTTATCATACCAAAGTCAATATTTACCACCAAGAAAGCATTATTGCTAGACATATGGATAAGTCATTTAAATGACCTCACCCAATAGTTCCCTAGATAAGATACTACAATTTACCCTCTTATCACAATATATTTTTATGTAATAGAAACATTTAAGGTTTATAGATAGGGTATACCCAGGTATTTAAAATTTACCAAACCAAAAATGTAATTATAATAAGTTATTATATATCTAAATATAATCCTAAGTATCAATGTCTAATAAGGCATAGCCATCCTAACTTATACGTTCATAATTCAACATATCTAATGGAATAAAGTTCATGTTTTTAAATAAAATAATTAAAACATCTATACTCAACATGAAAATAATTCATTACAATGAATAGTATTGTCCACTAATAAGTGATAGATACATATTTAATTATTTGATGACATCTACAGGGATGATATAATTATTTTAATAAATCTAATCTACCCAACAATTTTATAGTGAAATTCTATACTCATCAAAAAGGATTACCACTAAGATACATCCAAAACAACTGAAGAATATATTATCACTCTAGGTTCAAATCACAAAATAACTTAATGTCTAAAAATCATTATCAACCATCTTAAAAGTTAGCATAAAAATTCTACAAAATAACCATGCCAAGGAAAATCCTTCAACCATAGAATCATACTTATACACAAAAGCATTAAACATTTGAAGTTGACAACATAGTCTCAGTACCTACATTAGAACTATGTGCAGAGGGTGTTAGCATCAAGCTAACAAAGTTACAGTATTCTAGGTAGACATTATGTATATTTACTAATTTAAAAAAATATATATAATAAAAGAAAAAAACATTTTGATTAATCCTTTATATATTTTGAGTGATTTACCTCTATTCAAATCTAAACCAAGGAACTATTTACCAATATCAATTTCACTTTCATGTTATTGAAGGTTTAATCAAATGCAACCAACATTTAAAAATTATCAAAGTTCTAAATTTACATTGTACAGGAAGAAAATAAACTCAAACGATAACTAAAATTTTCAACTTCCATGTGTTACATAGCCTTCCTTAGTAGGAAGAATTTTCAAAGAATAAACTTATCCTATGAACATTTGTATAATAACTAAGTAAAAGGAACACCACATATATTTGGTGCATTATCTTCAAAGTTTTAGTATAAAATAAATTACTAACTGAATATCAAACAATTCAAAAATAACATTATGAAATTACAAACTTTATACCTATTTCAATTAGTGACTGCTAGGTCAAACAAAAATGACAACACACATCTCAAGATTAAGACCTCATATAAAATAATCACATAGTAAGGAAGTCTAATAATCACTTTATAGTTTGGTTTTATGCACTCATAAATATCTTTTTTTCCAAGCTATGTAATTTAACTTAGTCTTAACAATACTACAATTGTTTACCAACATACATTATTACTTTTAAAAAGAAAATAAAACATCATATTTTATATTTGAACTCTTAACGACATGATTATTTACCAAAAATTATCCTCATGAGCATGGAAGCAACAATGATAAAAACACTCCTAATAGTTTATCTAGGATCCTTTCTTCCTAAAAATTTTCATTGATTATAGATTGAATCCTTCAATCTCATTGACAAGCTTTTGGGTCATTTTTAGATAATAACATGATTTATTTATATATTTATACAACTATTTGATTAAATCCCAACAATTAGACTAGTAAATAAGAGAGAAACCTTTCCAAGTGTAATATATCATCTCTAAAATAGTGCTAAAGCATTAAGGTGATAATTTATTTAAATGCATTAATGCATATCACTTAATCCACTTTACCCAATAATATTATAAGTTAAAAAATATAAGTTCAAAATTCCCCTTTCGAGACACTATTTTAATAACTAGGGTTTTAAAAGAGGATATGTCTACTAAGAAATTGGGCTTACATAAAAATAATTAATAGGTAATCAATGATAATCATTCCAAGCCCTCATAATTTACTGAAACACTACCCCATAGGTTAAGCAATGCAGTTACAACTCACCCAAGCAACTTAAAAGCTACAAGTGAGGTATTATTATTATTATTATTATTACTATTACTATTATTATTATTATTATTATTATTATTATTATTATTATTATTATTATTATTATTATTATTATTATTATTATATGATTAAGGTGAAATTATTTTTTTCCAAAATAACTGGCACTGATTTTATCTAATATAAATAATAGTTTATTTATTTTTCTTCTAAAATAACCAGACAACAACAAATAAAAGAACTAATCAATTTCCAAGTGAAATCAAGAATTACCTAAATCATAGGGTTCAAATGTAGTCTAAATACCAATAAAAATAGGGAATTAAACCTACAAGTATATACTCATAAATGGGGAGTGATGGAAGGTGCATTGGATGCGAGTGGGGAAGTGTTGGGTGGCCCATCGACAGGCCCCAGGGAGGATGGCTCTCTACCTGGGGTGCATTCTCTCAGTAAAGAAATGACTTACATCAGTAAGTGCTCAAATCTCAGCAAGGTAAATGGGTGTTTATTGAGATGGGAGGACAGACCTATTTTGGTCATTCCCCCTGAGGCAGTGCAAGAGGATGTTGAGTATCTCTCCTCTCATACACTAATCTGTAAGTTCCTGGGTATTCAAATCCCTCTGGCTACCTTAAAAGCCTGGATTCACCACTCTTGGCATATAGAAGGAGACTTTGACATTATGTTGGCTGGAAACGGCTATTTTTTGGTTAATTTTTCCTCAATTTTAGACCGTAGTCATGTTTTTGAGGGGGGCCCTTATTTTTATTATCGTGTGGGGATTTTCTCAAACCCTAGCATGTGGGGTTTAATTCAGCTGATGAACTTCTAGCCTGTGTGCCGGTCTGGGTCCGCTTTCCATGGCTTTCATTGGAATTTTGGCAAGAGGACATCCTCAGGCAGATAACTGCTTTACTGGGAACACTGATAGCTATTGCTCATCAATCAATAGACAAAAAGGTAATTTCTTATGCCCGTGTGTGTGTTGACATTAATTTAAATAATCATTTGCCAGATTCCATGGAGATTTGTATGGGCTCCTCATCATGGATTCAACAGATAGATTATGAATCTATCCCTTTCTGTTGCCAAATTTGTCATGTTTATGGGAATTTGCATTGCCAATGCCCTCAGGCTGCCAAAGATAGCTGGATAAAACTTGAATCTTCAACACCAAATGTAGCTAGTTTCAAAAAAGGAATTACTAAACTAGTTCATTTTGCCAATGTTAAAACTCAGTCAGATAGAGTTATAAAAGGGAAGAATCCAGCATACAATGAAAGCTTGGTGCATGGATCACCTGATCAAACTAGTGCTGGTATAGATGGGTTTACAATAGTAAGGCATCAAATGAAAGGAGGAGGCCAGAAACATAGGAATGTTGACAGGCAAATGGATTTGGGATTTAACATATTCGAGGCTCTAGATAGTATGGCCATTGAGGATGGCATTCTGGCTAAGGATCAGGGGGAAGATCAAGAATTTTATAAGCAATTATTAGGCCCTATTAAGGATCAGGTTATGATGCCTCTACCAACTTTAGAGAGTTATATGAGGCTAAATGAAGGATCATAGGAAGCTGCGAGTGTACAACATGATAAGGAAGTTAGATGGGCTGATTTAGTTAAGGAAGTTGATGTTGGCAGGAAAGATAAGGGCTCTTCTTCAGTGCTTGGTCTAGTGTAGAGGCCATTCAAGAAAGCTAACTCTTCCATTCCCTCCAAAGTTGGGCGGAGGAAGGACTTAGATAAAATTAAACTTATAGGTGACTTACTGGTGGAATCAAGGGTGGTTAAGACCTTAGATGAACACTTCCCTCAATTCACCCAATGATCATTTTATCATAGAATGTGAGGGGTTTGAATAGCTGCCCCAGCAGACAAAAAGCTACTCATAGATTGGTGATGGATCATTCTCTGGATACTCTCTATATCCAAGAAACCAAATTGTCACTTAACTCATTGTTTGCTTATATGCCAAATATACGGTTATTTGGCCAATATCAGGGTGTGGGTGCGTTGGGGAGCTCAAGGGGTTTGGCCATGTGCTGGGACCTGTAGAAAGTCTCCCCACTTCATTGGTTTTCCTACCTATCTGCTCTTTCTATGGTTGCCTCTTCTCTTGACACCAGGGAGCTGATTCTAGTCACAAATGTTTATGCGCCTATTGATATAGACAGACAACTTTAGCTTTGGGATCATATTCTCCATGTTCGCAGTTGTCATCTATTCCTACCTTAGATTGTTATGGGTGACTTTAATGCAGTGCTGAACTTGGAGGAGAAAAGAGGTGGACTGACTCATCTAGGCCCTTCTGATTGTCTTCGCCAAAATGTTGAGTTATTGTGCCTCTCTGATGTTAGACCCTCAAATGGGCTATTCACTTGGAGCAACAGAAGAACTGGTAATGTTGCCATCTCAGAATGTCTGGATAGATTTTTTCGTCTCTTACTTTTGGAAGTCTAGTGTTTTCTCTCTCATCTCAAAAATCTTGGACTGGAGAGGTTCTGACCATTGGCCAATTATGCTATCCATCAATCTTATTGAGGGGCCTAAAACACATCCCTTTAAGTTTCAGCTGATGTGGCTTCGTGACCCATCTCTTCATGATTACATTGGCCAGCGGTGGAGATAGGGGGCCCGGCTCATGGTACTGCTATGTACTCTTTTCTAAAAAAACTTTAGTATGTTAAGAGAAAGTTGCAGATCTGGAATAGAAATTGTTTTGGCAACTTACATTGTATGAGGAAGAAGGCACAAGATGGGTTAGATGTGGTTACTAGACAAATAAGAGACTGTGGGTTCTCAGAAGCACTTCGTTTGGAGGAATCTAGAGCTGCTAACACCCTTGTTGAATGGGAACTTCGAAAAGAAATTTATTGGAAGCAAAAGGCGCGTATTGACTGGATTCAAGAAGGGGATAAGAATATGGCCTTTTTCCATAATCCTATTAAGGTGCAGAGAAATAGGAACATCATTGCTTCTCTTGTTATTCAGGATGGGACTCACTTAACCTCTTCCCAAGATATTAGTGGGGAAGCTATCTGGTTCTTTTTAGCTCTATTTATTGGTTATCCACTACTAGATGAAGGGGCTGAAAATATGGTCCTTTCTTGCATCCCCCTGTTGGTAAGTGTGGAAATGAATGAATTTCTCATGAGGCCGATCAGAATGACAGAGGTTGAGGAGGTGGTGTTCAGCATGAAGAGAGGTAAAGCTCCTAGCCCGGATGGATTCCCAGCTGATTTTTTTAGGGCTTCTAGAGTATCATCAAGTAGGATCTGATGGAGGTCATACAAGAATCTTACTCCAATAAAGAAATGCTTAGAGCTCTGAATGCTACTTTTCTTGTCCTTATTCCGAAGAAGGAGCAAGCTTTTCAATTGGATGAGTATAGAGCCATTGTGTTTTGCAATGTTGTCTATAAAATCATTACTAAGCTTATAGCACAGAGGCTTAAAGATTTTCTTCCCATACTTATCTCAAAGGAACAAGGGGGTTTTGTGGCTAGCAAGTAGATTCTGGATGGTGTTGTTATTGCCTCGAAAGCTATTCATTATATGAGTACTTCTCAAGAGTGTGCCATGTTTATTAAGCTTGATCTTGCCAAAGCTTATGACAAAGTTAGCTAGAGATTTCTACAAAAAGTCCTATCAGCATTTGGTTTTAACCAGGATTGAATCCGATGGGTGTTAAGCTATGTCACGATGCCTTCTTTTTTGATCCTTATCAATGGGACACCTTCTGAGCTTTTTGGTGCCTCTAGAGGTCTTCATCAGGGGGATCCACTGTCCCCATACCTGTTTATCATTTTGGCTGAGGGTCTTGGGTGGCTCTTCAAATATCATGTTTCTCAGAACGTCTTACAGGGATGGAGATGAGGGGATGGGATAACTACCCTAACCCATCTCCAATTTGTGGATGACACTATTCTGGCTGGGAGAGCTCGTACAAGAGAAGCAGTGGCTTTCCAACACACTCTGAACAATTATCTGGTAGCTTCTGGATATAAAATTAATGATCATAAGTCCTCTATTTTCTTTTTCAACACTCCTGAGCTTATTCAGAGAAGGATTGCTGCCATTTTGAGGTTTCAGACTCAGATCCTTCTAGTTATTTACCTTGGTATTCCCATTGTGGTGGGAAGGCAACCAAAACTTTTTTGGCAGAATATTCTTGACAAGTTGAGGCAGAAAGTTAGTCATTGGACCCATAGATGGTTGTCTACTACAAGCCATGTGACTCTTCTTCAATCGGTTATCTAGGCACTTCCCATATATCGCAGTATGGTGCAGGCTACCCCCGCCTACTTCCTAATGGAATTTGATGCCCTTTTTAGACATTTTATTTAGAGTATAAATCTACAAAATAACAAATGGAGCCTTATTAATTGGGCTAATATTTGTAGACTGAAGCAGGAAGGGGGCCTCAGCTTATGCTCTGCTATTCTGGCCATTCAAGCCCTTACTGCTAAGCTTTATTGGAGGTGGTGTTCTAATTATTCATCCCTTTGGGCCCAGATTTTGTCTACTAAGTTTTTCCTGGGGGTGGATCCTCATGTGATTTCCAGGCTCCCTCTTGAGGGCAGAGGTTCAATGGTGTGGAGTACGCTCAAGCTTGGAGCTCAGCTAGTGAAACATAGCCTATTTTGGGCTTGCAATAGTGGGGTGGATGCCTTCTTCTGGAGAGACTCTTGGGATGGAGAGCCTCTGATCTTATCTTCACACTTGCATTTGTAGCCTTTAGGTGCTTCTTTTCATTCAGCTAGGTGGCATACAGTGGCACATTACAAAGAAGTTTTTAATATGGGAACTGTTATTGGTTACAGGTGGAAAGATTCATCTGATTGGCTGCCCGGGGGCTTAGAAGAAGATAGGAGGGAATTATCTCAAATCCTTGCTTTAATAGGATGTAGCACCCTGCAAGGATGGGATGTCCTTATGTGGGGAGGGGATGATACTGGCCAATATTCTGTGTCTTCTAGTTATTTGGCTCTGACTAGGCAATCCTTTGGAGGAGGGAACTTTTTATGGGGTAAGAAAATTTGGAATTAGACCTCTTGGCCTAAGTGTAACTTTTTTTCTAGCTACTTACGCACAACAGGTGTCTCACCTAGGATAATCTCTACAAGTGGGGATTTTAGGGGTCCTCTAGGTGCATTCTATGTCACAGTAGTGAGGAGACAGGAGCTCACATTTTTTTCCAATGTACATATGCTAAGCAGATGTGGCATTTGTGGTGGGATGCGTGGGGTCTACCTTGTTGGCATGCTTCCTCTTTGGTGGATTTCTGGGGTCGATATGGTCATGCTCCTTTGAAGAATTCCTTTTTTCAAAATGCCTGGATAGTTGGTCCCTCTTTTATATTATGGAACCTGTGGATCAAAAGGAATAGAAGGATATTTAGGGGCACCCAGTTGGAGCTACAAATTCTATGGGTGCAAGTTATATGTTCACTGAAAGAAACTTTACATGTTAAGTGTGCAGGGGAGAATGTCACGGACCCTGAAGCTGTGACCATTTGCAATTGGCTTGGGTTGGAGCCATTCTTGGGGCATCCTGCTAGACTGAATGGCCATTCACTGAGAAGTAATAGTCAGTAGTTGTGCCCTGTGTGTAGAGTTGGTCGCTGGACTCCTCCTGAGGATGGAGTCATTAAAATTAATACTGATGGCTCCTCATGGGGGAACCCAGGGGATGCTAACATCAGTGGCATTGGTTAGGATAGTGTTAGGAGTATTCAATTTCTCTTCTCACTTTATAAAGGATAGCATACAAATAACTTCATGGAAGCCATGGCCATCCTGGAGGTGGTGAAAACTTGTTGTCTAAACAGTTGGTGTAATATTGTCTACGAATCGGACTCACAAATAGTTGTTAATTTTCTGAATAAAGGTAATCCTAGTAAGGTGGACTGGCACCTAAATGTTGTTATTCAGCAGATACTTCAATTATGTTCTTCCTTGTATTCAGTTTCTTTCAAACACATTCCTCGTGAGTGGAATGGTGTTGTGGATTGCCTTGTTAAATGGGCTTCAGAGAATGGTCCGTCTTGGAGCATTTATAATCTTAAGATGCTCCCCAGGAGTTTTCATCAAAAACTAGTTCAACTTGTGGACTAGGATAATGTGATGTAACTATTGTTTTCTTCCCATTTTTAATAAATTTTTACCCCTCTTTTAGTTAAAAAATATACTCATAAATGAATACTTGCATATTTATTTATAGGTTTATACCCTATCTAAGGTAATGAAATAGTAAAATGTAGTATTGTTAATATATTATAATTTGTTGAAAGCCTTCCTAGAAAGGTTAAATAACTTGTCTAGACAAGAAACTTGGATTTTATCCCTACTAGCTATGCAATAGAAGGAAAGTGATTTATAACTTAATGTCTAAAAATCATTATCAACCATCTTAAAAGTTAGCATAAAAATTCTACAAAATAACCATGCCAAGGAAAATCGTTCAACCATAGAATCATACTTATACACAAAAGCATTAAACATTTGAAGTTGACAACATAGTCTCAGTACCTACATTAGAACTATGTGCAGAGGGTGTTAGCATCAAGCTAACAAAGTTACAGTATTCTAGGTAGACATTATGTATATTTACTAATTTAAATATATATATATATATATATATATATTAAAAGAAAAAAACATTTTGATTAATCCTTTATATATTTTGAGTGATTTACCTCTATTCAAATCTAAGCCAAGGAACTATTTACCAATATCAATTTCACTTTCATGTTATTGAAGGTTTAATCAAATGCAACCAACATTTAAATATTATCAAAGTTCTAAATTTACATTGTACAGGAAGAAAATAAACTCAAACGATAACTAAAATTTTCAACTTCCATGTGTTACGTAGCCTTCCTTAGTAGGAAGAATTTTCAAAGAATAAACTTATCCTATGAACATTTGTATAATAACTAAGTAAAAGGAACACCACATATATTTGGTGCATTATCTTCAGAGTTTTAGTATAAAATAAATTACTAACTGAATATCAAACAATTCAAAAATAACATTATGAAATTACAAACTTTATACCCATTTCAATTAGTGACTGCTAGGTCAAACAAAAATCACAACACAAATCTCAAGATTAAGACCTCATATACAATAATCACATAGTAAGGAAGTCCAATAATCACTTTATAGTTTGGTTTTATGCACTCATAAATATCTTTTTTTCCAAGCTATGTAATTTAACTTAGTCTTAACAATACTAAAATTGTTTACCAACATACATTATTACTTTTAAAAAGAAAATAAAACATCATATTTTATATTTGAATTCTTAATGACATGATTATTTACCAAAAATTATCCTCATGAGCATGGAAGCAACAATGATAAAAACACTCCTAATAGTTTATCTAGGATCCTTTCTTCCTAGAAATTTTCATTGATTATAGATTGAATCCTTCAATCTCATTGACAAGCTTTTGGGTCTTTTTTAGATAATAGCATGATTTATTTATATATTTATACAACTATTTGATTAAATCCCAACAACTAGACTAGTAAATAAGAGAGCAACCTTTCCAAGTGTAATATATCATCTCTAAAACAGTGCTAAAGCATTAAGGTGATAATTTATTTAAATGCATTAATGCATATCACTTAATCCACTTTACCCAATAATATTATAAGTTAAAAAATATAAGTTCAAAATTCCCCTTTTGAGACACTATTTTAATAACTAGGGTTTTAAAAGAGGATATGTCTACTAAGAAATTGGGCTTACATAAAAATAATTAATAGGTAATCAATGATAATCATTCCAAGCCCTCATAATTTACTAAAACACTACCCATTAGGTTAAGCAATGCAGTTACAACTCACCCAAGAAACTTAAAAGCTACAAGTGAGGTATTATTATTATTATTATTATTATTATTATTATTATTATTATTATTATTATTATTATTATTATTATTATTATTATTATTATTATTATTATTATTATTATTATTATATGATTAAGGTGAAATTATTTTTTTCCAAAATAACTGGCACTTATTTTATCTAATATAAATAATATTTTATTTATTTTTCTTCTAAAATAACCAGACAACAACAAATAAAAGAACTAATCAATTTCCAAGTGAAATCAAGAATTACCCAAATCATAGGGTTCAAATGTAGTCTAAATACCAATAAAAATAGGGAATTAAACCTACAATTATATACTCATAAATGAATAATTGCATATTTATTTATAGGTTTATACCCTATCTAAGGTAATGGAATAGTAAAATGTAGTATTGTTAAGATATTATAATTTGTTGAAAGCCTTCCTAGAAAGGTTAAATAACTTGTCTAGACAAGAAACTTGGATTTTATCCCTACTAGCTATGCAATAGAAGGAAAGTGATTTATAATGGTCTTATTTACACCTAGGGCATGCCATAGGTGCAACCTAAAGCTTGGCCATCAAAACTTATTTACCTAGATTGAGCTTTGACACCATTATTCTTATCTTCTACATGGCTGCCATAAATGGCTTGACTCATTCACTAGGCAACCATTCCTTCTACCCATAGAGATAATTTATACAAAAATTAAGTTCCCCCAATAATAGATTTCACCTAGTAATGGCCTAAGACTAAAATAAATTTACATTAAAAATCCCCAGTGTGCTCTTAGTAGGTCATAACATTTTTTTTTTTTTAATTTTCTAATATTCTATAATGCACCATCCATTGGTCACACAATCAAGCTAAAATATATTTTACACCCTAAGGTGAAGTCCATGAGGTAAAAAACATATTTATTATTTTTACACTAACCTCTATGGTGCCATTAATGGCTAGACTTAATAATTCATTCAACTATTTTATCAAAATGTACTTTATTTATCCCATGAAAATTAATTTATATTTTCCTTATCCATTATAATGCTAGTGTATGGCCCCAAGAGTCATCCAAATGACTAAATAAATAATGATGACTAATAATGTTATTGATGGTTCCAAAGGCCTTATTAATAATGTCAATATCAAAACTTAACTATTCATTACTAAAATTAATGTTTGGTGACCAACATCCATTATATATTAATTTCACCAAATAATCTAGTGTTTATATTAATTATGACTATCCTAAGTCCTTTATCATTATAAAAGACCACAAATTTTTCTTATTAGGTGATTATTAATGAAATTCTTTGGGAAAATTTGTAAATTTAATGAATAAAGTAATTAGCCCAAAATCAATGATGATATCTAACTAAAATTAACTAGTAAGGAAACTTGACATTTTGGTGTCTCAAACATGAACTTGGCATCCCAAATCAATAGAATTTGAATAAATTCATTATCATCATATTAGGGTCTTACATATCTAGAGTATGTTCCTATCTCAAATGGAGTTGTCTAATTAGATGGTTCAACTATTAGGAGTATGAGAATCATAAAAGGTCAAAATCTAACCCTACATACTTGTCCAAGTAACTCTATTATCCAAGATATTTTAGTCATTAACATACCCCCATAGTTTCCTATATTCCTATCTTATGACTTCAATAATAAGCTAGGTGGATATTTATCTTTTGATTGTTTCCATATGTTTCTTAGGACCAGCTATGGGACAAGGGTAACCATTAGAGCTGAGCTAATATCTAAGGACCACATTGAGCCCTATTTACCAAACCCCATGAATGTGAATCACACTATGTTTGGTCAAGATGAGGAGGTTGTTAGTCATGAAACCACTACTCTTATAGAAGAGGTCATTGATTTCTTACTTGATGAGTGAGATATGAATCTATATGAATTTGATCCATATGATCACATTGGAGAGATTGGATTGGGATCCTACTACATTCTTAAAGAGAATTCTATTTTTCCAAATATTTCCAAGAAATAAGAACACTTTGATGACATGTGGTAGTTATAATTTGATGGTTATAAGAGTATGATTGGGGCTACTATAGGTATTATATTGATCTCTCCTGAAAAGGAGAAGTATTTTTTCTCATATAGGCTAAACTTTAGCTGCACTAACAATGTAAAAGAGTATGAGGCACTCATTAAAGGTCTCAAAATAGCATAAAAGAGAGGGATACAGTTTATTTAGGTGTTTTGGGATAGTTAGCTAGTTCTAAATTATATTAAATGCCAAAGTGCATCAAGAAAACTTGTTGAAGGCCTAAAAACACATGGCATGCGACCTCATTGAAGGCTTTGATGCCTTCAAAGTAAATTTTTTGTAAAGAAAGTAGAATACTAATGTCAATAGGTTAGCCACAATGGGGTCATAATATGACCTTCCTAATGATGTGATATGTTCAGAGAATGTTGTCAAGATGATTGTAAGACATGTAGTCCCTGAAAATAATGCTAGATAGCAAGTATTTTAGAATGATGCACAAATCATCAAATTTATATTATATAAAGCTAAGTTCTCAAATAAAATATAGTAAAAAATCTTATATTTGTGTGATGATCATATCATCTATTTGAAAGGAAATAAGTGGCCTAAGGGGTTAATTACCTTAGAAAGCATATTCAACTCAGATGACCAGCCCAAAGAAGAGAAAATGAACATGAAGATCAAATATGATAACTAAAAACCAATAGACATATTTTATGTCAAGTTTAAAATTTTTATTAAGGTATACCCCCATGAAATTTATTATTTTAATGGTCTTTTAAAAATTATGATGATATAATGGTTTGAAACTACTAATATCTTAGGAGTTTTGATCCAAGTTAGGATCAACACACCATTTAACTTGATCCAAATGTCAAACCAACTACTAAAAATCAAATTCCTATAAACCCAAATCTTAAGACATTGATGAGGAAAAAACATGCTAACCCAATTGAATCCAATATCATATTCCTTACAAAACATTCTTCCTGGGTAATCAACCTAGTCCATGTTAGGAAGAAGAATGGAGATATTAGGCTATGTTTGGACTTTAAAAAATTAAATATAACATCCCTTAAGGATAATTACCCCCTTACACCCATGGATAAAATCCTCCAAACTATAGTATTATCTTAGAAGTTTCCCTTCTAGATGGTTATTCAAGATATAACAAAATCGTTTTGCAAGAATGTGATCAATATAAGATAACTTATAATACTAAGTGGGGTACTTATGATTATAATAAAATTCCATTTCGGTTAACCAATGCAATTGAAACCACCAAAGGGACATGTATATGGAATTTAGAGGCTTTATTAATGACTTGATCCTGGTTTATTTATATGACATTACTATTTTATCCAAGCCTGTAGTTGTTCATTTGGATCACTTGAGTCAAACAGTTGATAGATATAGATATCTTGGGGTATCCTTGAACCCAAAAAAATGTCTATTTTATGTACATGAAGGCAAGTTTTTGACTCATGTGGTTTCCATGTGCTAGTGCCCAAAATTATGCTAGAGCAATTTGGGTCTTTATATGGTAAATTCCCTGTGTCAGAGCTAAATGAGCTTTAATGTCTTAGTTTCCTAACTTACTCATTAGGAGGAAAGGTTGGGATGTGTAATTTGAGAAATCATGTTTTTTATCTTGGTTAGACAAATCCAGATGAATGTCTATCAAAGATGGAAAATACCTAAAGAAGGCTTGATAAATAACCATGTGTAGAGCAAGGATTCTATGGCACAAGAGTCTACAATAGCCAAGTGAGGGTATAACAAAGTATTTTTACAAATATTGGATCCTTCATGCTCAAAAGAGGAAGTATGTAGGTGTCCCAGATAAAAATAACACATTACACTTATGTGTTTTGGTGATTGAGGTGAGGAGTAGTTTGATGAACTAGATGAATTATATTTATTTGACTTAAGGGACCCCCCCCCCCAAGAGTGAGATTTGGGAGATGAGAGGATTTGTCACTCCTCCACTTTTTGAAAAAAGTTATTATAAGTGGAGAAAGTTGTCATGATCTTGGTTTCTTTTGATTTGTACACTTGGTAGAACATCGAGCCCTTGGATGTTTTAGGCTTATTTTAAAAATTACCCCACTTACCTTTTTTTTGGACATGGTGCTAAAAATCCCCAGGGATCTGATGTCTATTTTTAATAATAAAAAATATTTGTACCACCTAGAGGTGCTCAAGTGCTTGTTAACTTTGGGACCTTTCTGGAAACTACCTCACTCAATTTTATGGACATTTTTCAAAAGGTATCTAAAGGCCCAAATGCTTGAATTATTATAAAATAAGGATCATTATAGTTTGTTTCCATGGTTTCATCAGGGACTCAAGACTTTTTTTCCCACAACACCTAAATGTCATAACAGGTAAAAAAGGTGACAAAATCACTATAGACCTGAACAAGAGTTTTTTAAATCTATTATTCACTCATATTTTACCATGTATTATGAAAGAGTAGGTGATTAGAAAGTAAGGGAATGGGTTGAATTTTCCCTCTATTTTTTAAATGAGGCTCAAGAAATTAATGGGGGTGGGTGTTGATTTTCCACCTTATATTGGAGCATTAATGGTATCCCTAAATATAAAATACAAGGGATTATAATTAAGTGTTATTTTTTATATAAAATTACCTTTCACATCTACAGCTAAAGATTTATGCTTACAAGTGATCAAGTGTGCTAGAGTGAAGAATAACATAAATATAGTGAATCAAAGTGCAAGTTTCAAAGGATTTCTACTTCCACCTGGGTGTAGCATCCACTAATACCAATGGTAGCTACTTTAAAAACATCTAAGGGAAGCATCATATTATTATTGGATTTAATAAAGTACATTGATGTTATGAATTTGAATTTTGGGGCAATGGTAAATTTTTTACAAGACCCCAACCCCCCACAAGCAATTGAAAATGTTGGCATGAGCTACATCGCACTAGTAGTAGCATTTACCCTGGCTACTCCATACCTAGAGCTATGTGTTTAAGCATCTTAACCAAATAATAGAACCATAATAAATGGTATTTTTTTAGTAGTATGCTCATTTACTTAGATTCCCTCAACACCATGTTTGTCATTCCCACTCAAACAAAAAGCATCACACTCAACATCGAGGAATGCCAAAAATATGCTGACAATGATGAGAAAGCCATTTGGGAGGTAGTAAACTCATGTTGGTTGAACAAGAAAAGAACCAAAGTATCAAGAATTTCAAATAAATTTAAGTTATTATAATTTAATGAGTTACCTTAGAATGTTATAGCCATGGCTACCAGAATTTATGGGCTACCCATTGTTGAGAAGTTTGAGAAATGGATGGTTTTAATCATTCTTTAAATTTTATAAGGGAATAAGAGAATTTATTGGGCCATAATCCTTAGTGAAAATTTGCACACATAGATGATGTATCTCCAAGTATCCATTGTCTCCAAGGTTAAATTTCAAGGTAAATTTTATATGTCTGACTACCTGATGTATAGTTTGGTACACAATAGGTTTTATAATGAATTACCAAGAACCCCAAAGGGATAAGTACTTACAATATATATCCTAAGGTAACCCTAGAAGGGTCTAAGAATAGTTTTTGTAAGGTTAATAACTAATTCTTCAACCCCATCATAAGTGTGTTCTACCCCCTAAGGAGCCTAAATAGAATGTGTGCAAGAGCCAAACAGGTAATTAAGAAGTTCAACACCACCTATATTCAGTTCAAAACATTCATGTACATCAAAGTGAGTGGGTATTCTAAATTCCCATTCAAATTACCCAAATAACTAGATGATATATTGGTAATAATGGAGTTGTGAAGGTAGATGCTACCACTACATTAAATCAATATAGTGAAAAAGATAAACAATCATTTCAAGTTTCTTGTGTTGATTGGTTTCTATTCATACCCTTCTGTGGCTAAGGCAAAGGGGTTGGAATCAAAAATTATTTTATACGCACTTGGTAAGATACCACCCTAGCCTAATTATAACATCACGTAGTTGATAGATATGGTGACAAACATGGTATGGCACCATTCCCACTATGAAGACATGTGGACTTATTGCACCATCAAAGAGGATGTTAGGAAGTGGGAATAAATGAGCTTAAAAATGCAAGAGGTCATAACATATGACATCACTCCTCTCCCTAAGGACATGGTCGATAACAATATGACACTCTCTTCCACATATAATAGGAGCAATATTGAATCCTAGCCCATCACTCTGCTAGATTTCATTGAGGAAGAAAATGATTCCATCCCCAAGAAAGTGACATGGATAATGAGAAGAATCTTTAGGTGGTTGAAGGGGCATGGCATCAACATCAGGGCATACAACACCCTTGCCATCCAAGATTTGAGAAAGGTGAAAGAACTGACTACATACCTCCTTACACATAGTGGTGACCCTTTGGCCCCATCATCATCTATAATAGGAAGAGGCAAAATAAAGTTGGGAGACATCAACTTCACCAAGCCAGTGGATGTCAAAAAAATGACTATGACCTAATCCAAAGTTGGGATGTCTTTCTTGAAGATAACAAACCTCACCAAAACTTGGGATAAAATTATCATAGGGTAGGTCACACTGGCTATCATCATCCCTATTTTAATTTTAGGGAGGGAAGATCTAGGGGTGCCAACCATCTCAGTGGATTTTTTCATGGCCAATCAAACACCAGTCCGAACTATCCTACCTTTTTAGTAGGCTATAGTTGAGCCTCATTTGAAGATATATTTAAGGAAGAGAGGAGGTGAGGAACAAGAAAAGCCACCAAAACAAAAGAGAGACAATAAGACCTTCCAACCCATAGATAAATCTTTGATCAAGCAAAGGATATTTCTCTTCAAAAACCCAATCACCAAGGAGTGACCCTTGGATAAAAAAGAAGATCAAACTTCATACACATAGAGGTTCAGGGATATGAGCAATTGAGAGGAATAAAATGAATTAATATTGATAATTGAGGTAATGAAAAATAGTGAGCCTTCATTCCCCCTAAATTGAGAACTTAATAGAGGACCCATAGGGAGAAATGCCACTCCCCATCAAAAATCCTAATGAAATGAGCATCTGTATAAGGGGAACCTACAATAGAAGAAGGTAAAGGTGATGAGGAAGGGTCTAAGACTTCAGATGATCCTTTATATTTTGATGATGTTTTAAAGGGTTTTATTGAGGTGGCCACCCAAGTAGAAGCCCTTACTAAAAAGGAGCCCCAATCCATAAAAATAAAGGAATTTATCTAGAATGTTATTTCTTTGTCACTTGGGTAAGACAAAGTTGATGAAGTCAAGGACACCCCACAATAAGATGATGGGGATCAGGGTGAACTTGGGGATGACATTCAACCCCCCACTAGTATTGCAAAGGTGGGAGAACAAGAGAAAGATAAAATAGGAGATGAGGGGTCAAGCCTACAAATGGGCACCCCTACAACTTCAAAAGTGAATAAAGGTGCTGAGGAGAGTGCTCCCAAGGATGCTACTTCAATCAAAATCCCCTGAGATCTTCTCCCCACCATCAAGGTGCATGACCTAAAGAAGAATAAATGTTCTGAGGCCATCATTGGTGAAGAGTCACCTAAACACAATAAGGAACTCACCGTAGCCTCTATAGACCTAGTGGCCCAAGGTGTTATAAAAGGAGAAGCCATTATTCTATCCTCCATCCAACACAAAGAAAAATGGAGTTCTATTAACAAATTGTAGATGAAGTCTCACTAGATTAGGTCTAAATTAAAAGTTTTGGATCAAGTTGAGATCGTCCAAGAGGAGGAAAAAGAAGAGTAGGGAAGTGATGAAGACACACATTAATTTGTGTTAATCCCTCCTCCTAAACTAGTGATGTTCTTAGTAGTTATTTCCCCACTAGCACCACTCATCACTATTACAAGGCCATCCTCAACATCCACAACTTTGGTGGGTTTCTACACTAGGCCCCTTATTTAGATTATGGACCAAGTGAAGGAAAAGAAAGATGTGATGAGTAAAGTAGGGGATATTGATATATCCTAAGTTATTCAAAAGCAAAAGGCAAAGCCCCCAAAGAAGGCTAGGATGCATGTCAGAATGACATTCATTGACATAAGGGAAGGAAGTGTTGAAGTAGCTATTCCTCCTCTAGATGCATTGAAAAAGAATACTCCCATATAATTTTATTCCATATATAGCTATAATATTAAGGAGCCATCAAGGAAGGAATTAAAGCATACTTCACAAGTCCTAGATGACATGGGGATGCACAAAATGGATAAATATAAAGCCACCATGGAGGAATTAAAGGCATAAAATTAGGCTATGATTTAGTACTTGAAAAGCTACTGAGTGAGCCTCAAGCGATGAATCCAACTACCATCCAAGCTCCCAAAATTTCCCATATCCAACTTAGAACACTGGACATCACTCATGGTAAATATTTAAAGATTATAGGATGGGTGATAAAATATTGGCAACATGACTTTACAGCTTGAGGCCAAGAAGTAATCCACATACATATGGGATGGTTAGATGATGACACAGATAGGTGAGGAGAGTGTAGCTCCCTAGAATATATTTATGATGCTGATATCAAAAGTTTGGAGGCACTTAGGCACAAAATAGATTAAATATGTAATATGGGCAAGGATTTTTCAATCACAAAAAACATTATCTCTCTAGATAATATTAAGATGCCTAAAGAGTGCCAATTGGCTATAAAACACAAGCTCGCCATGCTCAAGAATGGTCATTTTGATTTAAAAGGAGAAGAAAAGTCTCTCAAGACTATGAGAATAGATATTGAGGCCACTCTAAGAGTAATGATAAGGTTGGATGGTGTGGTGGACCTAAAAAAACAAATATTGAAGAAGGCTCTAGAGGATCTCATCAATACACCTCATGGAGCTTTCAATGGCCAAAAAATAAAGGACCTAGTATCTCTCAAAATATCTTATGACAAATTGGAGGCATTGATATGAAATAAATAGGGAGTGCTCTAGAGAACCACCAATTATCGAGAGTAATATGATGCCAAATTAAATTACCATATGGGCCCAGATAGAATGATCCTTGTTAGTATGATCGAAAATTTTGTTACACAAAAAGACAAGCTAGAGAAGGACAAAGTCATTGATGTGGATTCTACATCATGATGAGATACCCCTAGTTTCTTTCCCAAAAATGGAATTATCCCATACCTCCCTTTCTCTTCTTGTCCTTTTCTCCTTTTTGTCTCTTTTCCTTCTAAGGAACTTTTGTATTTTGCCTCGTAGTGGCACATCCCTTTTTGAATTTGTTTTGATTAAGGGAGGGATGTTTTTATTTATTTGTGCAAGTGGAAAAAGTTTTGTTTTGTCCATTTTGGGTTATTTTACTTTTACATAACTTTAAATATTATTTTATAGTGGGAAATAATATCCTTTTTCATCATGAGAGCACACTTGTAGGTCTGATGAATCAATTTCATTACAACCCACTCCAAGCCCATGAAGGAATCTTCCAGTTGGAGTATCTTTATAGAATATGCCAAGTATGGTTATGTAATTGTATAATTAAAGTGGGTATGTCCCTTCAAAAATAGTTAGATAAAAAATTTAAGTGTAATAGAGATATCTTAGAGAGTCATCCATGTGTAGTGCCTTGGTGCCAAATCGATTTCATTTGTAAAATCATTGGTAAACTTTGAGATCATCTATGATATTCCCTTATTACAGAGTCATTTTTATAAAGTGTCTTATGATATCTAATTTTAAATAAATATATTGTGATCAATATTTTCCTAGTAAATGAATAAAATATGTTCATGGTTTCCATTCTATCTTGTTGTTTAAATGCAGTGTTTCTTTTCACAAGCTAAATAGATTGGTTGTCTAGTGTATGTTTATTTATGGTAGTCATTTAAAAAGTGAAACCATAACATAAAATCATTTATATTTTAAATTTTTAGGAATGAATCATTGATATCCTTTATAAAGGTAGTCTTGGGTTCATAGATACAACAAGAAATCATTTTTGAAAGGTAACTTGTAGTATTGATTGTAATATTTCAAGGACCATATGTGCGTAGTTTATTCTTGGCTATTTTTAAAATTAAGAAAGCATTTGTTGATAAATGAGATATCATGATTATGTGAACCCCTCCATATTTAGTTATTATCCCTTTACATCTCTTCATCTAAATTTTCTTATAAACATTATCCTACCCTATTCTACCCCATATATAGCATACAATAAGTGTTGCCTACCTGACAATGCACTATACATTGTTCACCTAAAGTGTATTCAATTTATATGCTCAAAATACTAGTGATACAGTCCTCACCCCTTATAATTCAATAATAATATCTACATAAAATATTTCATCCATTTTCCCATTTATCTTAACTAACTTTTATATGACTTAAGCATTCATGCATTTTGTGTGACAACCCTTCTAGGGTGGAGTGTGGGAGTTTGGTTATGCTTTGGTCATATTCCCTCTCTACAAATTGAAAATCCCCATGAAGGTTTAAGGTATAAAATCTCTTCACCAAAATTAGTTACCCCCACTTATAGGTCCTCTCACCTTAATTTAGGTAGATCCAAAATTAGGAGGGAACTAACCATCCCCTTTGATAGGCCTCTCCCAGTCATTGTCCCGATTCAATTCTTTCAAGGTGTTGAGACTTCCTTGACTTCAAAGGCATATATTTATGGATCTTCAACTTTGACTTGCATTATCCTTCTTGATCTTTCTTCTAGGGTGTGTGAGTCTGAGAAATAATGGTACATGACTGAGAACTAATAGGCCTTTTTTGATGTCATTGTTGGGGACTTAGAAACCTTTTGATGGGCTTGGTTGTCAAAAAATATTAAGTGTTTCACTTGCCTTTCTTCCAATTTGAGTTTATCAAACTTATTATATTGTTGTTCTCATAATACTCTTTAGAATATTAACCCCTAATAATGGGAATCTATTCAACAACTTTAAAGGGTGTTATTAGGGTGTAAAAGATAGCCTCTCTTTATAGTTGTGCCTAGTTTTTGTTGGTCTAGAAGTATTATTTCTAGTGATGACTCCATTCTATCATAAATTTAAAGTGCCAGTGCCTATTATTTGTACCTTCCTTTATTTTTGAACCCTCTCTTCAGCTCTACAACTTGGAGGGTACTAGATCTTAATTTTGAAGGAATCCTTAAAAAGAGATTATCCCTAAATTGAAAATCCCTTCTAGAATAACCCAGGTTTGGAAACATATTGTGGGTTAGGGTTCAGGCTATCAAGTAAGACCTAATCAATTTATTCTTCTTCACACACACCCCTTGTTCTCTAACATCCCATTAGTTGAAGGGTACTTGAGTGCTTTAGATAGTTTTAAGCTCCCTGTAAGTCAAGCTTCTTCTACCCAAAGAAGCATTTCTCCCCTTTATAGTTTTCTATGTAGTGATCACTCTCACCTTCCCCCTAGTTATCCTTCATTATCTAATTCAAAAATGGGATATCGTGATGTAAAGAGGAGGATGTTCAATGTATATAATGAAAATGATGGTGAGGAGGATCAATATTTGGGTAATAGGCATAGACCATTTATGATTCCAAGGTTTAGAACCATCAATTTCATTAATATGCCTAGATTTCCCAATGAGGACCCTGTCAATATTAGGAGTGTTCTACCTAAGTTCCAAGGAAACAATGTAGTGTCTAGAGAGTAGCATTTGAAATACTTTTTAACTATTATTGAAGATTATGAGATTGACTTGAAGGATGTGTGTATAAATATCTTTGTCAACACACTTGTAGAATAATCTTGAGAGCGTTTCAAATCCCTACCTAATGGATCTATAGATACCTAGCATGAAATGATTGATGCATTCAAGATGTAGTTTGGTGAGAGTATAGATCCTTAATTCTTATTTAACAAATTTAAGAACCTCAAAAAGAACCCCAATGAATGTGTAAAGGATTTTAGTTCAAATTTTAGTAAAGTATTGAGGAGGTTGCTTGAGGATATTAGGCCCAGTGGTGTCACTTCCCTAATTATGTATTATGATGAATTTGACAAGAAAGTGTTCTATTATCTTAGAGATAAGGCTCCCACAAATCTAAGTATGGATTTTAATTTGGATATCCAAATATAAAATAACATCAAAGCTATGGGTAAGCATTTGAATAAAAGGGTTGATGTTAAGCTAATGAACCCTAAGAAAATGCAAACTTTCCACAAAGGAGTGGACTTAGAAGAGACAATGAAGACCTTGGTCATTTCCATCAAGGAAATATCTTAAAAGTTGGCTAGAGCTAAGAAGGGATTATCACAAGGTACCTCCAATCATGATGATAGGAGGTAGCATAAAAGAGAGGATCCAAATTATCCCCAAAATTAGGGTCAAGGCTAGACACTTTTCCAAAATAGAAATAATGGCAAAGGTAAGGGGAAAATAAGGGATGACAAGAATCATACTAGGGGGGATGGAAGGGATGTGCCAGATCCTTTGGCCATAAAGATTAATGTAGTTGATGATGACATCGACTTGTGTGATAACTGTTTCCTCCCTCACCACCCATGTAGCAAAACCTCTGAAGGATGTTTAAATACAGTTGGTTTTGAAGCTACATCTAATGAAGACAACCTTTACATAGTATATTTAAAAGAGGTGGAGAGATACATCTTTGGGGAAAAGGAGGTAGGTACCCTATCAGTCCTAAACTATGAGGATACTCCATCCTAAGATTGTTTCAATTTTAATTTTAATGAACTAAGGGAAATGGTTTTATCTCCATATATAAAATTAATGGGTGTTACCACTAATCTAGCATTCTAGGATGAATGGGAGAAGGTAAGATCTCTATCCCCAAATTTTGTCTACAAAATAAATATGATGCATGAGTACGATTTTGTGGTTCATTATTGTGAATTCCTAAGACCAATGATGAAATAAAAGTATGGGGACTCTCCCCCATCAATTGAGGATCAGTAGTTGATGATTGATGCTACTATTACCCAAGAAAAGGAATATAATATAAGAAGTAAGGACTAGAATACTCCCCAAAAAGATGAATGTGTTCTTGCTCCTAGGATAGAGACCAAAGATAAAGTAACCACTAGAACTAAGGAGGTCTAAAATCTTGCTAAGCCTGGTCCTGCACGCTATCATGCTAAACCAAGAGCTACACAAGCCAATAATTAGACCCCTTTTATGTCTAACATTCCTAAGAAGGATAAGACTAGGAAGCCTCATTTGAAGAGTGAACTCAAAATGTCATAAGTTTACTCATTATTACTCCATTACCTAAATACAGTGTTTGTGACATTGGTGATGTACTAAGTCAGATGAAGGTCATAATACCTTTGTGGATTTGATTATGATCCTGGAGCATAGACAAATAAATTTTGAATACTTAGGGTTCATAGAAAAGGTTACATCTAATGAAATTGTTGAGGCATATCCTCTTTTCGTTCTCCTCAAAGAAAATAAGAATGCCTTTGAATCCTTTGAGAAACACTTGGAAGTGTACTTGGGGACAACATTAGTAGAGATCCAAATGGATGTTAACCCATTATATACCACTTTTGTAATTACTAGATTGATCATCCATAATTTCATGTTTGATTCTATTGCTTCCTATAACATCATGCCATTGGTTGTGATAAATGAACTATGCATAAGAATAACTATAGCTTGTGGATGATGCCTTGCCATGGATTCCAAAGAAGTTCCTATAGTTATCATGGTAAAAGGGTTGGTGGTACAAATTGTGCAGTACCAAAATATTTCCTAAGTATGGATGTTATTATTGTAGACTGTCAACTTAAGTGGGGTATGTTGCTCTCTTAGAATTAGTCTACTAGCATTGGTAACAATGTTCAGATGGATTTATCTTATGCCACAATACCTTTAGATGGAAAAATGGTTTCTTAAATTTGGAACCACAAATTCTCCATATCTTGGAAGACCCCAAGTACCATCTAGATGAAGTGTTATATGTAGACACAGACATCTGAAGCTTCAAAGGAAATGTTGAGTTTATAGAGATGCCCCTTGATGTTGGTATCTAAGATGATGAATCTATTTGGGTTATGCATTTTGATGGAGCATATTCCAATATTATAAATGGGGTTGGAGTTTTTTTTATACTCCTAAGGGCCAAATTTTTTAGTTCTCCTTTATTTTAGCTTTTAATTGCACAAACAATATTATAGAATATGAATAACTTATGATAGGCCTCCAAATTGGTTGAGAATATGGATTCAAAAGGTTTTTAGTGAAGGGTGACTTTGAGTTAGTGGTTAAATAGGTTCAAGCTATTTAAACCATGAGCTAAAAGAGGTTGAAGCAGTACCAAAATGTTCTTTAGGATTGTTTGGAATGGTTTGATGCTTTCAACATTTAGTACCATGCCTAAGAGCTAAATTACTTGGTAGATGTTCTTGCCAAAAGAGATATATAATTTAGGATTGAATTTAGAGGTGCCATTTGTGAATATCAAGTTGAAACATTGGTAAGGCCTTCTATTATAGACAATACTAACCATTGGTAGGTATTGGATGATGATGATGATCACATATAAAGATTTACATGTTGCACAAAGGAATTTGAGGGAGTTATTATAGATTGGGAGTCAATGATCCATGTTTGTGATGTGAAGGAAACCTTGTATGGGAAGTAAATAATCCATCTCAAGATTAATACCATCCCTAAGGGATTAATTAGTCTTGAGGAATCTTTTGATGGAGTGGACCAAATCAAATTTAGAAGTACTTTTGTATCAAAAGAAGTGACTGAGATTAACATTGGGACACCAAAAAACCCAAAGAATATCTAGCTTGGTGTTCACCTAAGTAAAGATGAAAAGAAAGCATTCATCACTCTATTGAATAAACACCAAGATTTTTTGGTGTGGACTTACGTGGAGTTAAATATTTATAGAGAGGATCTATTTCAACATGTTATTCCCCTACATCCCAATACAAATCCATTCCACTAAAATCGATGGATAATTAACCCCATCTTGTCCATCAAAATTAAGGAAGAGATAAGAAAGATAAGGGATGACGAGATCATCCAACCCATCAAATATTCATCATGGGTGGTAAACCTTGTCCCTGTTAGAAAGAGAAATGGAGACATCTAGCTTTGTATAGATTTCTAAAATTTAAACAAGACATATTTTAAAGACAATAATATACTACCTAAAATGGATAATATGCTTCAATATATCACTAGATCGGAGCTATTATCTATTTTAGATGGTTTTTTTGGATACAATCAGATGGTGGTCAAAGAGTCATATAGAACTAAGATTGCTTTCACCTCCCCATGGGACACCTACATATATGTTCAAATGTCTTTTGGTTTAGTGAATGTAGGTGCCACTTTTTAGAGAGAAATGGATATAGCATTCATTGGATTTATTGGTTGATTCATTATTTTCTACCAAGATGATGTCACTATGTACTCTAGAAAGAGGAGTGATCACCTAACACATTTGGACCAGTTGCTTATTAGATGTTAGGAGTTTGGGATTTCCTTGAACCCTTAGAAATGCCATTTTGGAGTGTGAAAAGTGAAGCTAATGGGATACATTGTATCCCAATAAGGTGTTATGATAGACCCTTAGAGTCTAAAAGCCATAGATAAAGTGACCATCCCATAAACCAAGAAAGGTATTCAATCTTTCCTCAGCCAAATTAATTTTGTTAGAATATTTGTGTCTAGTTTTGTAGAGATTACTTTACTGATCAATTTAATGTTTAAGAAGGATCAAACCATAAATTAGGAAGAAAAGGTTACCCATTCATTTCAAAACATCAAGGCAGCCTTGAAAATGGCCTCAGTGCTTATTAGCCTAAACTACAAAAAAGGGTTTTAAATATTTTCATTTGCATCTACACATATCATTACTACATTACTGCTACAAAGGAATGAGGAAGGTCGTGAACAATGAATTGCCTTCTTTAGCAAGGCACTTCAAGGATCTGAGCTTAAATATATCATAATGGAAAAGCAAGCCTTTACTCTTTTTAAAGGCTATCAAATAATTTAGGTCCTACATTTTGAGTTTAAAGATTATTTCCTATATTCCTCAAACTATGGTGAAGGACATATTAACTCAAAATTAAACTACTGATAAGAGGTGCCATTGATTTAATAAACTACAAGAATATGACCTAGACATATAAACCACCAAGCTTGTCTAGGGCATGGGTTTGGCTAAGTTGATGACAGAAGTGAATTTAAAAGCTATGGAGGTAAATAATGTGGAGATATGATGGATAATTATGAATCAAAGTATAATATATCCCGATGGTATAGAAACATAGTGCATTACTTGAGGATTCTATGTTGTCCTCCTCATCTATAAAATAATCAAAGAAGGACATTAAAGCTGGTATCTCATAAGTATGTTCTATTGTAGGATGACCTTGCATGGAGAAACCATGATGGTGTTCTCTTAATATTTTTAGTAGAGAGTGACATCTCTCTAATAATGAAATAAATGCATAGTGATGTGTGTGGTAGCCATTTCACCCCAAAGGTCACTACACACAAGATCATGAAGGCTAGATATTGGTGACCTACACTATTCAAAGATGTAACTACCTCGGTTAGAAAATGTGAAGAATGTCAATGGTTCTCTAGAAGGATGAAGGCATCTGAATCAGTTCCCCTATAACTAGTCTTTATTGAGGGGCCTTTCAGTTAATGGGGGATGGATTTTATAGGTGAAATCTTAGGTGCCTTAAGCATTGGTCATAAATGGATCCTAGTGGCAACTGATTAATTCATGAAATGGGCTGAGGCAATTCCTACCAAGAGATCAACCCACCAAGTAGTGATTGATTTATTATTAAACAATATCATTTATTGATTTGGGGTACCAGTCAAGATTGTATGTGATAATTTTATGTGTTTTAGAGCTAAATAGTTGAATACATTATGTGAGGATTATGGGACTACTTTGGCTTATGCATCCAACCATAATCCTCAAGGAAATAGACAAGTAGAGTCTAGCAATAAAAAATTATTAAAAATTATAAAGGGGACTCTAGTTGACAACAAAAGAAAATGGGGTGAGTAATTAAGTTAACTTCAAAGAGATCCATTAGAAAAAACCTATTTGAGCTCATGTATGGGACCCAAGTTGTTTTGCCTTTGAATATACAATTGCCTACATACCAGTTCATGTGACAAATGATCAAGGTGGGAATAGAAATAATCCACTATAAGGGGAGAATCGATCAGATCATCAAACTTGATGAATCCAAGAGACATGTTCATGAAAAACACATAAAATTTAAGGAATGTCTCAAGAGGATTTTTTATAGGAAAAGTTACTCCATGAAATTTTTAGGTCAATGATATAGTTATACTATAGAACAATAGATATGAAGATAAAGGGAAGCATTTCAAATTCAATTCCCTTTGGATAAGTCCTTACACCATCAAATTTTAGATAGGAAATCACACCTTCTATCTTAAAGACATTGACAGAGAGATTTTGGAGTTGATAGTGAATGGTAGACATCTTAAGCATTTCCTAGATTGAGTTTTTATTTTCTCATGTACATATGTATATAATTATCTATCTTATGGTCCCCTTGATCATATTGTATTTTATCTATCCATATCTCTTTTCTTTTTGATTGATTGCCTTGTTGAAATGGTTATTCATCCATGGTATGTTTCTTATTGACTCCATAGCCCAATGGATAGGCAACTAGTCTAAAATTATTTGCGTACCCATTAGGGATACCCATCCCTAAGCATGAGCTTATGTTAGTGCCCAAAATTGCATATGGTTAATTTAGGTCTTTATATGGTAAATGTCTTGTGCTAGAGCTAAGTGAGTTTCAATGTCTTAGTTTCTTACATTCATTATCAGGAGGAAAGGTTAGGACATGTAATTTGAGAAATCTTGTTTGTTATCTCGGTTAGACAAGTCTAGAGGGACATCTATCAAAGATGGAAAATACCAAAGGAAGGTTTAGGAAAGATTAAAAAATTAACCACATGTGGAATAAGGAATCTATGGAATGAGAGTTTATAGTAACCAAGGGAGGGTGTAACCAAGTATTTTTCCAAAGATTGGATCCTTCACACTTGAAAGATGAAGTATGTCAGTGTCCCATATAAAAATAACACATTGTACTTATGTGTTTTGGTGATTGAGGTGAGGAGTAGTCTAATGAACTAAATGAAAAATATGTATTTGACTTAAGGGACCCCCCCCCCCCCAAAGAGTGAGATTCAAGAGATGGAAGGATTTTTACTCTTTCCCTTTTAGAATAAGGTTGGTATAAGTGGAGAAAGTGGCCATGATCCTAGTTTATTTTGATTTAGACACATGGTTGAACATCGGGCCCTCAGATGTTTTAGGCCTCTTTAAAAAATTGGCCCACTTACCTTTTTGTGGACATGGTGCTAAAAATACCCAGGGTGTTGATGTCTATTTTTAATAATAAAAACTATTCATGCCACATGGAGGTACTCATGTGCTTATTAACTTCATGACCTTTTTATAGATTGCCTCACTCAATATTATGGACATTTTGCAAAAGGTCCCTAAAGGCCTGAATGCCTAGGTTTTTGTAAAAGAAAGATCATTGTAGGTTATGTCATTGGTTAATCAAGGACTTGAGACTTCTTGTCTCATATCACATTACTGTCATAATAGGTAAAAAAGGTGAGAAAATCCCTGAAGACTTGAATAAGATTTTTTTTAATCTATGATTCACTCATATATTTCCACGTATTGTGAAATAGCAGGTAATTAGTGCATAAGGGAATTCTTGACATTTTCCCTCTATTTTTCAAATGAGGCTCAAGAAATTAATGGGTGTAGGTGCTGATTTTATACCTTATCTTGGAGCATTAATGGTAACCCCAATTTTAAAATGTAAGGGATTATAATTAAGTGTTATTATTAATTTTAACTTACCTTTCACATTTAGAGCTAAATATTTGTGCTTCCAAGTGAATAAGTGTGCTAGAGTGAAGAACAACATGAAAATATTGAATCAAAGTACAAGTTTTAAAGGATCTATACATCCACCTAGGTGTAGCCTCTATTGATACCAATGACATCTACTTCAATAACATCCAATGGAAGCATCATATCAATATTAGATTCAATCAAGGACACTGATGTTATGAATTTGGATTTTGGCTCACTGGTAAATGTTTTGCAAGACCCCAACCCCCCATAAGTAGTTACTAATGTTGGCATGAGCTGCATGAAACTAGCAGTAGTGTTTCCCTTAGATGCTCCATACCTAGAGCTCATCATAGCATGTGCTCAAACATATCAACTAGATACCAGAATCATCATCAATGGTATTCATTCAATAATATGCTCCTTTAATTTATAATCCCTTAGAACCATGCTTGGAATTTCCCCTAAACCAAAAATCATCACATTCATCATCAAGGAATGCTAACAATATGCTGAAAATAATGAGAAATCCATCTGAGAGGTATTAAACTCATGTTGGCTAACCAAGAAAATAACCAAAGTCTCAAGAATGTCAAAGAACTTGAATTTGGTAGAATTTAATGAGTTTCCTTAGTATGTTATAGCCATGGCCACCAAAATTTATGGGCTACCGATTACAAAGAAGTTTGAGACATGACTATTTTTAATCATGCTCTACATGTTGGAAGGGAAGAAGAGGATCGACTAAGCCACCATCCTCAGTGACAATTTTCACACACAAATTATGTACCTCCAAGTAACCATCACCTTCAAAGATAAATTTCAAGGTACATTTTATATGTCTTCCTACCTGATGTATAGTTTGGCACACCCTAGGTTTTTCTAGGGACTTATTGAGAACCTCATAGGGATGAGGATTTACAATATATATCTTGAGGTAACCTTGGAAGGTTCTATGAATAGTATTTTCAAGGTGCATAACTACTTCTTCAACTCCATGATGAGTGTGCTTTACCCCCTAAGGAGACTAAATAAAATGTCTACAATTCCCAAATAGATAATTGAAAAGTTTGACACCACTTATATTCAGTTTAAAACATTCACGTACATCAAGGTAAGTGGGTATTCTAGATGCCCATTCAAATTACCTAGATACCTAGATGATAGATTGGAAATAATAGAGTTGTGAAAGAATATGCTACAACCACATGAAATGATTCCATCAAAAAATATAAACAATCCTTTCAAGTTTCTTGTGGTGATTGGTTTCTATTCATGCCCTTGTATGGCCAAGACAAAGGGGTTGGAAGTGGAAATGAGTTTGTACACACTTGGTAAGATGCCACCCCAACCCAATTAAGACATAAGGTGGTTGATAAATATGGTGAAAAATGTGTTATGGAATCATTCCCATTATGAATACCTATCATCTAATTGTACCACTGAAGAAGATGCTAGAAAGTGGGAATACATAAGATTAACAGTGCAAGAGGTCATAACATATGACATCATTCCTCTCCCCAAGGACATAGTCAATGACAAGATGACACTCTCTTCCACATACAATAGGAGAAATATTAAATCATATCCCATCACTCTACTAGATTTTTCTAAGGAAGAAAATGATTCCATCCCCAGGTGAGCAACATGGATAATGAAAAGAACCTTTAGGTTATTAAAGGAACATGGGGTCGACCTTGTAGAATACAACACCCCTACCTTAAAAGAGTTGAGGGAGGTGAAATAATTGAATTAATTCCTCCCTACACATAGTGGTGACCCTTTAACCTCATCATCATCTATAATAAGAAGAGGGAAAATAAAGTTTGGAGACACCAACTTCATTAAGTCAGTGGACATCAAGAAAATGACTATATCCTAATCCAAGCTGGGATGTCTTTATTGAAGATAACAAGCGTAGCTAAAATTTGGGATAAAATTCTCATAGGTTAGGTCACACTAGCTAACACCATCCCTATTTCAATTTTGGGGAGGGAAGCTCTAGGGGTACCAACCATCTCAATAGCTTATCCCATGGCCAATTAAGCACTAGTCCCAATTGTCCTACCTCCACAATAGGCTATAGTTGAGCCTCTTCTAAAGATATATTCAAGGATGAGAGGAGGTGAGGAAAAAGAGGAGCCACTAAAATAAAAGAGAAATAATAAAACCCTCCAACCTCTAGCCAAATCTCTGATCAAGCAAAGGATAGTTCTCTTCAAAGACCTAGTCATCGAGGAATGCCCCTAGGAAAAAATATCAAGTTTCATGTGTGTAGAGGGTTAGGGATATGAGCAAGGGGGAGGACTCAGATGAAGAAAAGCTGATAGTTAAGGTAATGAAAAAATATCATGCCTTCACTTCCCCTAAAGTGAGAACTGGGTAGAGCACCCATAGGGAGAAATGTGACTCCCCATATAAAATCTTGATGAAAGGAGCATCTATATAAGGGGAACCTATAATAGAATAAGGTAAAGGTGATGAGGAAGGGGCCAAGACTTTAGATGATCCTCTATATTTTGATGATTTTGTGAAGGTTGGTGCTAAGGTGGTCACCCAAGTAGAAGCCCTAGCTAAAAAGGAGCCCCACTCCCCAAAAATAGAGGCATTTATCTAGAATGTTATTTCTCAATCACCTAGGTAGGACAAAGTTGATGAAATCAAGAACACCCCAAAGCAAGATGATGGGGATCAGGGTGAACTTGTGGATGATATTTAATCCCCCAGTAGTAGCACAAATTTGGGATAATAAGAGAAAGATAAAAAAGAGATGAGGGATCAAGCCTACAAATGGGCACCCCTATAACTTTAGAGGTTAATAAAAGGGCCGAGGAGAGTGTCCCCAAGGATGCTACTTCAATCAAAATCCCTTGAGGGATTCTCCCCACCATCAAGGTGCATGACCCAAAGAAGAATAAAGGTTCTGAGGCTATGATTGGTGAAGAGTCACCTAAACAGAACAAAGAAGTCACCATAGCCTTTACGGACCCAACAACCTATGGTGTTATAGAAGGAGAAGCCATTGTTCTATCCTCCATCCAACACATAGAAAAAGGGAGTTTCAATGAAAAATAATGCATGAAGTCTCATCATCTTGGGTATAATTTCAAAATTTTGGATCAATTTGAGCCAATCCTAGAGGAGGAAAAAGAAGAGCAAGGAAGTGATGAAGATGCACAACAATTTTTGTTAAGCCCTCCACCTAAACTAGTGATGCTCCTAGTAGTTATTTCCCCACTACCACCACTCATCACTATTATAAGGCCATCCTTAGCATCTATAACATCAATGGGTTTCTAGACTAAGCCTCTTATTTAGATTATGGACCAAGTGAAGGAAAATAAGGGTGTGATGAGAAAACTAGGATATATCGATATAGCCTAGATTATTCAAAAGCAAAAGGTGAAGCCTCCAAAGAAGGCTAGGATGCATGTTAGAATGACATTCACTAATATAAGGGAAATAAGTGTTGAAGTAGCCATTCCTCCTCTAGATGTATCAAAAAAGGATAATTCTCTAGAAAAATATTCCATCTATAGCTACAATCTTTAGGAGCCATCAAGGAAGGAATTGAAGCATAGTTCACAATTCTTAGGTAATATGGTGATGCACAAAATGGATAAAGATAAATCCACCATGGAAGAATTAAAGGCAAAAAATTATGCTATGATCTAGTACTACCCTAGGTGGTGACTCCAACTACCATCCAGGCTCCCAACCTTACCCATATCTACCTTAGAACACTAGACGTCACTCATGGTGAAGATTTAAAAATTAGAGGATGGGCGAAAAAATATTGGCAACATGACTTGATAGCCTGAGGCCAAGAAGTAGTCCATATAGCTATGGGATGGCTAGATGATGAGATAGATAGGCAATGAGAGTGTAGCTCCCTAGAATCTATTTATGATGTTGATATAAAAGTTGGGAGGTAGTTAGGCCCAAAATAGGTGAAATATTTAATATGGGAAAGGATGATCTAATAAAAAAACATTATCTCTCTAGATAAAATTAAGATTCATAGAGAGTGATTATTAGACATAAAGCATAGGCTCACCATGTTCAAGGATGGCACTTTTGTTTTAAAATAAGAAGAGTAGTCTCTTAAGGCTATGAGAATAGAGATTGAGGCTACTCTAAGAGCAATGCTGAGGCTGATGGTGTGGTGGACCTAACAAGATAACTATTAGAGAAGGATCTGGAGGATCTAATAGATGCACCTCATGGATCTTTCAATGGCTAAAAAATAAATGACCTCATATCTCTCAAAAAATCTTGTGACAAATTAGAGGCATTGATACAAAAGAAACATGAAGTGATTTAGAGAACCACCAATTGGTTAGAGGAGTATGATGCCAAATTGAAGTACTTGATGGGCCCAGATAGAATGATCTTCACCAGTATGATCAAAAAGTTTGTTACACATAAAGATACACTGGTAAAGGACATAGTCATCAATGTGGATTCTACATCATGATGAGATACCTCTAGTTTTTTCCCAAAAAGGGAATTATCCAATACCTCAATTTCTCTTCTTATCTTTTTCTCCTTTTTATCTCTTTTCTTTTTAAGGAACTTTTGTATTTTACCCAATAGTGGCATGTCCCTTTTCAAGTTTGTTTTGATTAAGGAAGGGACATTTTTGTTTCTTTATGCAAGTGGAAATAGTTTTTCTTTTCCTTGTGGGTTCTTTTATATGTACATAACTATAAATATTCTTCTATAGTGGGAAATCATATCCTTCATCGTCATGAGAGAACACCTACAGGTTTGAGGAATCATGTTCATTAAAACCCATTCTAGGCCCACAAAGGAATATTCTAGTTGGAGTATATTTATAGAATATTCTAAGTATGGTTATGTAATTATATACATAAAGGGGGTATGTTTTTTTACAAATTGTTAGCTTAAAAATTTGAGTGTAAAAGAGATAGCTTAGAGACTCATCTACGTGTAGTGCCCTAGTGCCAAATTGATTTCATTTGTAAAATCATTGGCAAGATTTGAGATCATCTATGATGTTCCCTTGTTATAGATTCATTTCTACAGAGTGTCTTATGATATTTAATTTTAAATAAATGTGTTGTGATTAAGCTATTCCCAGTAAATGAATAAAAATGTTCATTGTTTCCATTCTATCTTATTTTTTAAATGTAGTGTTTCTTTTCACAAGCAACTAGATTGGTTATCTGGTGTATGTTTCTTTATGGTAGTCATTTAGAAAGTATAGATATAAAATGAAATCCTTATATTTTAAATTTTGGGGATATAATAAGCCTTTTTAAGGGTAGTCCTAGGCTCGTGGATGTAATAGGAAAGAATTCTTGAAAGGTAACTTGTAGTGTTGCTTGTAATCCTTCAAGGACCATATGTGCGTAGTTTATTATTGGATGTTTTTATAATTAATCAAGCATTTTTTGATAAATGAGATATACTGATTATGTGAACCCCTCCATATTTAGTAATTATACCTCCACATCTATTCATCAAACTTTTCTTATAAACATTGTCTTACCCTATTTTATCCTGCATATAACATATAACTAGCATACCATAAGTGTTGTCTACCTGACGAATGCACTATAAATTGTTCACTTAAAGTGTAATTACTTTATATGCTCAAAATACTAGTTATATTGTCTTCAATTACCTCTTGTAATTCAAAAAAAAATATACATCAAAGATTGCATCCATTTTCCCATTTATCTTAAGTAGTTTATATATGACTTAAGCATTCATGCATTTTATGTGATAACCCTTCCAAGGTGGAGTGTGTGATTTTGGTTATGATTTGTTCATATTCCTTATCCCCTAATTGAAAATCCCCATGAAGGTTAAAGTTTTAAAATCCCTTCACCAAAACTAGCTATCCCCACTTGCAGGTCCTCTTACCTTAGTTCTAACAGAGCCAAAAGTATCAAGGAACTAACCATCCCCTTTGTTAGGCACCTTCTAATCATTGTCCCTATTCAATTATTTCAAGGTGTTGATCCCTCCCCGGTGCCAATGACATATCTTGGTATCTCCTCACCTTCAACTTGAACTCCCCTTATTGATATTGCTCCAATGGCATGTGAGGTTGAGTGATAATGGTGAGTGATTGGAAACCAATAGGACTTTTTTGGCATCATTTCCAGGGACTTATCACCCTTGTTATAGTCTTGGTTGTAAAAAAAATATTGAGTTCTTCACTCACTTTTCTTCCAATTTGAGTTTCTCATACTTATTATATTATTGCTCTCATAATAATCTTATGAACATTTACCCTTGGTAGTGGGAATATATTTAACATCTTTGAAGGGTCTTATTAGGTAGTAAAATCTAGCCTTTCTTTGTATTTATGCCTTTTTTTTAAGTTTAGAAGTCTTCTTTCTAGTTTTGACTCCATTCTATCACAGATTTAAAGTGTCAGTGCCTATTATTTATACCTTCCTTTGTTTTTGAACCGTCTCTTTAGCTCTATAAACTTGGAGGGTACTAGATATTATTTTGGAAGGAATTCTTCAAAATGTCTTATCCCTAAATTTAAAATCCCTTCTAGAATAACCCAATTTTAGAAACCTACTATGGGTTAGGGCTTAGGCTATCAAGTGAGACCTAATTAGTTTGTTTTTCTTTACACACACCACTTGTTCTCTAACATCCCATTAGTTGAAGGGTACCCAAATACTTCAGATAGTTCTGAGCTCCCTACAAGTCAATTTGCTTCTCCCAAAAGAATAATTTTCCCCCTTTATATTTTTTTTGAGTAGTGATCACTCTCAACTTCCCTCCAGTTTTCCTTCATCATCTAATTTGAAAATAGGAGACCATGACTTAAGGAGGAGAATATTTAATGTAGATAATGAACATGATGGTGAGGAGGATCAAGATTTGGGTAACAAGCATAGGCCATTCATGATTCCAAGGTTTATACCCATCAATTTCACTGGTATGCTTGGTTTTCCTAATGAGGCCCTTATCAATATTAGGAGTATCCTACCTAAGTTCTAGGGAAATAATGTGTTTATGAGATTTACTTGGAGGATGTGTTTATAAATCTCTTTTTCAACATACTTGAGGAAGAAACTTGAGAGTGGTTCAAATCCCTCTCTGATAGATCTATAGATACTTAACAAGCAAAGATTGATGCATTTAAGATGCAATTTGGTGAGAGTATAGATCCTTAATTCCTACTTGCCAAATTTGAGAACCTCAAAAATTACCCCAATGAATGTCTTAAGGATTTCAATTCAAGTTTTATTAAAGTTTTAGGGAGGTTTCCTAAGGATATTAGGCCCAGTGGTGCTACTTCCCTAATTAAGTATTGTGATGCATTTGACAAGAAAGTAGCCTATTATCTTAGAGATAAGGCTCCCAAAAATCTAAGGATGGGCTTCAATTTGTCTATCCAAAAATAAAATAACATCAAAGATGTTGGTAAGCCCTTGAATAAAAGGTGTGATGTCAAGCTAGTGAACCCTGAGAAAATTCAAACCTCCCACAAAGGAGTGGACCTGTAAGAGATAATGAAGAACTTTTATGTCTTCATTAAAGAAATATCTTACAAGTTGGATAGAGCTGAGAAGGGATTATATTAGCGTACCTCCAATCATGATGATAAGAGGGAGAATAAGAGAGATGAATGGAATTATCCTTGAGATCAGGATTAAGGTAGACCACCTTTACAAAACAAAAATAATTACAAAGGAAAGTGGCTAGCAAGGGATGATAGGAATCATACTCAGGGGGCTGGAAGGGATGTGCCAGATCCTTTAGCCACAAAGATTAAAATAGTTGATGTTGACATTGAATTTACGTGATAAATGTTTCTTCCCTCAACCCCCATGTAGCACAACCTCTAAATGATGTTTAAAGGTGGTTGGTTCTAAATCTCCATCTGATGAAGACTACATTTACATAGTAGATTTCCATGAGGTGAAGAGGTACATCTTTAGGGAAAAGGAGGTAGGTTCTCTATCAGTCCTAGAATATGAGGACACTCTATCCTATTATTGTTTCACTTTTAATTTTGATGAACCAGGTGAAATGGTTTTATCTCCATCTATAAAATTAATGAGTGCTACCACTACTCAGGCATTCTAGGATGCTTGGGAGAAGGTAAGAGCTCTATTCCTAGATTTTGTCTACTAAATTAATATGATGCCTGAGTATGAGTTACCGATTCCTAATTTTGAATTCATAAGATCAATAATGAAAGAGAAGTATGGAGACTCTCCCCCATGAATTAAAGACCAAAATTTGATGATTCATGTTGCCATTGCCCAAGAAAAGGAGTATAATCTGAGAAGTAAAGACCAAAATATTCCCCCTACAGATGAAGGTGTTCCTAATCCTAGGGTAGAGACCAAAGAGAAAATAACCACAAGAACTAAGGAGGTCTAAAATCTTGATAAACCTAGTCATTTACCCTATCATGCTAAACCAAGAGCAACCTAGGCCAAGAATCAAACACCTTTTCTATCTAGCATTCCGAAGAACGATGAGCCTAGGAAGCCTCCTTTGAAGAGTGAAGTCAAAAGTATCATTCCTCTTATTTTTGTGCCCTTAGCACTAGAAGTATATATTCTAGATGAAAATGTCACAAGTGTACCTACTAATACTCCATTTCCCAAATATAGTGTTGGTGACATTGCCCATGTACTAAGTTAACTAAAGGTCACAATACCTTTTATGGAGCTATGTAAGATCTTGGAGTATAGATGAAGAGCTTTTGAATACTTAGGGTTCACAAAAAATGTTATTACCAATGAAATTGTTGAGATAAATCCTCCTTTCATCCCTATAGAGAAAAGAAGAATGCCTAGAATCCTCTGAGCAACACTTAGAAGTGTACCTAGGGAAAACACTAGTAGAGAACCAAATATATGTTGACCCATTATATATCACTTTGGTAATTAGTTGATTGATCATCCATAATTGCATGTTTGATTATGGTGCTTCTTGTAACATCATGCCATTGGATGTGCTAAATCAACTATGTATAAGAATAATTGCAATGCATGGATGATGCCTTGTCATGGATTCTAGAGAAGTGTCTATAGTTGACATGGTAAAAGGTTTAGTGGTACAACTTATAAAATACCCCAAAAATTTCTTGAGTATGTATGTCATTATTGTAGACTATCCACCTAAGTGGGGTATGTTGCTCTTCCAGAAGTGGGATGCTAGTATTTGTGGCACCATTCATATGGTTTTATCTTATGCCATAATAATATTAGATGGTAAAATGGTTTGCCTAAATTGGGAACCATAAATGCTCCATATCTTGGAAGACACCAAGTACCAACTAGATTCAGTGTTATATGTAGACATAGACATCAAGAACTTTGTATGAAATGTTGAGTTTATAGAGATGCCCCCTGATGTTGGTATCTAAGACAATGAATTAATTTGTGTTATGTGTTTTGATGGAGCATGTTCAAATGTTGAAAATGGGTTCTAAGTTGTTTTTTATACTCCTAAGGGCCAAAATTTTAAGTTCTCCTTTCAATTGGCTTTTGAGTGCATAAATGATATTTCAGAATATGAAGCACTTATGATAGGCCTCTAGATCACCCGAGAATATGTATTCAAAAGGTTGTTAGTGAAGGGTGACTCTGAGTTAGTGGTTAAATAGGTTCAAGTTATTTACACCACAAGGTAAAAGAGGTTAAAGTAGTACCAAAATGTTGTCTAGGATTATTTGGAATGGTTCAATGCTTTCAACATATAGTACCATGCCTTAGAGCTAAATCACTTGGTAGATGTACTTGCTAACATAGTTGTTTAATTTAGGATTGAATCTAGAGGTTCCATTTGTGAATATCAAGTTAAAACATTGGTAAGGCCTTTTGTTCTAGATAATATTGACCATTGGCAAGTCTTTAATGATGATGATCATATATAAAGATTTATATATTGCATAGAGGAACTTGAGGGAGTTATTATATAATGGGATTCAATGATCCATGTTTTTGATGGGAAGGAAACCCTGTATGTGAAGGAAATAATCTAGCCAAGACTAATACCATCCAAAAGGCTTAGTTAGTCTTAAGGTAGATTTTGATGGAGCAAATTGAATCAAATCTATAAGTACTTCTATATCAGAATAAGTGACTGAGATTAACATTGGGATACCATAAAACCCAAATAATATCTAACTTGGTGTTCACCTAAGTAAAGATGAAAATAAAACATTCATCACTATATTGAAGAAATACCAAGATTTCTTGGTGTGTTCTTATGTGGAGTTAAAGGCTTATAGAGAGGTTCTCTTTCAACATGTTATTCCCCTGCATCCCAATACAAATACATTCTACTAGAAGTAGTATCCAATCAACCCCATCTTGGCCATTAAAATGTAGGAAGAGATAAAAAAAATTTAAGGGATGACAGGATCATCCAACCCATCAGATATTCATCATGGGTGGTGAACCTTATCCTTGTTAGAAAGAAAAATGGAGACATTTAGCTCTATGTAGATTTCCAAAATTTAAACAAGGAATATTTGAAAGAGAATTATACACTACCTAACATGGATAATATGATTCAAGATATCATTAGATTAGAGCTATTATCTACTTTGGATAGTTTTTCTAGATATAATCAGGTGGTGGTCAAAGAGTCAAATAGATTTAAGACTACTTTCACCACCCCATGGGGGTACTTACATGTATTTTTAAATGCCTTTTGGTTTAATAAACATAGGTGACACTTTTTAGAGATTAATGGATATAGCCTTTACTATATTAATTTGTTGATTCATTTCTATCTACTAGGATGATGTCATTGTGTACTCTAGAAAGAGGAGTGATCACCTGACACATGTGGAGCAATTGTTTATCAGATGCTGGGAGTTTGGGATTTACTTGAACCCTAAAAAGTGACATTTTGGAGTGAAAAAATAAAATTTACTGGGATATATTGTATCCAAAAACGTGTTATGATAGACCCTAAGAGGATAGAATCCATCGACAAAGTGTCCATCCCACAGACAAAGAAAGGTATTCAATATTTCTTTAGCAAAATTAATTTTCTTAGAAGATTTATTTCTAATTTTGTAGAGATTACTTTGATAATCACTTCAATGCTGAAGAAGGATCAAACCATAAAGTGGGAATAAAAGGCTACCTAATCATTTCAAAACATCAAGGTAACCTTGAAAATAACCTTGGTGCTTATTAGCCTTGACTATAGAAAAGAGTTTCAAATCTTTTCATTTGCATATATACATACCATTGCTACAGTACTGATGTAATATAATGAAAAAGGTCATGAGAAACTAATTTCCTTTTTCAACAAGGCAATTCAATGATATGAGCTTAAATATACCATAATGGAAAAGAACACCTTCACTCTTTTAAAGGATATTAAATAATTCAGGTCCTATGTTTTGAGTTCAAAGATTATTGCCTATGTTCTTCACACTATGTTGAAGGACATATTAACTCAAAATGAAACTAATGATAAGAGGTATCATTGGGTTAATAAATGACAAGAATATGACCTCGATATATAAACCACCAGCTTATCTAGGGCATGGGTTTGGCTAAGTTGATGACTAAAGAAAATTTAGAAGACATGGAGGTAAATAATGTAGAGATAATGATGGATAACTATGAATCAAAGTATAATAGATCCCCATGGTATAAAAACATAGTGCATTACTTGAGGACTTTGAGTTGTCCTCCTCATTTAGAAAAGAATCAAAGTACATAGAATTTGGTATCCCAAAAGTATGTTCTATTTTAGGATGACCTCACATGGAGAAACTCTAATGGTGTTCTCCTGAGATGTTTAGTAGAGAGTGAGATCTCTCCAATAATAAAAGAATTTAATAGTGATGTGTGTGGTGACCATTTCACCATAAAGGTCACTACACATAAGATCATGAGGGCTAGATATTGGTAGCCTACACTATTCAAAGATGTAACTACTTGGGTTAAAAAAATGTGAAGAATGTTAGTGGTTATCTATAAGGAGGAAGGCATCTGTATCACTTCCCCTATAATTAGTCTTTGTTGAGGGGCCTTTCAAATAATGGGGGATGGATTTTATGGGTGAAATCTCAGATTCCTCAAGAACTAATCATAAATGGATCCTGTTAGCCATTGATTACTTCATGAAATGGATTGAGGCAATTCCTACTAGGAGATCAACCCACTAGGTAGTGATTAATTTATTATTAAACAATATCAATTATCAATTCATGGTACCAGTCAAGATTGTATGTGAAAATGCTATGTGTTTCAAAGATAAATAGTTTAATGCATTGTGTGAGGATTATGGGACTACTTTTGCTTATGCATCTAACCATAATCCTCAAGGAAATGGACAAATAGAGTTCAGTGATAAAAAATTGTTAAAAAATCTCAAGAGGACTCTAGGTGACAACAATGTAAAATGGGGTGAGCAATTGAAGTTTTTTGTTTAGGAAGATAGGTTAAATCCAAAGATATCCACTAGAAAAAGTCCATTTGAGCTCATGTATGGGACCCAATTTGTTCTACCTTTGAATCTACAATTGCCTATGTACCAGTTCATATGATAAATGACTGAGGTGGGAACAAAAATAAGCAAATATAAGGGGAGAATCGACCAGATCATCAAAATTGATGAATCTAGGAGAAAAGCTCACAAAAATCACATAAAATTTAAGGAACATCTCAAGAATATCTTTGATATAAAATTTACACCATGAACATTTGAGGTCAGTGATTTAGTTCTGCTCTGGGATAGAAAACATGAAGATAAAGGGAAACATGGAAAAATTGATTCCTTTTGGATGGGTCCCTTCACCATCAACTTTTAGATAGGAAATCACACCTTCTATCTCAGATACATTGATGGAGAGATTTTGGAGCTGTTAGTGAATGGCAAACATCTTAAGCATTTCCTAGGTTGAGTTTCTATTTTCCCATGTACATATGTATATAATTATATATATTATGGTCCACTTGATCATATTATATTTTAACTATCCCCATCTCTTTTATTTTTGATTGATTTCCTTGTTGAAATGGTGATTCACCTATGGTATGTTTTTTATTGATTCCATATCCTAATGGATAGGTGACTAGTCTGGCCTTCTCTTTGTACTTGTTAGGGGTACCCATCCCTAATTAGGAGCCTATATTAGTGCCTAAAATTATGCTGAAGCAATTTGGATCTTTATATAGTAAATTCCCTATGTCATAGCTAATTGAGCTTTAATGTCTTAGTTTCTTTCATTCCTCATCAGGAATAAAGGTTAGAACTTGTAATTTGAGCAATCATGTATGTTATCTTGGTTAGCTGAGTCTAGAAGGACATATTTTGAAGATGGAAAATACCTAAGGAAGGCTCAAGAAAGATTAAAAAGTTAACCATGTATAGAGGAAGGATTCTATAGCATGAGAGTATATAATAACCAAGTGAGGGTGTAACTAAGTCTTTTTCCAAATCTTAGATCGTTCACACTCGAAAGAGGAAGCATGTCGGTGTCATAGATAAAAATAACATGCTACACTTATGTGTTCTGGTGATTGAGGTGGAGGATTAGTGTGATGAACTAAATGAAAAATATGTATTTGACTTAAGGGACCCCCCTTTAGAGTGATATTCAAGAGATGGGAGGATTTTTCACTCCTCCCCTTTTTTAAGAAAGTTTGTATAATTGAAGAAAGTGGCCATGATCCCAATTTATTTTGATTTAGACACTTGGCAGAACATTGATCCCTCTGATGTTTTAGGTCTCTTTAAAAAAATTCCCCACTTACCTTTTTGTAGACATGGTGCTAAAAATCCCCAGGGCACCGATGTTTATTTTTAATAATAAAAAATATTCATGCCATGTGTAGGTGCTCAGGTGCTTGTTAACTTTGGGACCTTTTTGGAAATTGCCTCACTTGATTTTATGGACATTTTCCAAATGGTCCCCAAAGGCCCAAATACCCAAGTTTTTGAAAAAGAAGGATCATTTCATGTTGTGTCTTTGGTTTCATCAGGGACTCGAGAATTTTTATCCCATAGCACCTAAATGCCATAATAGGTAAAAAAAAGGTGAGAAAATCCTTGAAGACCTAAACATGAGTGTTTTTTATTCTATGATTCACTTATATATCACCACATATTGTGAAAGAGCAGGTACTTAGCATGTAATGGAATGCCTTGAATTTTCCCTTTATTTTTCAATTAAGGCTTAAGAAATTAATGGAGGTAGGTATTTATTTTCCACCTTACCTTGGAACATTAATGATAACCCTAATTATAAAATTTAAGGGATTATAATTAAGTGTTATTCTTCATTTGAACTTACCTTTCACATTTAGAGATAAATATTTGTGCTTCCATGCAACTAAGTGTGCTAAAGTGAAGAACAACATGAATATAGTGAATTAGTGTGCATGTTTCAAAGGATTTATACTTCCACCTAGGTGCATCCTCCACTAATACCAATGATAGCTACTTCAATAACATCTAAGGGAAGCATCATATTAGTATTGGATTTAATAAAGGATACTGATGTTATGAATTTGGATTTTGGGGCAATGGTAAATGTTTTGTAAGAACCCAACCCCCCACAAGTAGTTTAAAATGTTGGAATGAGCTACATCACACTAGCAATAGCATTTTCCTTAGTTGCTCCATACCTAGAGCTTGTCATAGCATGTACTCAAGAATATCAACTAAATACCAAAACTATCATCAATGGTAGTCATTCTGTAGTATACTCTTTTACTCAAGAGGCCTTCAATACCATTTTTGGCATTCCCCCTCAACTAGAAAGCATCACACTCAATGTTGATGAATGCCAAAAATATGTTGACAATGATGACAAAGCCATTTTAGATCTAGTAAACTCATGTTGACTGACCAAGAAAAGAACCAAAGTCTCAAGAATGTTAAACAACTTGAAGTTGGTAGAATTTAATGAGTTGCCTCAATATGTTATAACAATAACCATTAGGATTTATGGGATACCCACTACTAGGAAGTTTGAGACATGGATGTTCTTAATCATGCTTTGTGTGATTGAAGGTAAGAAGACATCGACTAGGACACCATCCTTAGTGACAATTTACATGTAGAGATGATGTACCTTTAAGCAGCCATCACCTCTAAGGATAAATTTTAAGGTACATTTTATATGTCTTCCTACTTGATGTATAGTTTGGTACATAATAGGGTTTTCCAAGGAATTACCAAGAACCCCATGGGGATGAGGACTTACGAGATATATCTTGAGGTAACCCTGGAAAGGTTTAGGAATAGTTTTTGTAAGGTGCATAACTACTTCATTAACCCCATGATGAGTGTGTTCTAACCCTAAGGGCATTAAATCTGCACCAACCAAATAGATAATTGAGAATTTTGGTGCCACCTATATTCAATTTAAAACATTCATGTACATCACGGTGAGTGGGTATTTTGGATGCCCATTCAAATTGCCCAGATACCTAGATGATAGATTGGTAATAATGGAGTTGTATAGCTAGATGCTACCACCACATGAAATGATTGTAGTGAAAAATATAAATAATCCTTTCAAATTTATTGTGGTAATTAGTTTTTATTCATGTCCTTCTATGGCCAAGGCAAAGGGGTTGGAACTAGAAATGAGTTTGTACTCACTTGGTAAGATTCCACCCTAACCCAATTAAAACATTAAGTGGTTGATAAATATGGTGACAAATGTGGTATGGCATCATTCACACTATGAAGACCTATGATCTGATTGCACCACCAAATAAGATGTCAGGAAATGGGAATACATGAGGTTAACAGTGTAAGAGGTCATAGCATATGACATTTCTCTTCTCCCTGAGGACATGGTTGATGACAATATGAAACTATCTTCCATATACAATAAGAGTAATATTGAATCCCAACCCATCAATCTATCAAATTTCATTGAGGAAGATAATGATTTCATCCCTAGGTGAGTGACATGGAAAATGAGAAGAACCTTCAGGTGGTTGAAGGAGAATGGGGTTGACCTTGAGGCATACAAAACCCCTACCCTCTAAGAGTTGAGGGAGGTGAAATAATTGAATGCAATCCTCCCTACACACATTGGTGATCCTCTAGCCCCATCATCATCTACAATAGGAAGAGGGAAAATAAAGTTAGGAGATATCAAATTTGCCAAGCTATTGGATGTCAAGAAAATGACTGTGGCCCAATCTAAAGTTGGGATGTCTTTCTCAAAGATAACGATCCTATACAAAATTTGGGATAAAATTATCATAGATTAGGTTACATTGGATATCACCATCCCTATTTAAATTTTGAGTAAGGAAGCTCTAGGGGTGTTATCCATCTCAGCAGCTCCTCCCATGGCCAATAAAGCAATAGTACCAATTATCCTACCTCCAAAACAAGCTACAATTGAACCTCCTCTAAAGATATATTTAAGGAAGATAGGAGGTGAGGAACAAGAGGAGCCACTAAAATAAAAGAGAGCTAAGAAGGCCCTCTAACCTCCAACCAAATCTATGATCAAGTAAAGGATAGTTCTCTTTAAAGACCCAATCATCAAGGAGTGACCCCTAGAGAAAAAAGAAGATCAAGCTTCATACGCATAGAGGGTCAGGAATATGAGTGAGGGGGAGGAATCGGATGAAGAAAGGCTAATAGCTGAGGTAATGAAACATAGTGTGCCTTCACTCCCCCTAAAGTGAGAATTAGGTAGAGGACCCATAGGGAGAAACATTACTCTCCATCTAAAATCCTAATGGAAGGAGCATCTGTAAAAGGGGAACCTATAATAGAAGAAGGTAAAGGTGATGAGGAAGGGGCCAAGACTTCAAATGATTTTCTATCTTTTGATGATGTTGTGAAGGTTGGTGCCAAGGTATCTACCCAATTAGAATCCCCTATTGAAAATGATCATCCTCCCCCAAAATAGAGGCATTTATCTATAATGTTACTTCTTATTCACCTGGGTAAGACAAAGTTGATGAAGTCAAAGACACCACAAATCAAGACAATGAGGATCAAGGTAAACTTGGGGATGACATTCAATCCCCCACCAGTAGTGGAAAGGTGGGAAAATAAGAGAAAGATAAAATAGGAGATGAGGGATCAAACCTGTAAATAGGCACCCCTAAAAATTTAAAGGCCAATAAAGGTGCCAAGTAGAGTGTCCTTAAGGATGTTACTTCAATCAAAATCCCTTGATGGATTCTCCCCACCATCAAGGTGCATGACTCAAAGAAGAATAAAGGTTTTATGGCTATTATTTGTGAAGAGTTGCCTAAATATGATAAGGAAGTAACCAAAGCCTCTATAGACCCAATGTCCCAAGGTGTTATAGAAGAAGCCATTATTTTATCCTCCATACAACATAGAAAAATGGAGTTCCATTGACAAATTATGCATGAAGTCTCACTAGCCTAGGTTTGATTTCAAAGTTTTAGAGTAAGTTAAGCCAATCCTAAAGGAGGAAAAAGAAGAGAAGGGAAGTGATAAAGACACATATCAATTTGTGTTAATCCCTCCTCCTAAACTAATGATGCTCCCAACAGTTGTTTCCCCACTGGCATCACTCATCACTACTACAAGGCCATCCTCAGCATCTATAAATTTGATGGGTTTCTAGACTAGGACATTTATTTTGATTATAGACCAAGTGAAGGAAAAGAAGGATGTGATGAGAAAATTAGGGGATATCGATATAGCCCAAATTGTTCAAAAGTAAAAGACCAATCCCCTAAAGAAGGATCAGATGCATTTTAGAATGGCATTCACTAACATAAGGGAATGAACTATTGAAGTAGACATTCCTCCTCTAAAATGCACTAAAATAGGATAATCCCATAGAAAACTATTCCATCTATAACTAAAATCTTAGGGAGCCATCAAGGAAGGAATTGAAGCATACTTCACAAGTCCTAGCTAACATGGTGATGCACAAAATGGATAAAGATAAAACCACCATGGAGGAATTAAATATAAAAAATCAAGCTATGATCTAATACTTGCAAAAGTTACTAAGTGAGCCTCAAGTAGTGATTGAAACCACCATTTAGATCCCAACCTTTCCCATATCCCCATTATAACACTAAACATTACTCATGGTAAAGATTTAAAGATCAAACGATGGGAAACAAAAGATTGGTAATACGACTTGACAACCCGAGGCCAAGAAGTAATCCATACAGATATGGGATAGATAAAAGATGAGATAGATATGTGAAGAGAGTGTATCTCCCTAGCATCTATTTATATTACTGATATCAAAGGTTGGGAGGCTCTTAGGCCAAAATAGATGAAATATTTAATATGGGTAAAGATGTTTTATTCATAAAAAACATTATCTCTCCAAATAATAATAAGATGCCTAGAGAGTGCCAATTGGCCATAAAGAATAGGCTCACCATGCTCAAGGATGGCTATTTTGACTTAAAAGGAGAATAGAAGCTTCTCAAGACCATGAGAACAAAGATTGAGGCCACTATAAGAGCAATTTTGAGGTTGGATGGTGTAGTGGACCTAATAAAATAACCATTGGAGAAGGATTTGGAGGATCTCATCGATACACCTCATGGAGATTTCAATGGCCAAAAAATAAAGGACCTTGTATCTCTCAAAAAATGCTATGACAAATTAGAGGAATTGATATGAACTAAATATGGAGTGCTCTAGAGAACCACCAATTGGTTATAGGAATATGATGCCAAATTCAAGTACCAAATGGGCCTGGATAGAATGATCCTTGCTAGTATGATCAAAAAGTTTTTTACACATAAAGACAAGTTGGTAAAGGACATAATCATCAATGTGGATTTTACATCATGATGAGATACCCTTAGTTTATTTCCCAAAAATGGAATTATCCCATACCTCTCTTTTTCTTCTTATCCTTTTCTCCTTTTTGTCTCTTTTCTTTTTAAGGAACATTTTTATTTTTCCTGATAGTGGCACGTCCCTTTTCGAGTTTGTTTTGACTAAGGAAGGGACATTTTTGTTTCTTTGTATAATTGTATAATTTTTTTTTTGTCCCTTGTAGATTATTTTATGTGTACAGAAGTATAAATATTATTTTGTAGTGGGAAATCATATCCTTTTTCATCACGAGAGCACACTTGTAGGTCTGAAGAATCAAGTTCATTACAACCCACTCGAGGCCCATAAAGAAATCTTCCAGCTAGAGTATCTTTATATAATATGACAAGTATGGTTATGTAATTGTATAAGTAAAATGGTTCTATCCCTTTATAAATATCTAGCTAAAATATTTTAGTGTAAAAGAGATAGCTCAGAGAGTCATCCCTGTGTAGTGCCCTAGTGCTAAATCAATTTCATTTGTAAAATTGTTGGCAAGCTTTGAGATCATCTATGATGTTCCCTTGTTATAGATTCATTTCTATAGAATGTCTTATGATATATAATTTTAAATAAGTTTGTTGTGATCAATATTTTCCTATTAAATAAATAAAATATGTTCATGGTTTCCATTCTATCTTGTTATGTAAATGTAGTGTTTCTTTTCACAAGCTAAATAGATTGGTTGTCTAGAGTATGTTTTTTTTTTATGGTAGTCATTTAGAAAGTGTAACTAAAACATAAAATCCTTTATATTTTATTGTTTAGGAAATGAATCATTTATATCCTTTTTAAGGGTAGTCCTGGGCTCATGGATGCAACATGAAAGAATTGTTGAAAGGTAACTTGTAGTGTTGCTTGTAATCTTTCAAGGACCATATGTGCATAGTTTCTTCTTAGATGTTTTTAGAATTAAGAAAGAATTTGTTGATAAAGTAGATATCATGATTGTGTTAACACCTCCATATTTAGTTATTATCCCTCCACATCTCTTCATTGAACTTTTCTTGTAAACATTGTCCTACCTTGTCCTACCCCATATATAGGATACAAATAGCATACCATAAGTGTTGCCTACTTGATGAATGGATTATACATTGCTCACCTAAAGTGTATTCACTTTATATTCTCAAAATCCTAGCACTTTAGTCCTCACTTACCCCTTGTAATTCAATGACAATATCTACATCGAATATTGCATCCATTTTCCCATATATCTGAAGTAGCTTTTATATGACTTAAGCATTCATGCATTTTATGTGATAACCCTTATAGGGTGGAATGTGTGAGTCTAGTTATGTTTTGGTCATACTACCTCTCCCCTAATTAAAAATCCCCATGAAGGTTGAATTTTTAAAATCCCTTCACCAAAACTAGCTACCCCCACCCATAGGTCCTCTCACCTTGGTTTAGGTAAAGCCAAAAGTAGTAGGGAACTAACCATCCCCTTTGTTGGGCCTCTCCTAGTCATTGTCCCCATTATTTTATTTCAAGGTTTTAATCCCTCCCATGTTTCAATGACATATCTTCATGGCTCCTCATCTTTGAATCACACTCCCCTTCTTGATCTTGTTCCTAGGGCATGTGAGGCTAAGTGATAGCAGTGTGTGACTAGGAACCAACACCAAGTATGGCCTAAAAACTAACCCATAAATGGTAGAATAAATCTTGGCTCTCTCAATTTAAAGTTAGAAGAAAGGCCTTTAAAGCTTCTTAGGTAAGTTAAACTTTTTGAGAAGGTTAATTCCTAACTTCTCTTCTTTAGTAAAACCTCTCACTACTATGATCAAAAGGAATGATACCTTCATATAAGAAATATAAGGTAAGGACAAATTTGATTCAATCAAGAGAGAAATTTCTCAATCATATACACTCATCAATCCATTCTATGATAAATTTTTAACTATATATGCTTTTGGGGGAAATGAGAGTATATCAATCATACTAGTACAATAAAATAATTATTTAATGGAGTAGCCTATCAGGATCTAACAAGAACAATTGATTACTATTTGTAAGCAACTAAACACAGAATTAAACCAGAATTATAAGTAACTAGAAATCAGAATTAGCAAAGAATAAGAGATACAATAAATAATGAAAACTTGTATTAAACTCTTCTCAAAAGGAAATACAATTGAATAAATATCTCTTTCTTCCACACCTCTCAGATGTATAGACCTCTTTCCTTCAAGAGTTTTCTCTCTATCAATTACAAAAACAATTCAATCCTTAAATTGTCTATCTTACATGTCTATTACACAAGCTATGAATATATATTATATAGAATTAGGGATAATGAGCTATGCATTCTCCACCATCAGATAAACCTCTTAATCAAAGGTTTAAAACAGTCCTACCAAAAATTAGAAACGTGGACTTACAACTAATAGCTAGACTAATCATGCAAACAATCTATTCATCCACGAAAATAGACTTTCTGGATGCACAGGTCACTGACATCGGTCCTTGTCTACCTGCATATGACTGACATTAGCTGATCCATAACCGACATCAGCAGCCTCCAGTTGATCCCTGACTAACATTGGTGACTGTGTAAATACAACAACCTTGCAATTTGCTCATTGGTGAAGCTTTTAGCTCCACGACTCAACATAGCCCATTAGATTTTATGATCAATATCTTAAGGATTAGGATCTAATGTATTATTTTGTGGAAAATTAACTCCTTGTTATCATAAAATCACTTTAAAAAATTAGACATATGACCTCCAACAATAAAATATATCTGATGGTTTCACACTCAAGTGTGAAAGAGTTCTTGTTGAACAAGGACATAGGAGAAAAGAGAGTTGGTTGAATAATAAAGGTAATGGAATATGAAATTGACATCAAGGTTACCAAGATTTTGAGATAAAAAGGCCTATGTGAGTATCTATTAATATACTTAGAGGTTAATAATAGGATATTCTTAGTGCTACAAGAATGCCAACAAATTGATCATGAGATTACTTGTAGTTGGATTAGAAACATAGATACATTATTGTAAACTATTAGGTATCCACATGGTCTAAATAATGATCAAATAAGGAATTTAAAACTTCAATCAATTCCATATATCATTATTTATGGTTTATTATATAAAAAATACATCAATGAAGTTATTTTGAGATTCATAGAATCTAATCAAGTGGATAAGGTGATAGAAGAGTTTCATGATGGCCAATTAAGAGGCCATTTCTCTCCCAAAATTACTATGGTCAATGTAATGAGATCTAGTTATTATAATCACATATTATTTATAAATTCACATGCATGTGTTATAAACCAAAATAAGTGTGCTTTCTTCATAGGCAAGAAAAACTCAGAAACCCTCCCTCTCCATCCCATCAAGGTAGAGCATCCCTTCATGTAATGGGGTTTAGACTTGATTGGTGTGATAAGATTACCTTTAATTTCTAGTCAAAAGTGGGTGTTGATTGATAAATACTACTTCACAAGGTAGATAGAGTTAGTGTTACTCAAGGAATCTAATGAGACATGTGTGTTAAACTTATATGAAGGTATTGTAACTAGGTTTAGTATTCCAACTACAATCATATCTAATAATACCATGGTTTTTGTTGGCACTAGTATCACTAAATGGTTATTAAATAATGTTATCCATTTAAACACTTCTTCTCACTCTTACCCCCAAGGTAATGGCCTAGTAGAATATACAAAAAAGAATATCATAAGGATCATCAAAGGGACCATGGAGGAGAACCAAAGAGCTTGGCATATTAAACTAAAATAGCCTCATGGGATGACAAGATCACCCCCAAAATATCTATTAGAAACTCCCCCTTCATGTTGGTTTATGAGAGAGAAGAAAGGCTACCATTATCACCTTAGTTACCAACCCTTGAGCTCACTTAGCAATAAGAAGTAATGGATAATTATGTTATGACCATGAGGCTAGTAGAACTGATGGAGTTAGAGGATGTTAAAAATAAGGCAATGTACACTATGGAGCTTCACCAAGCCTAGGTAAAGAGGACATTTGATAAAAATTCAAATGATAGTGGCTTAAAATAAGTACACATAGTGTTGAAATGGATAAGGATATGTCAAAAGCTAGAAAACACACAAATTTTGATGTTGTATGGAGTGGCTCCTATGTCATAGTTAGTTGTAAATAATCTAGTTCTTTTCATCTCCCCAAGATAAATGGAGAAGACATAGTAATAGGATAAATTTAAATCACTATTTTTTATGTCTTTTTAGACCTTTTACATAGTATTCTAACTAATTTTTAACTCTTTATAAGTGTTGGTTGCACATTGTTTGAGTAGCTTAGTTATTCATCCTTTTCCCTTAAGTTTTATTACACATGTTATTGTTGTTATTAATTATTTGTTTTCTATTTTTGGGATATTTTCAATCTTCCTAAGGATATTTTAGTAGAATTTCCCTTTTAGACTATGTTTTTTCTAGACTTTATTACCAATAGATTTGATAAGGCAATTGGTTTGAGTGTTTAAGTAAGAAAACATCCCTTGGAGGTTACCAAAATGTTGGCAATCCTATCCATCCTTAGTCCCTTAGACAAATTCACACTTGGAGAGGGGTATTCTTTGAAAAAAATAGTTTATTATGAGATATATATCACCTTCATGATGACTATTATGGCCTAGAATAAGGTATGTCCAAGATTATTATTGTTTCCTAAGGAGATTGTTATTCATTGAGACCTAATAAGAATATTTTAGATCTTACGTTAGTCTTAGCCTAGTAGAAGGTTTATGTGCATGGTCCTTAATCAAGGAGTGTATCAAAAGTAATATGTAAATTCATTTCAACCTTTTCAAATTTCCATTGCATAACTAATGATTCCCATGTTACCTCTATTAGAGCCTACATGGATGTCTGCTAGTGTAGAAGATTTGTTAAAGGTCCTGAATAGGTTTATGTTTGAATTAGGGTCTATTTGAGGGCATTTAATTGAGAAATATGTCTAAAAAGGTATTATACCAAGTTTTAAAGTCATGAAAGAGGGGTCAAAATGTTCCAGAAGGTCTTCATGAACCCTCACTATGGTCATATCATGTGTACATCTATAAATGGACAACCCTTTTAAGCATTTTATTCATTTATTATGATATATCATCTTGAATGAGGTATTAAGTTGATGTTTGGCATTGAAAATGACCTATTTGCATAGTTTTTATTGTATGGACGCATTTAACATCTTATATAAAGGGATATTTTCCTTGTATAGGTTTATTTATGTGATTTCTAATGAATAGTGAAGTCAAAAAGGGTCTTAAGAGGCATAACAAGGTCATAAAAACATTAAATGGTCCCATATGAGGTATCATAAAGTCATATTTATATGTGAATATTCTTTATAAAAGCTAAATCTTATAAAAATGGTCAAAAAGACATTAAACTTTATGGTTTATCTCCATTCTTGTCCTTAGTTGGCATTCAATTCTCCTAATGTGACGAAAGTGCACCTGAATATCACTAAATCATTACTCCACATTCAAACATGATCATGGCATCTTAATTATTCCAAGAGTGTTTTTAAATTCCATTGAAGAAGTATTAAATTCAAAACACCAAAATTAAGGCTTCACTATGATTTCAAGGCCTAAAGCTTCAAGGATGAAGTTTTAATCATATTTTATAGGTTTCTTAAGATTATAGTGGAGAGTACCTCATGTTGAAAATAGGTCACATACTCTAAACCCTTTTATGTAGGTTATTCAACTAAGAGGAGATGTATTCATTGAATAAATGATAATTTTCAAGTAAAATCACATGAATATAAGCCATGAAAAATGAGTGGAGGCCTAGAAATTTATAATTTTTGGTCTTGAATGCATAATTTGTAAGGGTTATATAATTTTCATACATGGAAATATGATAAAAAGCTCTTCTTCAGTGACCTAAAATATTTACCAAGCCTCCTTAATGCTTTAACATGCAAAACAAGCCATGAAAACTTTCAAACATAAAGGTTAACAAGAAATTACTAGTTTTCAAGAGGTCTTTATTTGAGTTAGAGAGCCTAGAAATGATCTTCAAGCATGAAAAGGGTCACATGGGATCCCCTCATCATTATTAGGTCCTCACATGCCTTGAAGGAAGAGAACTAGTCTCACAATCCCCCAAATAGAGTTAACCCAGTCTAAAACCTTCCTCGTTGGCACTTAAAAGTAATTTTCATTGATAAACCATATTATTTCAAGAGTTGCATGGATTAGTAAAACATTGGAGGGAATCAATGAGGTCTTTCAGTAACATATACAAGTATTTGGAGGCATCAGGAATAAAATAGGGATATGAACAATCTTTAAGAAGCCCTGAATCTACCTATAAACAACCCACAAAAGGCATGGTTTGAGATTTATGTGCACTCCTTAAAATTCATGGAAAATAATAGATGATAGAGGATGTTAGGAGGTTTTTTTGGCACCATATTTATTCATCAATATTGATCAAGGAGCTTGGACTCATGTCAAATATTCAATACAACCATAGGTAGTCTTAAACCCTGTTAAACCCTACAACTCATGAATACATCTTTTGAGGTTTTAGAGATTACCTAAATGGGAGACATGATGTTTTAAATTCCTATAATGGTTTCAATATACTATAGGATCACCTAAACAAATGTTGGAGGTTTGAGGCCAATGGGAACCAATCTCAAGGTATTCTTGAGGTTCAAGCTTGGAAATGACCTTTATATGTCTATATAAAGAATGAAGTTTTCAAGATATATTAAGATATTTACCTCATAATGAAAGAGACAAAAAATAATAATAAAATCTCTGACTTAATTCAAAATAACTTACCAAGTGTTACAAGTTTGCATAATGTTTCAATGTTTCAAAACTCCTTGGAAGGTTGTGAGATAGGTTCATTGAGATGTCAAGTATGTTTACAAGGGGTTTAAGAGTTCTAAGAAGGATTTTGTTAATAGAAAATTAAGATATTGAGGAACATCAATAAGATAATTGAATAATATTTCAAGAGTCTCTTTATGGTCTCAAACTCACTTATAAATCATAAACAAGAGGGTGGACAATTATTATGACTTTAAGACTCCTATAAGAGGATTGCAGGCCTGTAGACTATGAGTCTTACTCTATACGGTCTTATTAAAGCTAAATGTTTCTATATAGGATCAAAGTTACAGGATGGTGAGGGAGTAAGTATTTTTAATATCACAAACATGATAAGGTGACTTACATACTTTAAAATGAGAGTTACTAAAGATAAAAGTATGAAGGTAGAATTTCCAAGTATAGTGTTGTGTACCTATGAGTGATAATTGTTCAAGAAAGAGGCTTAAACCTGAAATCATATATCTACATGTTTGAAAGATTCTAAAACTTCTATTCAAGGTTCTAAATATAATGAGAATTCCTACATGATTTATAATATAGTGTTAGATGTTCCAACAGGGTCCTACAAGTTTATGAATCCTTAGAGGGTATTGGGTCAATCACTTATAATTATTCATGATGATAATGATGGATAACCTACTCAAATATTGCATCACATGTATTCCTCAACAAGGATCTAAAAGGTTTTATTGTTTAATCAATATTTAAACCTATCATCAGGGATTATGAAGGATCTTATAGATCAAATTTAATTTTTTCAAGGGTGAAGCAAACTTGTAAGGTCTTAATGAGGATAAAAAACTTCATGATTCTGATCCTCTATTAGCTATAAGTTTTCAATACACCCCAATAGTTATTTCTTGATAGTAAGGTTTTCAAAGCCCTTAAGGAGATGTACACATAATTTGAAGTGGATTATAGTGTTCCAAGCATGGACTTTTAAATGAAGGGGTAGAATCAATAAGGTTGTGATGTTTTAATGAGAAGGACGTTGTCTTGTTTCATAAGGTTGTCATTCATGCCCAATCAACATTAGTACAAGGTTTCAAAGCATGTTTTAAGGGTAAGTAGACTTAAAATATATTATATAGCATAATACCCTTCAAATAAAGTTTCAAGTATAATGGAAAAGCTATCCTAAGCCAAATAAATCCAACATGTTTATCTCATAGGTTTTATGACTAATCAATGAGTAAATGTAAGGTGATGATGAAAGTTACAGGTGAGATTGGTGGAATTAAAAGGTTGCAAGATTGATAAGGCATGCCACCAAAATTATAATGGTCCTAAACATGGGTAAGAAATTCACATACATAAAACATTGTTATCAAAGACTTACATGACTCTTTAAGGATCTAAAATTAAGAACACAGGTCTACCAATTTGTAAAAGGTTGAATAGATTCCTAATACCACCAAGGTGCAAGTTTTGAGTTTACAGGATTAGTTGAGAAGATTGAAAAGGTATTAGGATTTATTGGTGGGTTTAAGGAACTTCAATAATAATGGCTATGGAGAACAATCCCATTGATGCCTAGAAATAATCTATAAATTCTAAAAATTAAAGGAATAAAGACAATCATCGATGCAACACCAAGGGACCTACAACAAGTTATCAAAAGTATCTTAAAATTAGAAGGTTATTAGGATTATAGGTCTTCCAAAATTTAGTTTCTCAAAGTCATAATGCTATAATAAAATGATCCTATATCAAGAATCCTCACTTGCAAGCATAACCAATAGGATGAAGTTTTAAGCATAGTTAGGGAGGTCTTAAGCCTATAACATGCCTCCAAATCCTTATAGGGCATGTTTGAATATGTCAAGGGTTTTTAAGAACAATATATAATGTTTCAAGATATAAATTGAATCTCCATAAGCCCACAAGCTTGCATAAAAATCCATTGGCATATTCAATAGGCTTATGACCAAGTTGCATGTCTTCCTATACAAATTTGAGTTATTCTATAATATAAAAAAATTATGATAATAAGTACACTTGTATCAAGGATTTATTAAGCTTATTGACAAGAAATAAAAGTTGCATTGAATAACACTATAGGCCAAGGGGAACATAAAAATAATGACTCTAAAAATCTTATTATATGTTTAAAGGGAATAAGAAGGTAAAGTGGTATATTAAGACATGATAATGCAAGTTTTTTGATCTCTCAGGGAATCCTCATAAGCAACTAAGATGCTAACTCAAATTGTCTACCACTCCTAGAGCCATCACATGGATTTCAAGGTGAATTTTATATTTATTATGATCTTATAGCTTATCAAGCATGACCATAGGTGAGGTGTGTATACACATAGTATTTTTAAGTTTTATTTATTATTGACACTTCATATCTTGTAGGAACCTATTGAGTCTCAAGATCTTTTATTGTATTCCTTAAGGGGTGCACCGAGAAAGGGGTGGGAAGACCATTGGTGCTTCAGAAGATTATCATTCCTTTGCCACTTGCCATCCACACTCTAGTCTCTTGAAACCATTGAACCTAAGCTTATTATTGTTAGTTATATATATTCCCATAATTTTTTATGTTTTATCCTGCATTTATTGCCTTAGTACCATTTTTTGGTTGTACTAGGTTGACCAAGTTGACCTAGTATAATTTCAATACTTTTTCTCTCTTTTGGTTTGTTGGCCTCTTGGCCAACGTAGCATAGACCTAGAGATTTATCCCCAAAAATGTGCTAGATTGACTAAGTTGACCTAGCATAGCTGACATTCTTGAAAGTTTATAAGGTAAATTACCACTATATATACAAGGTCATTTACCACCATTTGGTAAGAGTGAATAATTAAGGGAAGGAGTGTGAAAAACATCTACCTATTGACCATTATATTTGGGGAATAAATATTTAGGGTTCAACTCTTTATTTGGATCTCTAATCTCATCTTGTGGATAAGTCTTTTGGATGCTTGGATATGTTGTCTAGCCTAGAGATAATTTATATTGGTTATCCTTACATACCATGACAATCTCTTACAAAACACCTTGTCAAAGGGGGAGATTGAGGATCCACAAGTTCATCTTCCAAGGTAAGTATTCCTAAATTTATTCCTCCTTTGTAAGAGTAGATAAATAGAGCATATGTATTCTTATCTTCCATGTATTAGGATTTCATATACATTGACATGATTATATATTTTCTATACATGTTTAGTTTAGTTGTTTATTTGTTTTATTTCTAACCCCCACTTTGTGCCATAAGATTTGGTGTGCACTAGATTAGATTTAATTTTCTTGTTATTATATTAGTGAAATATTAAATCATAGGAATCTTTTAGGGTTGTTATGCGATTATGTTAGACTATAGGCTTTGGAACCCTATCTCACATGGTGTGTTGTGATAAGTAATCCCCTAATCAGGTCTGGTGGATCCACATATTAGTCATGCTCCTACTTAATAATTGTATTCTCCCTAATCAAAAGTATAGGTGTGCTCTATCCCTTCTGATCTAGGATTAATTTATGGACATGATGCATTTTTGATTGCATACATTCTAGTGAACATGACATGAATAAAACCCTTATTAGATTTTTTCACTTATTTCATTTCTATTCATCATTATTTTTTATCATATCTTTACTACGTTGGATTGACCTTGTTGACCTAGTTTATTTATCTGTATGTGTAGGTTTGTAGAAACATGTAACTAGCTCAACCAACTTGTTGTAGTACAAGTTTTAGAACTTGTATAATTTTTTTTAGATAATTGGATCAACCTGATCAACCTAGTGTAGTTTTTCCCAATTTTTAGACTTCCTATTTAGTCACCTAGGTTGACCTAGTGCATTTTTAGCACTTTTTAGTAGGTTTTTGTATTGCTTGGTCAGCCAACATGACCTAGTTTGTAAGTTTTTGGTAGTTTTATTCAAGGTTATTGATCACAATATTCTCTATTTTCATCTCTAAACCACTCAGGTGAGTTTTTAATTATTTTTATCTTTTTGTTTCTATACTTTCCTTTCATAATTTGTAGTCTTTAAAACTACCTCTATAGAGTTGACTAGGTTGACCCTGTAGACCTAGTTTGTGTTATGTGTGTCTTGAAATAACTAGGTCAACTTGACAAACCTAGTTCATTTTCAAAATTTACTTCCAAAGTATAGGTTTAACCCTATCAATCCTATTTTATATTATTGTTTATATAGTTTCTTAACTATACCTTGTTTCAAAGTTGGAATTAACTATATATGTTAATCAAATCTTTCTTTTCAATTATTTACATGCTTAGAATAAATCACATAGTCTAATTAGGGGATTTTTTAATTAATAATTTAGTTTCAATATTTATATTATTTTGCACACATAGCCAAACCACATAAAAATCAACAACCATTTAAACATTTGACTACCCATGCCAACCTACTTGGATTTCATTACCAAGGGAGAAGCGAACTTGATGCTCTAGTCAAGTACAAACCATGGTTAATGGTATATTTTTTATAATCACCCAAAACCCTTATCATTGTGGTGTGTGAAGTGAGGGGGTAAGCCCCAATATGAAGCCTATATCATTACCACTATAGTCCTTTTCATCCTAAACTTACCTGAAACTATCCTTAGATTGTTATCTAGTACCTTGATTATAGCCAATTTTTTTATTTACACTTAAAATAATTCTTAATAATCTAGTCAAAATTCTAGGTTAACCAAGTAGTTATCTTTACTTTCAAGTTGCTTGCTTTCTCTTTGATCAATTGTGTGTACAAAAGCTTGCATTAGCTAGCATAAGCAAGAATTTACTTTGTGTGCATCAATTGGATTGGCCAACATCAATTTAATTGACAATTTATTTCCCTTTTAGTACTTATTAATTTATTACATTACTTACAATTATCTTGATTTAATTCAGATCTTATTATCAGCTTTATTTTCTTCCCTGTCTATTGTGTTAGGCCAACCTTATTGACCTAGTATCTTTTTCAGCCCCTATACACTATGCTAGGTTGAATTGGTCAACCTAGTTCTATTTAAAACACCTTTACATCTTTCTTCTAGTCACTATTCATTGAACTAGGTTGATACTATGGATCCAATACATTTTTACAATCCTTATTTTGTACTAGGTTGACTAAGTTAACCTAGTACTATTATTAGTCACTTTTTGATCCTTTGGTTTCTCATCTTATCTCTTTTATTTTCATCATGTATTTTTTATTTTGTCATAGCTCTAAATTTTAGTCAATATACATGATGTAATATACCAATCCTATTAGGGTCTCCATAGACAAAGTAGGGATCCTTTCATAAATGATAGTAATATTCATATTGTAACCCACATAATGGACTATGGAACCCCTCCTCATACCTCTTTGTATCAAAATCCTCCTCTTCTCTTAGAGGATCATCTTGAGTTAGAGTATAGTCTTGAAATGCTTTCTTTATCACAGAATTCCCTCAACATAGAGGGAAGGATCCTTACACCATATATAACCTCATGATTAGTCATCAAGTTGAATAACCTCACTCTCCTACTCCCATTTTCTCAAATAGATTTGGGGGTACTGATTTCTTTACTTCTCAACCTCTTCCTTCAATATTTAATCCTTCTTATGCAATGATATATTCTTATTTAACTTCTTCTACCTCCATACATAATATCTCAACTAACATGATAGGTTCTACATGTAGTGGGCCCCTCATAAGATCCACTATCCTTAATCCATTTAATACTTCATAGTTTTCTACCCACGACACTCATACTTTTAGTGTTTCTTCTTGTCAACCATTTAATAGTCCATCTTTTGCTTCACAAACAAATTTTGACACTAGTGCCTCAAATTCTCATAGATCTTCTCAAGCTCATACCAATTATAATAGTGGTATCTAAGCCACTAATACCAACACAAACACCAATACTAATTCTAATAACACTAATCAAACTCATCAACTATTTTTACAAACTCTCAATCAAATGAACACATTTCAAGATCATAATACAAATCAAATGATGAGAATGCAAAACCACCTTCTTAACCTTCAATACAATCCTCAACCAATGGCTTAGGGCACACATAACTAAAATGTTCATCCTCCTCCTCTTCAATATTATTAAGTTAATTTAATTTCTCAACATCCATTAGTCAAAAAATTCATCAAGCATTTTGAAAAATAAACTTCTTACTAGCCAAATTGCTAACATTGATATTAGAGGCATAACACCTAAAATTTCTTACAATGGATCAACTAATCCTACCTTTCACCTTAAGACATTTATAAATATTTACAAAGATTTGTTCAAGTTAAATACCTTTGCCACTACCAAAATTTTAGCCAAAACTGTCACGATTGATGTCTTAGATTGGTACAATCAAATTATAACACACTCTATCACTAATTTGGAGGATTTAGTAAATGCTTTACTAGTGATATTCTAAAAAATAATTTAACCCATTTCATCAATCGAAAACAAAAATATAAAATAAAATTTCCCAAGCCTTTGTTAATTGATGGAAGACTTTATCAAATGAATGTGAACATAATATGGTAGATGACAATCTCTTTCATTTCTTTACAAATGTTTTATTTCCTAAATTACAATATCGAGTCTACACTCTTTTTCCATGTACCTTGGAGGAAGCTATCAATCAAGCCAAAAGGCAAGATTACCTCATGGATGAATTAAATCCACCCTAAATTTCATAGGCCTTCACCTCTTAGTAAAAAAACTAAAATATCATCAATGATGGTTTTACTAATTCATATGACACCATTCACAATGTTCATGATGCCATTCCTACCCCTTCTTTATAACTAGCACCTCAATAAAAGACATTAATGTCCATAGGCCTTTATCCTTAGATGAATTACTTAAACATCTACCTAGGTTTCTCCTTTGATATCTTGAACCTACTTGACCTATAAAATCATGGTATGATCCTAACAAGTTTTGTTAGTTTCATGCTAGTTGGGGTCACTCTCATGATACTTGTAGATAACTTCACAATTTATCCATGGACTTTCTTCTTAGCCCAAATTTTGATCATGATTATATTATCTATAAGTTTCAACAAGATTATGAGATTTGTTTCAAATACTATAAATCACATGGTAAAACTCAATCCTTAAATCAAGCAAATGCTCATTTAGCTATCAATAAAGACCCCTTGCCTAATCATCAACCAATATAAGAAATTCAAGACAAACCCACTTATTCCACAAATAATGAAGAAAGTATTATTGAACCACATTCTAAATATAATGTCATTAGCATGAAAATATGTGAAGAGTCATGGATTTCATTAATTTACAGCCTATCTACACTCTTCCTTCCCATAAGGCATATCATGTTATCCAAGATTCTTCTCTAACTCATTTAAATGAGTCAGGGGAAAAAGATCTTATTTATTTTGATGATCTGATTTATGATTCTCCCTTAGATGACACATCTCATACTATTTCTACTTCTCTCCCACCATCTTATAATACTAATGAAAATCTAGTTTCTACTAACACTTTTTCCAAACTTCCATATCAATCTAAACCAACTACTTCTTCATTACCAAACAATTTATAAACTTCTTCTCAACCTTCTCATTCTTATCAACATAAATTTAAATTCTCTTTAGATCCACCTTTTGAATACATTCTTAGTCATTATGCACCTATATCTAACAATTTCCTTATGGTTTATGATGAGTGGGATCCCATTATGTAACTTACTAATCTTCCATCCCAAATCCCTTTTTTTGAACTCAAGAGAAAATCTCCATGTCATATAAACTATCTCATGTAACTCTTATTCGAGATGAATATCCCTCACCCTCCTCTAGAAGGATGGAAGGATACTTTATCTAGATTAGAGTATAGTATCCCACAATAATGTGAATATATTTCTATTAACATTGATGAAACTCTTGCCACCTCTCTTTCTTTATGATTTCCTATCACATCTATGATTCTGAATGAGATTCTACTTCATGTAGATGATCCTCTATTATTTATTATCATCCAAATAGGTGATATCCAAGTTAAGTGAACCTTTATTGATGAGGGTTCTACCACCTATGTCACCTCCCTTGATTTTATTAAGACTCTTGGGTTTTCCAAATGTAATATTAAGTCAACATGCATCACATGCTAAGGATATGAAATGCCTCCTTTAGGGTATATGTGGCCTCCCATTACCATCCAAACTATCACCATTCATGTGAAGGTGATGATTTTAACTTTCCCCTTTCTTATACATCTTTATTAGTAGGTCGTGGAATCATCGTATGCAAGACATCACATCTTTCACTTACCAACACATTAAATTTTCTCACAATGGAGCCATTTGTAGGATTCAAGAACACACTAACCCTTGGAATTTCAAAAAATTATAGGATTGTGGTGTCTTCAAGATTCCTAGTCTTGAACCTTTGCCTAGTGTTCCATTCTATGAGTCATAGAATTTAAACTTTCTTGTCAACTCAACCAGGGGTTATAATGGGCATCCTTTACTCATTGGTAACATTCCTCTCAACCTTTTAGACTCTCATGATGATGAACTTGATGAAATTATCTTAAATATCAAATCTTTAGATCTCTCACCTCATCTCATCTCATATCTTCTTAATTCTTAGTATCCTCATTGTCATAATCTTCCTTATGATGTCATTCTCATAGTCTTAACCAAGACTAGACACTCTATTCACCAAGCTTCCTCTAATGACAAGGTCATCCTGACTTGTGTCATCAATCTTCATACGCTAGATTATGATGATGGATATTGTCTAAATGATCCTATTTTATATAGCCTTGTCTAGGCACATGATGCTAATATTTTTCATTACCACTCTTTTTCACTTAAGTATTTTCCTACATTTCATCATTATATTTCATTTATAGTTATTGATTCTTACATTTTCCCTCTTTATCATAGGGTAGAGATGGCATTAATACCTCTAGTATCTAAGGAACCATGCTCTTGGATTATGTTATGACTAGACCTTATCACTTTTCCATAATTATGGAAGTCCTACTTAGACCTTCTATGCATCCTACCCCTCCTTCAGTAGGGCCAACTATAGTTAAGCATATTCCTTTTTCCACTCTAGTCAAGCTTGTTTGTTCCCCTACTATTGTTTAGCCTCTTCCTGCTTCTCCTCCTAGTGTTCCTCCTATTGAGCCTAGTTCCATTCCTTTCCCATCATCACCCTCCATTGATGTTGGTTTGATTATACTACCTAACATGGCTCCTTTGCCCACCAAATGGGTCGATGAGTCCTCTTCCATTGCTTCCACTCCTATTTCACCTCTTTCCCTAAGTGTTCCTAAAACCACTCATAAATATATTTGTTGCTTCCACATGATAGATAATCAATCTTATACCTATTATTTTAAGTTGTGACAATGTCTTGATACCTTGAATCCTTTTTCCTGTCATCAAATAAAGCCATACCTCCCTCGAAGGTACTTCCTAAATATTTGCCTAAGTATGGTGAGGTATATTGTCTATGGCACCTATGTGGCACACATAACACTAATAATTACCACATTCTTCAATAACATCTTAGATATCACCTTGTAGCCATCCTTGAACATTCTACCATTCCTCCCATAGGTCATTCCTATAAGAAGCATCCTCCTTCTTCTTGCATGGCTCCACCTCCTATATTCCCTTCACCACCTTTTATGCCTCCACATATGATTCCTTCATATGTGTACCCTCCCTCACCTATGGATACTTCTCCAATTATGAGTCCTTCACCCATAGATCCTTATCCACATGTGATTCCTTCTTCTCCTATAGATCCTATTTCCATGCATTCTCTCAACCAACTTTTGCCTAACTTTCTTCCTCAGCATGATCCCTTGAGCATTCTTAATTTTTTAGTTGAGGAGATCATACGATAAGTATTTGTTTAGTATTCATTGAAGATTGATGAGACCTTATTAATAGTTTGATTACAACTTTATAGAGACATATCTGATGTATTGGATAATGTGTGTAGATAGATTTACAATTATTTATGAGCACATGCATGGTGATTCCTCATTTATATTTAGATTGGAGATGTGCTTCAATATTATTTCTATATTGACTATATCATTTGAAACTATGTCAAATTTTTTCTTATCTTATATCATGTTTCTCCTTCTTGTTGTACTATAGTTAGTTTATGTTATTATTTTTCATTTTGCATATATTTTTCTTTTTCCTATCATTGATATTTTTCCCTTATCATCACTTTCTTTTCCTTTATATTTTTTCTCTAAACTCTTCCTTTATATCTTCATGAATGTTTGGTTTCTTATCTTTATTTTTCATAGATAGTTGTCATGGTGACTTGGTTATATTTACCCTCTTCCCTTTGATTACTATCTCCTAATACCATATGATCAGTTTACAATTAGTATTTGTCATTATTATTTCCTTTCATCTAATCCTCCTTCAGATCTCCTTTTTTCCTTTCTTCCTTTTTCCACAAACTAAGCATATACATGGTTGAGACTTGAGATCACATGTTCAGTTCATTGTAAATCCTAAGTGTTCTAGTTAGTCTTTTATCTTGGTTCACTTAGCTTTCTTTAGCCTTAATCCTATAGCTCATTTGTGTGTATCACTATCTTCCTCATGATTGGTCATTCTAAATCTATATGGAGGAGAAATCTTAAAAATATTTCAAAAGAAAGTTAAAATCCAAATCATTTAAAGAAAATAAAAGGCAATGATATCAAAAGTCAAAAATATTGAATATTCTTAATAGTCTAATTATACTAAAAGATGTGATTCAAAGCACATATCCTTTTTCTAGTCAAAGCTCAAACTCCACATTTGGCCTCATGATAGAGTTGAGGTCCTTTGATGTGTGTTATGCTAGTAGATTAGTAAAGGAGAATAAAAGAATATTTTAGTGCTACCTAATTTCTCACATAAGTACCCAATATTTGTAGTAGACTGATGGCTCTATAAATGGTCATAAGGAGCGAGGAAAATGTCATGGGAAGGTAGGTCCATTTTAATTTTCCTTGTACCATTATACCATCATGAGTTGATATTAGTATCACACCTATTTGCCTACAAAGATTTGTGTCTATATAAAGTGGGTTTCCTTTGTACATAAATGACCACTAGTCTCTTGGTGTCTTCTCATGTCCTTAGTATGCCTCTTTCCTCCTAAGGTATTCTCATAAGACACCTAAGTTTTGCTGATTACACTCCCTTTTTCATTCCTTTTCCTTCATATTTCCTCTTGGGAAATATTGTTTTACTTACTAATCACTCCCCATGGGATTTAATTAATGAGTTGCTTTGTGAGACTATGGATAGGACCTGCCATCCCTTAAAAATTACCACCTTTTCCATCCTATTAACCACATCATTGATTTACCATTACTTCTCCTTCTACTTGCCACTGTTGTTTTGGCATCCCCTTGGATTTTTGTTTTATTATTACAGTATAAGACAATAGATAGGACCTGACCCTCCTCAAAAAAAATTCCAATAAACAAGTCATCATTATAAATTACATGTACTCAATAAGAGATAAGATTCAATTGATTACGAGGTTACACATCATTGACATACTTCTCATCTAGATATTTAGTATGTTTTATGTTTACTTAATTTTTATTTTGCCTTTTTAGTTTCTTATTTTTTGAGTGCATGTAAGATTACAACCATTTTTTGAATTTTTCATACTTCCCATCTTGAATTAGTAAGATAAATTTAAGACCAATTTTTTGTACATTTTATTTATATTTTATACTTCCCATCATGAAATAGTATAATTGATTGACTTTATTTTGATTTTTTATTACCATTTGTACTCTTTTTTCATACCTTCCATTTTATTACATTATTTGTCATACTTCCCAACATGATATTTAGTTTGATTTTACTTGTTTTAATTTGGTGAAAAAATATTTTACATTGGTTTAAAAACAAATCTCCTTTTACCATCTTGTTTACCATTTTCTTGGATTTGTATACTTAGTCATTCTTTGTTGTTACACATTTCCCAACTTGAACTAGTGTGCAGTAAATTTATTTGATTGATTATATTTTTTCAAGTCCTTTTTCACTCATTTATTTTTAACCATGCATGTATACTCCATAATACTAGAAAAGAAACCACACCACATATATTTCTTATAGCATATATAACAAATCTAAATAGATGTGCTTTAAATAAATATATCCAAAATAACCATAGCCTCAACCATAATGAAAACACACAACCATCATAAAGATAATATACACAATCAACACCAATAAACAAAAATGATACATCATATATATATATATATATATACCATTAAATTTATACAACATCTACAACCTTATACAAATTTTTAGCATTAGGGTTAGGCTCCATCATATCTATCTTGTGGCATAGACATATTACCTACTTAGGCCTTAATCTGACTCTTTTGAATGGTATGCTATAATGAGGTAGTCTAAGATATCAAACCCTCTACATATCCTTGTAGGTGTATTATCTACTCTTGTGCCTATACCAACTCAGCCTGGGTCACTATATATGCCTAAGTTAACTAATTCTACATCACTATATATACCTAAATCATCTATGTCACTATCTCCAGATGCACAAATCTTTCATCTGCCAAGGCCTATTAGGCTTGTGTCTCACCTACAACTATCTCTAATGGTGGTTGCATCCTCTCCCTCTACACCTTTATCTACCTCACTACCTTTCCAACTAATCTAAATCAACTTGCCTAAGTTGGGGTAGATAGTACACTCAAATTATCTAGTGTCATGGGGTCGTATGGCTATAGAGTCTTGTCTAGGATGTCATGGAGTGCTCCCCTCACTAGGGACCCCCATCTCTCCTATTCACCCTTAGGTACACCTAAAAAATCACACCATATAGATATTAGATCACTATCATATCTCATAAATATCCATCTACATTTCTCTACTAGAAAATAAAAATTTAAGAAATAATTCAACCATATTCATACCTATCTATGTCTTGGCTCTTATGATATCATCTTTTACATGATCACCTAACATAGTCTCCCTATTTACATGACCTCCTAGTACCTCCTCGACCAGTCACCTCCTCAGCTCAAATTTGTCTATCATGGCTCATGTCTATCTTAACCTACGTTTGAGTGGTCTCTCTAACATCTCCTCTAGTACATCTATGGGATCATCTAGGATGTCCATATTCTCCACTCTCTCTTATCTCCATCACCACCATATCCTTATCTTGTCTCACTATGGGGCTTGTAATGGTACATATGGTATCTCTACCTCTTCCACGTCCTCCTCTACCACTCATCATGCCTGACCAGTCCATGGTCACTCCTAACATGGCCTTAGTGTCAACCTTACTATTAGTGGTATGATTCCCCTCTTCCTTCATGGCTCCCTCACATACTGATCCCATTGGTTGGACATCAATATCAATTTTATTAGATGAGGTAAGCCCATTTATATTATCACTCATGCCACTGAATGTGGCTTTCTCTACCATGTATAATGACCAATCACCTCTCTCTTCTCTAATGCTGGTGAAACTATGTGCCAGCTCAACCATGTAACTTTTATGTGCCTATATAGTTGCCATACTATGTCTACTCATCTCATTGACTATAACACTAGCATGTATGGCATGGCCTATGATACCTAGTCCTCCCTCCATATTTTCACTCAAGGTAACCTATCATCAACCATATAGGGCAACCCAATCAGCTGATACATGGGGAATCTCTCATATATCCATGTTGTCAATAGTATGTTTGATCCCATAGTCTTTTACCCTCTAACCAACATCTTGAATAGATCATGTACAAGCTAGACCTAAATGAAAAAACCTAGATCATATATCAATCCCTCTTCTAGTATCATCCTACTCAAGGCTATCATGAATGGTAGCACTTTTCCATCTAACTCATGATAAAGCACATGTTATGTCACAAGACCTATCACAACATTCTAGAGATATATAATCTATGATATTTAGATGTTGTTCATACTAACTCTCAATCCTCTTAATATCATATTTGAGCTTGTAGCCCATATGGATAAGGCTCTCTTCTCCTCTAATCTATCTAGTATCCCTATGGTCATTGGTGTTCCTTTTATGGGTATCTTAAAGATAGAATTTACATCCTATAGCAAGATACCCACCTCTATCACATCCCCATCCACTTCCTATTTGAAGGTGTTAGTCAACCATTCCCATCATCCCAAGAACATGACTAATAAGTTATAATTGAGGGGGATCCTATAAATCTTATATATTCTTCTTAGACCTATGGATACTAGTCTAGCTCAATCTCCATCTACCAATCTCTCTAAAAAAATTATCAACCAAGCTATGTCCATCAACCTCTAAAATATTGATCATCTTTGCAATCAAGATACAAAAAAGAATGTATTAGTTCCTCCATGTAATGTATAATGACAATACATTATTTGTAAGTCATTTTCTATAGTTTTACTTAAAAATAATATTATTTACTTTTACCTTATTCATTTTATCCTATTTCTAGATTTCTTGATCCCTCTTGCCCTCCTTTGGTGATTTTAGCCCATTCTATCCCTCTTTCAGTTTTCTATACACTTTTTCATGCTTATTTTGGTTCCTTGGCCAACATAATTTGACCAAAATTTCCCTATTTTTGTCATAGTTGACTTCAAATTCCAAGTCAACCCTCTTATTTTCCCTTTCCAGTTCCAAGTTTTCATTTTGGCCCTTATGGAATAGTTTCTTGCTCCATTTTAGTTTTTAAACCTATAGATTACACTAGGTCAACCCATACCTACTGGGTCGACCATATGGATTTTACCTTGTTTCAACATACTAGGTCGACCTGGTCGACCTAGTATGTTTTGTGTGCTGACCCAATACATTATACCCAAAATGTACATTTTTCTCATTTTCTTCCTAAATCCCTCCAACCCATTTCCCATATTCCTATTTTGTACCCTTAAAATCTATGTTTGTTCACTTTTGACTATATAAATTCTAAAAAACAAATTTTATAAAAAATTCACTTAATTCAATACAAATTTCAAAAACTAGTTTGAGATCTATAGTTATGAACTTGTAGTGCACCTATTGTAGCCTCTGGGTGTCCTCATCTAACCTATCATTCCATTGACATCCCAGCCTTTTTTGGTCTCATAAATCTCTTTTATCTCTTTCAAAATTGAAAATGCAAAATGAATTATCTTGTACCCTATTTAAAAACACTTTTCAAAACAAATTCTTTCATTTATTTTCAAGAAGATTCCTTATTTTGCATATATCTTTGTTTCTACTCATTTATTTTGTAGATTGTAAAATACATTAGAATCATGATGACGTAGATATTATTTTACATTATCATATGTATATCTTCCAAAAAAAATTATTTTTGGCTATTTTTTGCACTAACTTCTACAGGTGCACCTAGTAAACTCTACATTAGACACCTTCACATTTCTTATAGTCTACTTCTTTATCTACAACACTATGGTAAGTTAAAGGTATGTGTTTATTAATATATCTATTTCATTTATATTATTTACTACTTATTGCACCATACTTAGATTGTGTGTTATCATGTTTTCTGCTAAAGCACCATCTTGTGTTGCAATTATATGATGCGTGATGAGCTTTAATTGGGGCATATGTATACACATAATATTTTTAAATTTTATTGATTCTAACACTTTGTATATTGTAAGAACCTATAAATTCTTAATCTCTTTGAGTGCTTGCCTTAAGAGGTGCATTAGGAAAAGGGTGGGTAGATCATCAGTGCTTCATAAGATTATCATTCTTTTTACCACTTGCCATCCACACTCTAGTCTCCTAAAACCATTGAACCAAAGTTTATAATTCTTAGTTCTATTTATTCCCATATTTTTATATGTTTTATCCTTCATTTTTTACCTTATCACCTTTTTGACCTATAAGTTGTACTAGGTTGACTAGGTTGACCTATTATAGTTTTGGGACTTTTTCTCTTTTTTGGTTTGTTGGCCTCTTGGCTGACCTAGCATAGACCTAGAGAATTAGCCATGAAAATGTGTTAGGTTAACTAGGTCAACCTAGCATAGCTAATGTTCCTAAAAATTTTTAGGGAAAGTTACCACTATATATATAAGGTTTTCTACCACCATTTGATAAGAGTGAAGAATTAAGCAAAGAAGTGTGAATTAACATCTGCCTATTGACCATTCTACTTGGGGAATAAATATTTAGGTTTTAATACTTTTTTTAGAGTTTTAAATTTCATCTTGTGGATAAGTATTTTAGATTATTGGATAGGTTGTGTAGCTTACATACCACAAAAATATCTTGTGAAGCACCTTGGCCAAGGGGAGATTGAATCATAGCAAGTTCATCTTCAAAGGTAAGTATTCCTGACTTTATTCTTCCTTTGTAAGAGTAGATAGATATAGAATATGCATTCTTATCTTCTATATATTAAAATTCCATATACATTGACACGAGTATATGTTTTATATGCATGTTTAGTTTAGTTGTTTATTTGTTTTGTTTCTAACCCCAACTTTGTGCCACAAGCTTTGGCGTGCACTATATTATATTTACTTTTGTTATTATTACATTAGTGAAATATTAAATCATAGGACTCTTTTATGGTTATTATGCAATTGTGTTAGACTATAGGCTTTGGAACCCTATCTCACATGGTGCATTATGAAAAGTGATACCCTAATTGGGTCTAGAGGATCCTCACATTGGTCATGCTCTTGATTAATAATTGTATGCTCCCTAATCAAAAGTGTAGGTGTGATCTATCCCATCCGATCCAAGATTGATTTATAGACATGATGCATTTCCATTTGTATATGAGGTGAAGGGTAATTTAGATAATTATGAAATATAAGGCATTAGAAAACTAATATTAGAGGTGTGTAACCCCCTCTATGAAGTGTAAATCATGTCAAGTCAACCCTCAAGGCTGTAATTGGCATGGGAAGTCTACCTACAAGTCAAATATTTAGTATACTTTCACATACATATGTGGAGTGATGGGTGAGTTAAGGTAATTGATACATGATTTTTTAAAAGATATTAACCTTGAAGGAGCATATACATTAGGTTCAAAAAATATTACTGAAAAAAATAAAAACAAGTAAAGTCTCCTCTCCCACTCCTATCTCCATCTTGTATGAGAGACCATCAAAGTGGTAGGCCTAGTGCATTGATGAGATATGAATACTCATATTCTCCATGTTTTTCCTCTCGAATGGGTTGTAATTATGATGAAACAACTACATTAATGTAGTATAGTAATGTTTTTATCATCTCTCATCTCATATTTCTTATATATTGGGTTGGAAATGCCTTATTTTTATATCCCTCTACTGGGTATGGAAAAACTATACTTCTATGAAGACTTGTAATGTTGGCTTAGGGAATTTGAATTAAATAAAGAATATTTTTTTACTTTATTTAATTTTGTATATTATATGATTTTATTGTTTTATTGATCTATACATGTGGAAGAGAGTGATATCCATTCTATATGTCCATCTCCCTTCACCTTGGCACAAGTAATCATTTATTTTATAGATCATATGTTATGTTACATACGGTTATGCAAGTGATTAGTTGTATAAGTTCATTAATTATATCCTGTAAAAGACATTTTGGTTATCCCTTCTAGTTATATAATATGCCACCACCTTCTTATGAAACACTTACACTTGAGAGAACTAATTTAAATAATGTGTAGAATAAAATTCAATCTTTATAAGTCCCATTTTGTTATTTTAGGAAAGTAGAGGAGATAGTCAACTTTGGTGTATCACCTCATTTTCAAACATTCAAGTTCATTCTCTCTCTTTTCATGAATGGAATCTTAGTGTATCTTAGATAGGCTTTGTTACTATAGGTTTTAGGGATATAACCTAATCCTAAATTAGGTGCATTATGGTTTTATAAGAACTATCCTTTTCTAAATATTCATTTCTATCATATGTCACTCACACCTAGCAATGTTTCCATTGTGTTAGTTGAAATACGTCTTAGGACCTAGTAGGATGCATTTCAATATGATAACAGTTCTCCATTTACAACTAAAAAGTGATGATATAAGATTGTAGTTTTGATAGGGAGCCTAAAATGGTTTAAAAACACTATTTATAAATCAGCCCATGTAGTTATTAACCTAGCTATAATCTAAACTACAAAACATAAATGGTTTCTCCTAAGGAGTATGGGAAAAATTTGTAGGCAAAATCCTCTTGTTGAACTTCATTTTTGATTAATGCATACTTGAAGGATTGAATATGTTCTTATATTATTTTTATGTGCTTGAATATAAAATTGGGATATAAATTTTTTGGATTTTTAGGAAAATAATTATCCATACTTGGGACAACCATTGGGAAATGACCTCCTTGTCCAAACTAGGCTATGTTAGCCACTGGTAAAATAATGAGGGATGAAAAATGGGTTGACAAAAAGAGTTGATGTAACTATTAGTGAAATACCAGTTGACTGAGTGAGTTTAACCTTTACTTTCCCTCTATTATCTCTTTATTTTAGTATTATATGGTCAATAAGTGTTAATATCTCCAAGTTATCCCTAGTATATTATAATTAGGTATTTATACTTATATTTTCCATCTTAATAAAAGGTTTATCCCAATGGAATAGAAGGTTCTTAAAATTTATTAGTTTGAGCTTTAGTTACAAATGCAAATCATGGTTCTAGACCTCCTTATAGCACCATAACATGTTGATGTGTCATTTAAAATGATCCAAAAAAGAGGAAAAGGTTTTGTTAATACATACCTCTCCTAAAAATATGGAGATATTATGAATAAAATACTTCCCCAATTTCTAAATATACTAGGTCTTGGTATACTATTCTTCACTAAGTTAGTTGATATACACTTAATATATGTAAAGTTCATGTTTTAATGATTTAAACTAGTATTTAGATTTATATAAGACATTAATTGAGAGAGGCTACATGATTCACTAGGATATGTTTGAAAGGTTTAGAATCTAATATAAATAAAACTTCAATATATTTATATGAATTGAAAATCAATGATTTATTTAATATCTTACCATGTTTTTGAATACAACAATTTTTTAATAACAATAAACTAAATGGTAAAATAAAAATAAAGTTTAAATTAAATTTAGATTTGTTTTGATCCTAAACTAACTTGATGATGAATAAAATTCAATAGAGTAGGGATAAAGAGAAGAAATGTCTACTATAAACACAGATGAATCTGGAACTATCTAGCTGAATGAATCCAATAAAACCAATATTTAATTGAGCCAAACCTAAACAAACTCAAACTAAAGACATTTCAAAAGTCTAGGGAGTTTGATTGTGAGAAGGAAATACACAACTACCATAAAAATGAACAATATATGATAACATAATCTCAACAGCCTTCAAATTATCAATATTTTCCTTTTGATTAATAGAGTATTAGATTTATATAATCAACAAGTGTTGGGGATATATTTGAAATAATAAGACTAAAATAAGAGAAAGGGATAAATTATCCTATAAGTATTAAATTTAAATAAAATAAATGGGCATAGTCTCTCTATGTCTCTCTTATAATTCAAAAAGAGACCACCTTTTACAATGCCTGTAGAGCTCAATATATACATGCAAGGGGTGAGTCCTTACAATATTTAAACTCAACACACTAACATGGAAAATAAAAAATATTAATTATTGATTTAGGAATGTATTTGAGATTATAATAGATCTACTAACTTTATCATAATCAATGACTTTTAAAATAATACCTCTTTAAGATAGAAGTTTATCTTTCATGCTCACTATCTCTTCTTGGCACCTTTTATCGCACATGCCACATGATGACTAATACCATACTAATTTTCCTTAATTTAATTTAGGGATAGATAGATATATTATTTAAATATTTATAGTGAATGTTTATTTGAGTTATCTTGGACTTGCCAACCCACCATGCTAGGTGCAAATTTTCATATTTAATTCTAAGGGTAAATTAAGTGAATTGGCCATCCCTAGATTAATCATAGGGATTTATCTAATCAAATTACTTATTTAATGGGATTAAATATGTCACTTTAGATTACTCTAGATGGTGAAAAACTATTTTTAACTTTATTTTTATTATTTTCTCAAATATATAGTCCTATCTCAGGCTTTGATAGCTTTGATGGCTAGATTAGCCATCAATTTCAAGCTAGTGCCCTGTTAACTACACAAATAGCATGTCATTTGTTTACCAAGTCTTTACCACACATATTATCCTCACTCTTTCATTATTTAATCAAGTATTTGTTAATTTTTAACTATGTTTTTCTATGGTGAAGTGAAATTTATCCATGTGATGTAATCTTGATCACCTAAAGCTTTTAGTATCTACCATATTATATGAACTCCCCTAATGATATAGAGTAGTGGCATTTCACCATGTGACATCATTACACTAAACTATTCACTCAAAGATATGATGATGTCAATATCACTATATGGATTACACTAGGATAATAAGTTATCAAGATGATTCCATATGGTAACTTCTTGTTAACCCACTTGCTTAGGGCTTGCTGACATCATTACTTCTTTATATGGATATCTTTAGGATAGTGGATCATCAAGATGATGGCACATGGAATAATATTAATAACCTTCTATCCTATATGCATTTAAATTTTATGGATGGTTTTGATATGTTAGGTCAATGATATGCTACCATATGGCATCATCCCACTAACCTGCTCGCCTAGAGCGATGATGATGCCATCACCCCACCAGTCAATTTGTGAAGAAATTGACTAAGTGTCGAATGAATTTCAAATAGGTCCAAGACTATGGGGAGATAAAAATGTGGTGTTGGGCCAAGATATATGCCTATAGACACAATATTAAAAGGCATAATAAACAGCTTTACAATAAAAATCCAACAAATAAGAATTTGGAATAAAAATGGATAAGTTTTTTTCACAAAATAAAAATAACACATAATCTTAGTAAAATTAAACCATTTAAAATGAAATCAAAGACATTTTAAATAAAATTTTACCATTAAATGAAATTTAGTAAAGTAAAAAGTGAACTTGAGAAAATTCTTAGTCGATTTACATCAGTTTTGATAGTAAAATGGATTGAAGAGGGGATAAATTAATAAGATAAAATAGCCTATTATCATAAGGATCTTAACAAAATCAAGTTCATTTTAATGAAATTTAATCAGGTTTTATTGAAAAAACCAAAATCACATAGCCAATTTTATTACATGATTGCAAAAATTAATGAGATTACTAAGGAGTAGATTGTAAAAGGCCATAGAGAAGCTAGATAATTCCTACAAGTGTTAGTCATACTTCCCCTAAAAGGGGGTCTTCAACCATCTTCAAAAACATGAGTCTATACAATTAATACCTTTGACTTTAGATATATTCAGGTAGTTTAATTTTAACATTCATATGTAAAGCTTGGACTAAACACTTTAAATATGAAAAAACATAGACAATAAACACATTTAGTTACTTAAAACTTATCATCTAGCAAACAGTTAAAATGAGGAAGGTTCAAACAAGTAGATCATTAAAAATCCCAAGGTATAAATATCAATAAAAAATAGGGTCCCCATTTTATATAAAAATGGGGTGTGTTATACAAGCAACAAAAATTGTTTCCACCCCCATTAATATTTTCAATTTTTGATTAAATATCTAGTTCTATTCTTGTCATTTAAATTTTTAGGTGATTATCAATGTCTTAAGTATTTATCCCTTTTTTATGGTTGGGACTAAGGCCACCTTATAATTTTATGACCCTTTAATGTAATTTTAAGGTGTACATCCTTAATTCTAATTTATGTTTTTACAACCATTTCCTTCCTTTAATTGCAAAGTGATGTTTCCCAAATGGGCATGACATGTAGGAATTTATAGAGTGATGTATCCCAAATGGGCCTAGAAAGTAGGAATTTATGTTTTTTTTCTTTGATTACGTATATAACATAGAAACTAACATCTCAAATACTCCTAATGGATTATTATTATATGTTTTTGGTAGAGGATAAAAATTAAACTTAAAATTCCATCTTCTCTCATTCAATTGATTAGAAAGTATATATTATCCATTTTTTAGGTGTACTAATCATTCTATTATCATTTTTGTATTATTATTGTTAACCCTTATAGTATTTACATGGTGAAATACTTAATTATTATATTGATTTATTGTGTTATTATTTGGGTGATAGATAAAATCCCTTAGCTTGTAAAAAATGTTTACCAAGAGGAATCACCTAAGAGTACTTATCTTCTTTAGCAAATATACATCATAATTTTTCTTCCTCCTTGTTTTGGTAACACCCATGTTCAAATTTGGGATTACTTACCTTGTGGGATGCATATGGAATCCATGTAATGATGTCATAATAGATGTAAGGTGAGAACATCATTTGCTTGGCCTTAAAGATGGATTTGGAGCTCCTAGGCCTTAGAGTTGATACCTCTTTTTTCAATATAAGAATTATTGTCTCCAACATGTTCTCATTTTTTTAAAGAGAATTAGGGACCCAATTTTAGAAAACTTGAGATAATTTTATTTATAAAATAATTTTTATCTTGATTTTTGAACCATGTCAATATTTATTGTCATTGTATATTATCAGTTTAATTTGCATTGTAAACCTAGTCTAGGTTAATTTAATTTGGTGACCATTTTGATTAATATTTTTAAGGTTCATTTATATTCATGTCCAATTTATATTTTCTATGTTGGTGATCCTTTTTTAAAATGTCTAATTGTAAATGTTCATATTTAAAATTTACATCTGTAGACGTTTATATTATGTAGACTCAACCACAAATTAAGGTGAACTGGATATTTTTACCAGTCCACAAAGGCCTCATTCTATTTTAAAATCCATTAGGAACCCAATTATACCATGGCCATTAGGTGACTTCATTATGTCTTTTTTATGGACCTAGAGAATTACAGTTGTATTTTAACCATAGTCACCTCATAAATTGTATCTTGAATGCCACACAAATAATTGATCACAAGTTTTACTTTAAATGAATTTATTTTTTAATGTGATCATAGTTTTTTTATGTGAATAGGATGACCCATCCTATTATTAGTTATATTTAACCTTATAATGGATCCGTGAAGTCCATGGAGACAAATTATTAAACAAATCCACTATTTGATATTTTTTTCCCATGGCCTATGAATGGTCACCACATTTCTATTTTTACGTTTTAGTTTTATTAAATTTATTGGCCATGTATAGTTTTTATTTATTTATAAATTAAATGGTGGCCACTTTATTTATTGTGTGAAATGAAAAATTTGAAAGGGAACACATGGAAAAATTAAAGTGGATTTGAATAACCAATGGATTTGTGGACTTCACTTGGTGACCTTTGAATTTTTTTGACCATTATGTGAACTATATTACTAAAAGCAAATCATAATATTCCATGTAGAGATTGCAATATAAATTTATGATAAATGTTAGATTTCATTATGTAATGCATCTGCCACACCACATAATATAAATTGACTAAATAAATCCAAATTTAACTCTAAGATGTTAGCCACTACTTGATCAAGGCACATGGATAGATATGATTCTCAATGGTGGGCCAATTCCAAATTTCACATATAAATAGTTTTTTTAATGTGTTGACCTTAAACATATTCAATTCACATTATTGACCCATTCAAAATTTAATCCACACTAAATTCCATTTGCTATTTTGTTCACAGTGGCCAATAATAAATATTTGATTCTTCCATAGTCCATATGATCAATTAAATCTTTTCTATAAAAACTATATATTAGTTTTGATTCTCAAATTTTTGAATCATATTCCATGATCTTTTATCATGAGAAAAAATGTGATAAGTGGACCAATACTATTAGGATATTGCTACTTGGGACCCAATATTTATTTTTAAATTTAATATTTTTCACAATGGATAACATATTTAATGGTGATTCATTATTGGCCTAGAATTTTGTTTTTTAAATTCATTATGATGTGGTATCTCCATTATTAAAAAATTGATGTGTTAGTTATGCATGTGTAAATCACTATAAATAATGCATTTGTGACTTTTGTACACATACTAATATTTCCACAATATATAAACTAATAATGAATCGTTATAGTTTAAACCATGTATAAAATGTTAAATCAATGTTTTAGATCACACTATGTGATCCATCATAAGGATGAGAGGATAATATGAATAGATTGTAGACTTAGTTTCTATTTAAAAGAGTTGAAAATTAAGGGATGTCATGAGTATTTATTCAAATAATTTTTATTAACCCTATTATAATAAAAAAAATAATTCTTTTGTTATACTAAGAAAGGAGATCGTGGCTAAATCTAGAGAAATAAAAAAATTGATGTGTTGTTAATCACACAATTGATAATGGATATACACCCTCTCATTTTAGGATTAGAAGAATATTATCTAAGGTATGAGTTTTATTTTTCACCTTATTTTGGGTGATTTTTGGTGAACCTAGAAATGCCCACTTATATAGGTGCGAGGCCACATTGCAATACCAATTTATTTAACCACTTGGATCCATCATATAATCACAAAGTGTAAATTGTGTCCTAGATCATATCCTTTTAATCCTAAAATAGGAGGTTGTAAAAATGTTATTTATAGTGTTATCAAAATATACATCAACATAAATTAGTGTTAAAAGGAGGGCCACCTAAATAAAATTTTGTGGTTAAAGGTCACATGACTCTATATTAATTTTGAATTTAGTGGTAAAAGGAGATAACCCTTTATTTTTTTTATTTTAAATTGTGTAATCAGTAGAATACAACACTATAGGAGATATAATCTTAGATTTGTCCTTGTGTTTAAATGTATGTGTTAAAATATCCAAAATCCATTAAAAAGTTTAAAAAAAATGGAAATTAAAAAATATATATCTTGGCTTGGTGAAATAGCCATATAAATACCTAGTATTCAAAATGATTTCCCAAAAAAATCTTTCAAAAATCTTCCCAAATTTTAAAATAATAATATCATTAGAGAGCATGTTCTTAAATTCAAAAACTCTCTACGAAAATTGAATTATCAGCATGAGGATGAAGCTTGTAGGTTTTTCCCCTTCACATTATAAAATGTTAAATATGATTCACTTTTAAGTGTAATGTTAGTCCAATAAATAGTTGGAAATATTTATAAGATGCATTAATTATATTATTTGGTCAAGTTATTGATCCTTTTGTCTTTTTTTGTTATATAACTAGTTATTTATGCTCAATAAAGAATCAAATCAGCTAATAAGGGGTTTCAACTTATAATTTATGAGTATATAAAAGAACATTATAATTATTCATAAAATCCATGAGGTATTAATTCTAGATTTATATTTGAGTTATTTGGATCTAATAATTTCCATGTTTGTAAAAAAAATCCATTGTAATTACATTAGTTTAATCTTATGACCAAACTATTTTAGTGGAACAACAATTACCTTCCCAGATAAAAAATATGATGGACTACGTTATCTATCTAAATAATATCTCAAACATTCCTCAAATAAAAAAAATATGAATTGTCTTATGACCAATGATTTAAATCAGAATTTAAATCATATTTAAAATATGTAGTCATGTATAATATATCTTGTTGAACAAGCCATAACACATGTCATGGATAAAAATGGATGTGTTTAATAGGCTATGAATATGATTCCTATAAATATCATACACTATATAATTCACATGTGAATGAGGAATAATTAGTGACTTGTACTGAATTTACCTAGTAGAATATTTACAAAATATTTTATTGAGTCATGACATTGCCTATGAAATAATAGAGGGTAGTAGTGATGTAAAAACTAGTAGATAACGACTACATGTAGAAAAAAGAGGAAATGGAGCATGATTGTAATATTTACTTATCTAATATATTTGAGAAAGGATATGACCTTCTTGGAGGTGAATAATGTTGGGTCTTTCAATAAGAATGTCATTGAAAAGAAGAAAATATAAAGGATGAAAACAAGATGGGCTTTTATAAATCTTTGAGGCAAGTTATGTTCCCTTTTGTGAAGACCCAAAAATATTACTTATTCAATAAGATCAAATTATTTAAGAATAGAATGACATATTAGATGATAATGAATGCCAATAAATTTTAGACCCTAAAGAACACATTGAATGAATATAATAAAGAGTGAAAGAATGGGATAGTTTGGTTGTTGATCCATATTTTGAAGAGTTGGGAAATATTGAACCTCATTTCATAGATATCATCATATCCACCAATAAATAAGTAAAATAATCTCACACATATGCTTGTCCAAACTTCAAGGTAGTTTATTTTCAAAACCAATGTTTAGTATGATTTCATGTTTGAGGCAATTACCTTGCAAAAAATAAATACATGAATCATTTTAAAATTGAAATGATCGAATTCATTAAATTTTTGAGTGAATAAAAGGATGTATGTGATACTTTGAAAACTATAAATGGAAAAAATGATTTTAACAGTAAATGGGAAATATTTCACACAAAGTTTCAAAACTTACTCTCACATTTTGATTGTGAGTTATTGCTAGTTTAGGTTATTTTAGGGTTATATAAGTTTGATTTTAATTATTAATTTTATTGTTTAGTTGTTGATTTTAGAATTTTATTAGATTTTTTTTTTTTTGTAGATTGTATTTTAATAATCCTATTGAATGTAGAGTGAGGGAAAATTAGACCACTTCCAAACATTTTATTGTGATCACATTCAATTCACTAAGAGTTGGGATCACTATGAAAATAGTTAAAAATATAGGGAAAATGGTAAAATTTATGGTGAACATTGGTGTCATGATTGATATGATTATATTGTTATTATATAAATGAACTTATTTCTAATTTTTCATATAAATTTAAGAAAAAAATTACATTGATGAATAGCCATAACTACACTTTATCATAGTAAAATTTCTTTGAGGAATATGAGAAAGCAATAAAGATAAATTATGAAAAATTGGTTATGACTATCTCTATACCTATAAATATTTGTTCCCAACCATTGAGAAATAAATATAAAAAATATAAGAAAGGAAAATATGAAATCTTGAGTGATAATTTTAAATTTTCACTTGAAAAGGGTGAGTTGGGTAATATTTTTTAGGGATATAGATTCATGGCTAAAAGAATCATAATACCTAACCTTATTCCCCACCCATGCCCTATAAATTATATAATAAAATTTAAATTTAAAAATCCTTTAGAAGCTTTGATGAACTAGATGTTATTGTGTTGCATAAAAAGCATTCATTGTAAGGTAAATAAATGGAAATGTGAAGGCCTAGTATGATGTGTGATTGAGTTAGAACTAATGTTCCAATATTTATTTTAAAATATAAAATTGATTTTCATGATTATTTAGTTTCCACTCAAATTTAAAACTATAGATCATTGAGTTTTAAATAATAATTAAGGTATTCTTGCAGATGTCATCATTTGTTGTCACCAAAATGCCCCCATTTCCTTTTTGAGAATTAGGGACCCTTTATTGGAAAATTTTGAGATATATTTTATTTTTAAAATTATTATTATATTTTTTTTAATCATATCAATTTTTATTTTCATAGTTTATCATAGTTTCAATTTTCATTTAAAACTTAGTCTAAATCTATTTAATTTGTTGGCCACTTTGATTCATATTTTTAAGGTTAAGTTTATATTCCAGAACCATTTATATATTTTAATTTTATAAACCCTTTAAAATATGCCTAATTATAAATGTTCAAATTTAAATTTTTCCACTCTAAACCTTTCTATTATGTGGACCCAACCATAATTTAAAATGAATTAGATATTATAAAAGTTCCATAAAGGACTCAATTAATTGAAAATTCCACTGTAACCCCTATTAACATTCAGCCTTTATGTGATTATCAGATGTATTTTGTGTGGACCTATAAAATTTGAGTTGTATTTTTAACACAAAGACTTTGTGAACTATTTCTTAAATGCCAAATTTCTTTGATAGTATGATTTAATTAAAATGACTTTATTTTCTAATATGATCACATATTTACTTTTTTATGCACGAAGGTTGACCCATATTATTATTAAGTAGCTTTAAATTTATATAATATCCATGCAAGATAGGAGGCCACTTATAACACAAATCAAATGCATTAACTCTATTTTCTCATGGCTTACAAATGGTAACCATGTGTGTATTTTTGAATCATAGTTTTATTCAAATTTATTGGCCATGTATAGTTTGTAATATGTTTTGAATTTAGTGATGGTGACTTTATTTATTGTGTGTAGGAAAAAATTTAAATGTTAACCTATGGAACAATTATATTTTAATAATTAATGGATTTTTAAAATTCATTTGGGGACCTTTGTAAAGATATGACCATTATGTAAACTTTATTACTCTATGTTAATCACACCAAACCATGTGGCTAATATAATATAAATCCATAATAATTATTTTATTTCATAATCCAACATGTTTTTTACATAAGATAATATAAATCAACTACCAAAATCCAAAAGAAACTATTTGAGCTAACCACTATGTGATCAAGACACATGAAGGCGTATAATTCTCAATGCAACCAAAAATTGAATTTTACATATATATAGTGTTGTTACTATGATGATCTAGAGGATATTCAATTTAAAATAGTGACCCATTCACCATTTAATCCATAATGATCTTTATCCATCATTTAATTCATAATGGCCAATATTGAGTTTAGTTCACATTGTTTCAATATTTAATTATAAATTAAATAATGTTTATAGCAGGGAAAATATTTAATTGTGAATAATTACTAATCTATAAATAAATAACAAAAATGATTATGATGTGATGTGGCAATTATTAAAAAAATTATAGCTATGTTATATTAGTATCAATTATTGGAAATGTGATGTGTTTTTGACTTTGGTCCATGCAATTATTACTATAAATACTATGCAATAATTTTGTTATAGGTAAAAAAGAATTATCTATTGTATATAAATAAGATAATTATTTATTGAATCATAATAAATATATATGTTGATTAATGCATGGAAAATACATTATTCTATGTAATTGAAGCACAACCACAAAAATACTAGAAGACAAGATGATTTGCAAGACAAATCACAAGCTAAAATATGTAAGGATGTTTTATTGGCCTCTATGTATGTTGTAAAAGTATGTATGTTTCCATTTTATCACTATGTTTAATTTCATGTAATTTTTTTATGTTAAGTGATCATTGTTTAAATCTATTTTCTACTTTATATGAGTTGGGTAGATTGTGTTGTTATTTTACCCATTTCACTCGTAGAATAGGGTTGTTATTAAATCTTTATAGATATAAGTTAAATTATTTTTTTACATTGGATTATTTTTTCATAAGTATGCCTATGAAATTTACTCATTGTTAAATTATCTTTAATATATGTCATTGTGTTTATCTAATTTCAAATGTTCATTGGGTTTTTAAAATATTAGTTTAATTTTTGAATTATATCTTCAATTGTGTTTTCTTTAGTAAAGAATATCTAAACAAAGAGATAATATCAATGTATTATCTACCATTCCATAACTTTTTGGTTTATTTATTAGATCACATTCATTATACATTATGAATATATGTGTTTTTAACCAAGTTTTGTGTGAGTTTTGGGTGAAACTAGATAAATTCCCATAAAGAGTTGTGAGGCCACTTTACAATATCAAATTTTTCCACTTATTGGATGCATTATATAATCCTAAAATGTAAATGATTCCCTAGATCACATCCTTGTGATCATAAAATGAAAGGATGCATAATTATTATTTACGGTATGATTAAAACACACATCAAAATTAATTTTATTGTTTGTTGTTGGTAGGCATGAAAACTATGTGTTTTAGTTGGAGTTGGAATGATAAAATGTATCTATTATATAAGGTAATTTTTTATATAAAAGGTACATTTTATTACAAATAAGAACAATATTAATGAATTCATATTTTATGACTAAAATTTCATATTCCTTTAATTACCTAACTATTGGAAAATGTTTGAGGCATTATACATGTTTAGTAGGAAAAATTAGAATAAATGGAAATTTTCATAATCTTTCAAACTTTAGTTTCATAAAATCCTTAATTTCATCATAGTTTTGAAACATCTCACAAAATCAAAAACATACTTACAAAACTCTATTAGTAGAATTTTAAAGTTAAACTTTATTCTATTATTTACCTTGAAATTAGGATATTTTCCACAATTTATACATGAATTATACAATATTAATGGTTCCTCAAACAATTTTAAAATGATCCTCATATTTTTTTAGCATATGGTAAAATTTTGGGAATTATAGGCATTATTGTGTATTAAATATGAGTATCAAAACTCGAGGTCCTAAAAATAAATCACTTATTTTTTTAAATTGAACATAATTCTCATAATTAATGTGAAAATTCATAAGGGTAAAATTTTAAAAATCAATTTTACCATGGAGTTATATTTTTTTGAGCTTATAGGAACTTTCTTAGAATTTTTGTGTTCATTAAGAAGTATAAATGAAATTCTTAAAAAGGGATATTTATGGGATAAATTTTATCACATGACCTTATGTTCATAGGGTATGATCCCTTATTTGTATATTAGGCTAAAGACATGTTAATGTTCAATCCACCATAAGACCATGTCTTGATTTTAAGAAAATAATTAAAGGAAAGTGGCTTGGTAACTTTTAGAAATAACATCATATGAATGTGGGTCCATAATTACTATTGATATAGTTGATCACTAGTCATCAAAAGGTTTGATATTGGTTTCCTTAAGCATTAGGGATGGCTTGATATCCATATTCAATGCTAGTAAGTATTCAATTTCTATATAATAGGGTGAAGGGTTAGAATCTGACTAAACATTTAATATTTAGAGTTGTGATGTGGAAAGAGAAAGTATTATTAGGGGGCATTGAGGGACTTATAATCCTTAATATTGTATATGTAAAATCACCCAAAAAAGTGGTAGTGGTAGATATATGTTAAAGAATAGTCAAAACTTAAGCACAAAGCCACTTGTGATGGTAATAAAATATGTGTAGTTAGTCATAACGATGGACATAACAATTTTATTGGGTGGAAAGGCCATGATGAGAATGATATTGATTAGTAATTTTTAATTTCACCATAATCCTTATACTAGTTATTGGTATAAATGGGTTTCCCATAATGATTACGACTTCTCAATGGTGTTTCATTATCATGTCAAAGTGGTAGTGGCTCACAATTATGCATCTAGTTAGGTTGTGGGGTTATGAGAGACCATAAATCCCCATCTCACCCCTTAAAACCTTGTTCTCTTCTACATGGAATTGTTTTACCTTATTTTGGATTAATGATCTGAATAAATATAAAATTAAAAATATTTATATTGTTTAAAATATACCTAAATTATGTAGATGTGAAAATAAAATCAGATGTTAATTGCACTTTACTATTTATATAAATTACCAATAAGACTATGGTATTTATATTATTAATAGTTTTTTAGGTCTAATACTATGTATAGGTGGTAGGAAGGACTAAAATTAGGTTTTGAGTCACTCAGATCATGAAATTGACTATCCAGACCTTCTTGGATGGATTTGGTAGTAACAAGATGATTGTAACAATTGAAAGCCTTTGATTTCTATCATAAATGTATTTATAATATGTGTCATATTGTTCCTCAAAAAATATTTTCATCTACATATAAATCATTGTTTTTTGTATTATCAAGGGCTCACTATTATGTAAATGTTCATAATTCCATCTCATTTACCTTGAAACCCTAGTTACACTTTTGACACTAGGTTTAGCTATAAAAATGGATTGTATAAGATGGTTTGATATGATACAAAATACCCCATACTTACTATTTGAGTGTAACCTACATTATAATACTCTAAAGATATCTCAAACTACACATAATTATCTCACTTGGGTTTAAGTGTGTAATAGTGATCCGCTAGTATGGATGTAACCTCTAACCTAGATTTTGACACATGAAAATATGAAATCTTGACTTTGATTTAGGTGTTTTATACATAGTTATGGAATTATAATTTGATGGATTTATAATTTGTAATCTTAAGGGTTATTGATCTCAATGTCAATATGATATATGTCATATTTATAAATGCTTTCTAGAGAGTTTATAAGTAAGGATAAGTTTATAACTAGTTTTTTTAAGAAGATGATGACACAAACATGATAAAAATATGTGATAATAAATATGAAAGATTTGAATTTAAAAAAATTACCATTGAAAGGCATGTAGATAGATCTCTTATAGGTGGATGAATCTAGTAGCTCAATTCATATGATTGTAAAAAAAGGCATATTAGAAATAATATCAATAATCAAATGATCAAAAGACATTAATATTAGTATAATAATTATATTAGGAACAAAATAGGGAATTTTTTTAGTTAATTGAAGTATGGGTTTATAAATATATGAATGGATAAGAATAAGTGTGAACAATAGTCATATATTAATGCACATGTCATGTATGGTAAAGATAGGTCAATACTAACATTGTCAATTATTTAATATAGAATTTTCCTATCTAAAAATACCCTAATTTTATTATATTATTGAAAATTATAAAGTAAAAATATAATTATATTACATACCTTATTATGACTACACTTTGTCTTCAAAAGAAGGCTCTGATTGTCTAGATTGCTCCATGAAAAATTATGATGAGACATGTATAAATCAATTTCCATTTTAATTCTAGAGTAAAATACATCAATGAGACATTTGAAATTAAAAAAAATGAGGAATACATCTACAAATATGTGAAATACATTACCCTTTTAAGTATTGGATATTAGGTTAATTATTCCCCAAGGAGAGTTCCACTATGTAAAACATGAGTTAGGAAGATAAATAGAAACCTTCATTTAACTAATCATTTCCTTCTATTAAACCATTTTAGGTACTCTACCCACATTAAACTTACTTTTTTCATACTTATGTCTCTTGAGAGTAATATTAAAGACTAATAAGAGGAAAAAACCAATGTCCTACTCCATAAAAACTTTATGTTCCTCCTCATTAATTTTTTTCTCCCCATGGTCAATCTGACCATACATCAAATAATGGTGAGGATGGGTCAGCTAATAGGGCTAAAAATTATCTTAGTTTTGATGAGATACTTATGAATAATTATTGGGAAGATGATGAGACCATATTCAATTTTAATAGAAACATCAAATAAATAAATCATATGAAATTAACTAAGAAAGGTAAATCCATCATTGGTGACATTTACAAAGGTCTTGGAAACTCAAAATTAACCCCCATCAATATATATGGGAGCAAGAGGATTGAGACTAACATCCCTATAGATAAAGTTTCTAGGATTGAAAATGACCTTTTGAGTGAACTCAACCTCCTTAAGGACTTTGTGAATGAATATGAGAAATCCAAGCAAGCCATTTTCAAAATTCATCTCAAGATCGAAGGTTGAAATAAATACTTTAAGAAAGCCATTTATAATAATATCCAATCCATCCTCTAATTCCAATAATTTTTGTACAAAAAGATGGTATAAATAAAGGAAATACAGAAGATACTAAATATGAGGTGCTGAATAGATTAAACATTCCCAAGGTGGCTAAAGGAAAAGTAAAAAACAATAAGGAAAAAGTCTTGGAGAAATGAGTGGTGGAGGATAATATTGATGGGCCATGTAAAAGAACTCGAGGTAAGAAAAAAAGGCAAGAGGACACCCCTAAAAAAAAAAGACACAATCCTCAACATCACTATCTAAAAGATTAAATAATATATGGAAGATACTATTTTTATTGAAGGCATGATTGCTCCTTAAGTTATTATCATTCTAGGTGCTAATGTTTTGGTGTCTTTGATGATGTTTCACTAACTTCTAGTTTCTCTTTGACATTTCCTTTATCAGGCTCATCTCCTATATTATCTTTTTATTTATCTCTATTTGTAATAATATTTTTTTCTTGGTTGGAGGATCCTTTTAAACCCCTCTTTTACCCATATCTAATAAAAACATACATTCACCATAACTTTATCCAACTCTAAGAATTTGGTATAGAATGGCATAAAATTATATATGTGACTCTACACCCAATAGAATACATATGATAACCTAATGCCCGTAATTCCTATAATCTAATAATTATGCTCATTTTATATTTTTAACTTATCACTCATGTACATGTAAAATTTATTCATATACATTTCATATGCCCCCAAATCCATCTAGATCTATGCATATAAATCTCATTATCTAAACCAATATTATAATGTGACTCAATATGAATCAAGTGATTTATACCAAAATATGAATTGTTTATGTATGAAGACTTGAATATCTATGACAATTCCACTTGAGGTGAGGTATGTAGCATGTGAATTAATCATCTCAGAAGAAAAACGTTATATGCATCATGTTATATATAAATATTTTAGTGTGTAATTCATGTGATAACATTAGGATAAAGTATCATAATATCATAATTGGATCATCAAATCATATATGAAACATTTATTATAAGAAATACAAGTTCCATTTCAAGAAAGATATAAAATTATGCATGCATTAGTAGTTATCATAGATATACATGCTAAATAATAATTATTACAAGAAGATGAATGATATAAATCATGTATTTTCACAAAATTAAAAAGATGTGTGATACGGGACTGATACAAAAATCTTAGAAGACTCTCTAAGATGTATCCACAAATATATACATAATTTCATAGTGTTGATGCCTCTAAATGAATCACAAGTGTCCTTAGTGTTTAGAGAACACTTCTCATTTTATAATTCTAGGAATTTATAGCATGAGTAGTAGGTTTTATTAGCTTATGTTACTTGTGGTGAAATAGCGGCATGAGAATGTTTAACTATTCCACAAAATTTATATTAATTGATGGTTGGGAGCCACCATGAACCAAATCTTTGGAAAGTGTAAGTATCTATGATAATACTAGTGAATTATGATCAAATATTAAACTAAAGATTAATCTAAATGGTTATTTAAAATTAAATCTAAATTAAATTGATCTGGTTAAAAAAGGCAAAAAAGAGAAGGGTAAGGCAGAAAGAGAATACGTGATTGTTGATCTTATCCTCAAACATTATGACAAAGTTTTAATTACAGCTAAATATGCATTTAGCCAACATATAGTGCACAATAGAATAAGCTCAATTCTCACTACACACCAAACAAACCTCCAAAGATGATATGAATAAATTTAAGTAGAAATTAAATTTACTTTAAAGATTTTATACCATACTCAAATAACATTTGGACATTCTAATGCGTAGCAAATAAAATGAAGAAAATTAAAGATCCTTTAACTAATCTAGCATAAGCACAAATTATCAACCCTATAATTAAAAATGAAATTAAAAATTCATAGAAACTATTCAAATTTAATACTTGAGACTCGAAATTGAGAGAAAACCCCTATAAAAATTGACATAAAAAAACTTGGACATTCCTTTAGGAATTCCTTGATTGTATTAGCTACTCAAAGTATACAATTTTTTCTAAAATTTCCCTTCTTTTGTAAAATGGTAGTACTACCTTTTATAAGAGGATCAAGTAGTATATCAGTTAGTTACAAGATACAAATGTACAAGAAGTAAGGACAACTATCCTTTTTCTACAAAGCTTTATAATCCACTTGCTCTTCCAAAATGGATTGACCTAAAGGAAAATATGCTAACAACAAAGCATATTCCTTTACAAAATAATATTCCTAGCTGAAAGATGACAATGTTTTTACAAAGAGGAATATTAATTAATTGGTGGGCCAATTGCTGAAGGGCTCCCCTATTTCTCATCTAGAAGATCTATATCTCTTTGATGTTCTTTGAAAAGATCCAAATCTACAGCTAGATTTAGGAGACATACATACTCTTGATTAGCTAAGTCATCAAAGTCTCTATCATCTCTTGCCATAGCTTCTCTGATGCTCCTAGATTCTACAATCATTTCCTTAGTAGTGAAGATAATGCCCATAGTTATATTGTGTTCACTATCAGATTGGCCCTAAATTTTTATTCTCACTTTTTGCATCACCAAAGTGACTTTGTGCTTATATTCTTCATCATCAATAATTACAAAGGTTGTATACTTCATATGATAGCCAACATGGTGCTAAAGAGTTTCTTAATCTTAGTAATTATATCTTCATCATCAATCAAGAGTCTATCCAAGATTTTTGACTAAGCACTTAAACTGAATATCTTATCCACCATTATCCCTAATATATAATTTAAGTGGGCTAGGATAATGGTTTTGAATTTTGGAATTATATTCCTAATCATTATATTAATGATATCTCTTATTTTATCCTTTACATCCTACCACTCTATCATCAATCTTTTGGACATCTCACTTTACTGGCTTAATACATCCTATCTTAGCTTCATTGATTTTAAGGAGTCAAACATGTCAAAAAAGGATGCTTCAAACATCTTTATTATGACCTCAAGAATTTATAACATAGCTTGGGTCTCCAAATTATTTATTTGCCTCTCTAAGTTATGTGTCTTTTACTTCATGTTTTTATTTCTTCCTCGTAAATAGTAAGTTCACCAGGATATTGTAATCAAATGAGACTTAAGCCTTCAAATGGCTCCACATTTTTAAAGGCAATTTCCTCACCTCCAATCATGGTTTTATTGGTGCTTACCCTTTCCAAACCTATTATTTTAGGGTTGAATTACACTATGGTGGATGACTCTATATACTTTGGAGGTTTAAGAGCCTCCAAATGAGAATTACTTGATTCTCCTAGATTATCCATTTACTTTCTATCTGACACTACATTGGTCACTATTCTTCTTTAATTAAATCCCTTATCTATGGCTTGATATTATCATGCACATCAATGTTAACAATTTTGGTCAAGTCTCATGAATGGTGCTAGTTGGGTATCTTCTACATTTTGTCATAGATGAATGAATTAGGGATGATTAGTCCATGGATAGGATATTCCTCACTAAATAAGTTGATTTCATTTATAGTGTGAGTGAAAGTCGACTTCGGTTTCTTTGATCTAATTGAGACCATTACCAATTTTGCCTCTCTTCTTCAATGATGCCACTGGGACTAGGTCTAGGGTAACTTATTTCCCTTTTTATTTTTTATATTCCTTAATTTGGTCTTATGATTCTTTAACATGCTCTTCTTATTCATCAAAACTATATGCCCTAGTAAGAAACTTAAGGACATCCTCCACTATCTCATTAGGCTCTAATGTAATCATGTCTAGGTAGTCATCTAGAGATGTTGGTCTTTGAAGAGGGACTAAGGATGATGGGCACTCACCAGTTATTTATTAAAATATTTCCCTATCATGACCTCATGTAATCTATGTTTGGGGTAGCTACCCTCCCACTTTTGGTTGCTCTTAAGTGGGCCTTGAAGGCCCAGATAGAAAATGGTATTATAGAGGTCCCATTTGCCATATGTATCCTAGTGGATTCTCATCATTGGTCAATCTATGCTCAAGTCTAATGTTATGTTCCTTGAGCATTGCCAATATTTCTTCAAAATTATTTGCTTTGGTATATATGGTGTCATGGACATTGATTTGGTAAACATACACTGTCTTGGGTAATTTATTAGATTTCAAATGTGTGGAGACTGTGCCATTGGGGTTCCACATCTTTAGGCCATCAAGTTGTAATTTGAAAGAATCCCTATGCCTAGCCATAATATTCACCTGATCCCAATTCTATAGCACAATTCTACTAATAGTCAAAATAATGAGATAAAGGAGGCCTTTCCTTTTATCTTTACACACTCTATCCACACCATTAAGAAGTTGGTATGTAATTTATTTCTATGCCATCTTAATAGGAACATAGATAGGCAACCTATAATTTTTGATCAAAACCATTCAATTTTGATCATTGTACAATCTAGATACAAATAGATGTCTCCCATTAGCTCTACATATTTTTTGATTAGAGGGCTTACCCTAGGCATATGGATCCCTATGATGGATTCTACTACTGTTGAATACACATAGTCATAGATGAATTATATTTTATGACTATATTTTAAAATATGTAGCTTTGAATAGTGGTAGGAGACTATAAATCTACCCTCAAGTGACTAGTTTTTGATAAGAGGGATCTAGGTGGAGGTTAGTAAGGCATCTAATAGATAAGACATCATGAAGAATTAGTTACTAGTCTTCTTCTTAATGGATATTAATTATCTTTCTAGATATATGGTGATCATCTCTCTAAGTGGGGGAGTGATCCCTTTCTCTACCATGAAGTAGATGTAAGACACCAAACTCTTGTTGATATAAGAGGTTGAAGGGGATCCAAATATTCTATTTAATAGGGTCATAATTACCCTAATCAATTCTCAAAATTTGGAAATTGGGATGTTTCCAACAAGGTCTTAGATCACATGGATCCCTTGAAGCAACCATGACCTAAGAATGGTGTCTCAATCATTCTTGCCAATCCATTCCTTAATAGTGGGTATATCCACTTGGATTTTTGGAAGCTTGTAATAACTCTCAAAATACAAAAGAGAAATTAATACAATTTTCCTAAATCTTCTTTCATGTATAATTGAACCCTAATCAATCCTATAGTCCTTGAAAATGGGAGAAATGATGTCGATATAGTGGATTACCTCTGGGTTGGTGGTATAATGGTGAAAACTAGTCATCTAGAATGTAAATAGGTCATAATACCTCATGGTTATAATGGAAATATGTTTTTCTTATTTGGTGATGGCCTACATCTCTCAAATGGTCCAAAAGAGCTCAAACTAATTCCTATTACATGTGTTTAATGCTACAATGTCTAGGTCTATGTCTTTGAATACCCTCCCTTCATTATCTATAGATAAATACAACTCTATCTCATCCCTATATTGTTGCCTTTGAGATGCCATGGCTTCCACACTTGTAAATTTATCATAATTAGATTGAAAATGGTCTTTGGGTTAGTTATTTCATGCTCAAATCACAACCAAACATATTTTTAATTTACTATAATCAATCCAAGTTCACTTAAAGCCTTTTATTCAAATTTTAGGGATTTTAAAGCTTTAATGGCAATGGATTGCTTAGACTTCAGCTCATACATGCTTCAAATTTGATTTTGACCATTGCCTTTATATGTTTGCCCTTTAAATCACACAAGATCTTATATATTTTTATTTTGTGCTACATGGTGCTTATTTGGCATCTATCTAGCACCTTTCATAGCATTTTTCATAAATGCCTTTAAAGCACTAGCTATTGGCATTTTAAAAATTCCTTTTTTTTCATACCATTTGATCAAGATCCAAGGATTAGCACAAGTAATTGATTATGGTTTGGGCCCTCTCATGTCATTGGTTTATTTTGGTATCAATCCCCATAGTTGTGCCACTTGGCATTCCCATAGGATTTTTGAGCTCTATATCCTACACTAGTCACATATTGAACGTGAGTCTACCATGTGTCAAACCCATGGGCTCTCATAGGACTGTTGAATAGTCATTGATGATTTTACACCATTGGTTTCTCCCCCACAATAAAGCATGGACCATCAGATCCTAAAGGATGCATGAGATTTAATCATTGCATGGCTATACAAAAGGACTTAGATTAAAATGATTTTAGCTAAGTCTATTTCATATTAATAAACATGAAAAGACTTAGGTTAAAGCATTTTATTCTAATTTTTTAAATCATAATATAAAATTACCCCCCTTTAAATGAAATAAAAGATGTCCCTTTTGTTTAAATAAAATGTTTGAACATATTGAATTTGATGGTCTTGCAGATGTCAAAGATGGCCTCACAGACATCAAATTATAGTCATAAGAATGTCAAATTTGAGCTCATGAAGTTATTGGTTTATGTGGGCTCAAATTTGATGATCATGTAGATGTCAATTATAGCCTTATGTATTCCAAATGATGGTCACATGAATGTAAAATTTAATCTCATCAAATTCCTGTGTTTGAATGCAAGAGCACCATGTGAGGACTCTACAGGGCTTCCTATGCTCTTAGATTCAATTTACTCCATCTAATTAAAAGTCATGATTAAGAATGAGTTGTCCAATTATGATCTAAGCATTTAGACACCTTTAGTTCCATTTAATATGTGGGACCCTTTGTTATCAAAATTCAAATGTAGGAGTGTCACATGGTGACTCTATAGAGCTTCATGGGCCTTTGAATTTTTAATGTTGTCTTCACTCCATTAAATATTTGGTCCTGATGAGGAAAAATCCATTGATCATGATTTATATGCTCACACATGATTAGTCAAAAGGACCAAATGCTCAGCTTTGTTGGGTTTTTCCTTGATCCATTAGATCAAGAGGCATGATGAAGCATGGACCATCAGATCTACAAAGAAGCAAGGTGTTTAAGCTAGGACCTAATATGAAATAAGAATTAGTCTAAAACTTTAAGACTAAGGTATTATTCCTATTAATAAACATGAATAGGACCTTAGTTTTAAGGCTTTATGATAAACAAGTAATAAAGGGACCATGCTTAGGAAAATAAAAGGACCCTACCAATATGAAAGTTAGACTCGGGTAGATAGAAACTTAGACAACAGCTTTAAGACTAAGGTCTCATTTGCATTGAAAAATGTAAATGGGGCCTTAGGGTTAAAAGTTTAGGTTAATTTTTTTAGCAAAAGGGACCATGATATAATAAAAGGACCCTACTAGCATTACATTGGACCACATTAGAAAATAAAAGGAATAAAAGGGGAAAATAAAGGGGACTAAGCATAATTTTTAGGCTAAGGTTTTGGTCATGTTAAAAAACATGGCCAAGACTTAACATAAAAATTGGGATTTAGTTAAAAAATAAGTTAAAAGTATTCCCACTAAATGTAAATTTGAACCAAAGGTTTATGCTAAGTTTTTTGGAGGAGAGCTTTGAAAACATAAATCTTGAATAGAGTTAATCTACAAATTTTAAGCATGATCCATCAACAAGATCTTCATGAAACATAATAATAGAATAAATGAAGACTAATTATTATCAACATTAGGCAAGCCTAAATTAAAACCATAATTTGGTAGCTAACTTTATCAAAGTGGATGATTTCAAATTTTGACAATGATCTAATCACATTAAGATTTTAGGGTTAAGGTTGAAAGTATCTCAAGGGTCCCAAATTAAAAAAGTAGGGGTATGTTGACCTCAAAAAATGGAAACTTCTAGGGGAAACATAGAAATATGTTAGAATGTAGAGACTCTAGTTTAGACAAATAACTAAGTCATCCACTCCACTTGATCAATGTTATTATCTAGATCATTTTATGGTTGAAACAAACCTTATACTTGTAGAATTGGAATTAAAAATGAGGACACAACCATGATATGTGTGTTCTTTTATTCCAAACACTATTTTTCATGGGATTTAAAGGATAACTTATAAGTTTCATATCTTTAATCATTAACATTGACTTGGATCATGTTTAGGTATTCACTAAGAACCATGCTTCTAGTTTAGGGAAGGTTTGGGCATTGCTATACTACTATCCAAAAATGCATAACCCTAATATATATTCCTTTTGATTCACTCATGGCCTTGTTCCACTACAATCTAGGAGTCCATAGCCCTGGTGGAGATTACCAGAATCACCTATGCTTGAAAATCTTTTGATTTTGCATTACATTCTTATTTTTTATATTTTTATATCTTTTATGATTTTATCAAGGTTGGGAACCAGGGTAGCCAAGTTTAAGGATTTGGTAAACTATTTGATCCTCAAAAAATCACATATGGCTATAAAAATTATCCTAAGCAAGGATGTTTTTTAAGTGCAAGACTGATTGTGTCTAAATAGATTAAGCATTCATCCTACAAGTGCAAATATTCTTAAAACCAAGTTTAGGTCATGAAAATGTGTAATTTATCATAAAATATTTAACCTATTTAGTAATATTAACTATTTTATTTAAATCATAACATTAGACTCACATTTTAGAACCATGGTCATCATATATATAAGATTCAAATTCACATTCCTGAACTTTGGAGTTTCAAGAAAACTAAATAAACTTTGACATGAGGGTTATCCATAAGGACATATTAGAATCAATGAATAAGGTAAAAAAACAAACACACAATAGAAATTAAAAAAACAAGAAATAAAAGGAAACAAATAGATATATACATGCTTATATACAAACAAGGGATATTAAGGAAAGAACCAAAAGATACTAGTTAGCATACCTACACTAAGTCTATACATCTTATAGAGTTACTCCATAAAGACCTTGAGAGGAGTAGTAGAGGAGTAATTATTGAGGTACTAACCATTAGTGGGTAATGTGAACTATACTCCTTGTAAGTCTTTAAGTCTAAAGGTGTTGTCCCCAAGTGTGTTTACAATATGATAAGGACTAATCCACATAGGTGTGAACTTGCCATGTTTACCCTTATGTCTATATGATTTTTCCCAAAGGAGAACTAAGCCCCCTTATCTAAAAACCTTTATATTTGATATCTTTTCAAACCACCTCTTCATCATGGTCTGATGTCTAATAAAATTATCAAAGGCTTCCTCCCATGCATATTCCATCCAGATGATGTCTAGAAATCTTTAATTTGTAAGCTCCTATCCTTTCTCCATTTATTATTGCATTAATTTGTACATGGGAAACTTGATAGTGATAGTAAATATAGGTTATTATCCATACACCAATAGAAATGGTGATGAATTTAAGGTTTGATTAATCCTTATCCTATCTAACCATAGGGTATACTTGAGAATCTTATGCCAAGTCCTTGGATTGTTTACAATAGACTTCTTTATTGATTTTAATAAGTTCTTATTGGTAGAATTAGACAATCCATTTCCTTGAGGATAATGGTTGGATGAAAACTTGAGACAAATGCCATTATCATATGCCCATTTTGTCATCTCTATGGATATAAATTTATATCCATTCTCACAAACCAAAGAGACTAGAGTTCTAAATTTGGTACATATGTTCTCCAAGAAAATAATCACTTTTTTTGTACATTATTTGGTGGCTATATCTTCATCCCACCTTTTGAAATAATATATGGTAGTTAGGATATACTTGTGACCTTTTTATTAATTGGGGTTGATTACCCCTACAAATTCTAACCCCCATTGTGCAAAGGGTTTATCAAGCATGACTGGTTATAAAGGCATTATTACCTTAGGCTCTTTGGTGATAAATTCCTAGCATGAGTGACATTGCCTCATGTGATCATGAGAATATTTGAAAATAATTGGCCAATCGTATCCAACTCTAAGGATATTTTGGGTTGTAGTATTCCCAGATGGGTACGTATTGCCAAAATTCTCATAGAAGGTGCTCATGACTTGGGTAGCTTCTTATTTTGTGACACATCTTAGGTAGACAACCTTAGATTTATTTATGTATAAAACCCCATATTTGATTAGATAATGGGATGACTTGACCCTTAGGTCCCTCTTTTTATCCCTTATTAGTCTTATAGGATAGTTACCATTAATTAGTAAATTAATGATGGAATCATACAACTCACTAGCTTGAAAGTTCTAATGATCAACTTGTATAATACTTAGCTTAGTGATAGTATTAGCAATCATTTGGATCAAATCTTGAAAAAAAAATTCCATTTTCATTTATATGTCATATTCTTGAAAAAATGACATCCATTTACCTCTATGTTCTCCAAGTTCAATCTAACTTGGTATGAGCTTTGTGGCAGGGTCACATAGAATAACATGCACCATATTTCTAAGGATATAGTGCCTAAATTTATTCATTGACTTAACTAATGCATATTATTATTTATCAATCAATGAATAGTTTAATTCAATATTATTAAATTTAGTACTCATGAAAGCTATTGGGATATCACACCCATCAACCTTTAGAGTTAAAATTTTAGCCATAGTATGGTTAGATGCAAAAGAATAGAGATAGAAGTCCTTTGAAAAATTATAACTTATCAATATTATATCTTGGTTAATTTCTTCTTTGATGTCATTGAATGCCTTCTTGGATTCCTCATTTCATAAGACCTTGGCATCCATCTTTATCATATCATTCAATAGCTTATCAATCTTTGCAATGCCAAAAATGAACTTCCTTACAAAGTTTACCTTACCAAAAAAATATTTTAACTCTTTCCTACTATTTTGAGGCTCTATCTTCGATATAGCTTCCACTCTTTTAGGATCTTTAGAGATCCCATATTTAGTTATGACACGACCCAAAAATTTGTCTTCAATAACACAAAAGATAATTTTGTTGGGGTTAAGGGAGATTCCATACCTTTTACATGTCTCAAATACTTGTAAATATATAAATTGATATTCCCTATTTTTATAAAAAATGGTTAGATCATCCATTATATAATGATACACTAACCAATGAAACCTTAAAAGGCATGGTCCATGTTCCTTTGAAAAGTAGCTACTACATTTATTAATCCAAAAGGCATTAATTTATATGCAAAGGTGTCCCACTTAGTTGTGAAGGATATCTTCATTATATCTTATTTGTCAACCAACCCCTGGTTGTATCCTTAAAAGCCATCAGGAAAAGACATCATGGTTAAACTTGAAATAACTTGAATCACCTCATTAAGAGAGGGAAGAGGATAGTTATCCTTTTTAGATGATTTGTATAAAATTTTAAAGTGAATACATAGCCTAATCTCACCATTCTTCCTAACTATCACCAAATTGGTTGGCTAGGTAGAATGCCTGATGGGAAACACAATTCTAGCATCTAGTAATCTCTTGACTTCTTTGAAGATCATTGGTTCTAAGAAAGGGTTCATAGGTCTTTGATTTTTCCATAAGGGTTTACAACTTTATTTAAGGGGTATAGTATGGGTGATGAATCTTGGATCAAATATCTTTAAGTCATCATAAGACCAAGCTATGACATCATTGTACTTGCTTAGAAGCTCTTTGGCCTTCTTGTTCTCAATGTTAGTATAGGATTTTCCAATGTTAACTAGCTAAGGCTAATCTTGAGGACAAAGATTAATTGAAATTTAATCCTTCCACCCTTAATTTTGGAATCTTATAAACCTTAGCCAGCTTGTCTTGATCAAATATCCTCTTTAAGGCAATCATGCCTTTGAGAATCTTATTATCAAGCAGCTGAATGACCTTCCCATCAAGTTTGTCCTCTCTAAGTGCATTTTCATCAATCCCATCAATGATGTGAGCCTCAAATTCTCTATAATTAGTCATGAAATCCAATATCTATTGGTCATCACTAAAGACCTAGAAATGATTCACATTATTTAGGACCGAAGGATAAGGTATCATCTTAATGCTAAAGTTGTGCTAGTCTTGGTCAAGCATGAGGTTGGCTGTAACAAATGCCAACTCATTAGCAGCTTGTTTTTACTCTCTAGGGATGGAGATAATGTTAAATTCATAAAAAGACTTAATTAGATCCAAAATCCTAAAATTATACCTCTTGAGGTATGAGAGTTTGCATTGATATTTTCTTCTTACCTAGTTGACTACTAGTTTTGAGTCATCATAGACTAGTAGTTATTTGACTTTGTTTTTGATAAGAAACTACAATCATAAAATTAGGGCATCATATTTAGTAAGGTCATTTGTGAATGGGAATTTGAGTCTATATGAATCATGGTCTAACCTTACTCTAGATCTAGAGTTACACCTAGCACCATTAAAATGTAGCTTCTAAAGCCTAAGTGTAACATGAATATTCTTAGGATCACATACCTCAGTAGTCTCTAGGGTGAAAACCCTTAGGTCTAAGTCAATTATGTTGACCCTTTAATTAATATCATTGTACTTAGTGATCATGTGTTTCATCCTTAGCTCTCTTTCAACCCTGATCTAGTTTGAAACTCCTTTCTAAGGTAGCCATAAATGTGAATAATTTGGGGACATGTAGCCATTCAAAGATTTGGTTCATTCCCCACTTAAAAATATCCCATAAACATTAGTAATGTCAACAACCTAGATATCAATAAACTATTGCACTATAGGCATAGAGGCCAATTGCATATGAACATTTAATAATTCACCAATCACCTTGACTCTAGATTTGACTAATTAAGTAACATTTCTATCAGACTTAATAAGTGTCAAGCCAAGTTGTTTTTAAATACCTAATGGCATGATATTGGTAAATTAACCATAATACAATAAATAATTATGCAAATTCCTACTGAACATCCTAACTATGAGGAATAAAGGAGGAGATTCTATCTTAGCTTTGTGTAAAGTCACATTAGCATTATTAGCTTTGGGTGGTTTGTTGGATTTATTTGATACTGATTCTAGAAAGAGGTCCCTTTGTTTTGTGATATATGTTAATTCATGCAATGTGATGTTAGCTTTTATATTCTTTATGTCCTCAACAATATTATAGCTTGTCTTATTTGAATAACTAGGAACATCAACATTATGCTTAGAAGTACTCCTTTTGGGTGGCTCTGGATCATTTCTTGAAGAAGTGTCAAGAGGAGTTCCCCAGTAACAAGGAGTTCCAAACTTATTTGGAGGAATGTTCTAGGCAATTGATTCAGATTTGGGAGTTGATACGAGGCTAGAACATTCTGATTGTTACTGGGGAAGATGTTTAGAATGGATATATGTGGATTGATATTTGGATAGATTAGGACATTAGTCCTTAGGGTTGAATTTGATCATTGATAATCACAACTTCAAAATAATCCCTAGCTAATGAAGTTATAACTGGAAGAGATCTTTTCATAAATATAAAAGTCATAAGATATACTACATCCTTGTAGATTTATAGAGCTAAAACCTCATCATTTTTATAAGGTTTTATGGTGATACTATACATTTTATAAAACCTATACTTAAATGACCTTACAGGCTCACTTTCATCCCTTCTGATGGTGGTGTACTGGTGGTATATGACACATGGACTAATAATTTTGCCAAATTGTTTTATGAAAACATTAATGAAACCATCCCAACTAGTAATATAATTATCAATAAATTTAATAAGACATTCATATGCAACATCTTTAAAAGTAAATGGGAACAATATACATGCTACATTTTCATGTATGACATTTAGTAACCTTAAAGCAACTTTACAAAATTCAAAGTGCTCTTTAGCAATTACAATACTAGTTGCACTAAATGTTGGCAAGTATTTTTTAGGGTTACACGGGAGATCATGTACCACACCTGACACATTTATTGAAAATTATCCCAACCAAAACATACCTATATGAATGTCAAAATTAAGGTTACCTTGAAGAGGTTAGGTTGGCAAAGATTTGGAACATCTATGCCTACCTTTATCTCACTTGGATCTTCTATGGAATTCAAACTCAAAGAAAGGTTCTCTTTTCTCTAAATGTTATCTTGTTTGAATCTTTGGAAAATCCATCTTGAATATTGAAGATCTTGTTTGAAATATGATGTGTGAAGTTAATCTTTATAAATAATAATGATTAAACTTGAACATTGTAGACACCTAAAATTGGCTACCGATAACCTCCAATCAAGCTTTTGGCTAATTTCCACCCAAAATGCATAATTTGGCCTAAAATTACTAAAACATGATAAATGATGTGAAACTAACATATTAAAATACTGATTTTGTCTAGGGTATCCCTAAATGGGATAATGTAATTAATGGGCCAACTAACTTTGATCAGTTCATTTTGAGTCAAAATACCAATTTTGCACCTGGGTACTCTGGATTGCTCTTTCCTATCAAATCTTCTACAAAAGATTCATCCCTTTGTTATTTGTTTTTGGTAACATCCTAAATGGGAATATGGATCCAATACATCATGTTTTTCTTTCCAATTCCAATCTAGTCAAAATTTGGACCAATAATAAGGCATTTTGATCAATTTGAGTAATTTGTGCACAAAGTGCTTAATCATGCTTAAGAGTTAATTAACCCAAATTAATATCTAATCAAGAATTCCATGGAAACTTGTTGAAAACTTATTTTTAGAAATGAATGTTTAATATATGCATCATCGGGTGACCTCATTTCTTGGGAAGACATCCCTAGGCCATAAATACCATAAATATTAGGATTCATGCCCTCAATGCCTTCATCAATACCTTCCATGATGCCCTCCATTCCTCTTAATTGACCTTTTTTACAATTTAATGATGAGGATAATTATAAAATTAATTACAAAAATTGAATTAATCCTTAGCCACACATCTCAATCTCAGGATAGATGGTTCCAGTTGATTCTAGACATTTACAAAAATCTATAAATAGGGAGGCTTTGCTACATCATTTCTAATCTATTTTGGTGCAAATTTATTATTCTCAAATATCTTAAAGGACCTAATAATGCAAAGTTATAACTAAAAATTGATTCTAAGCCAAGCCAAAGCCATAAGGTTCCAAGGAGAGATGGAGGTAGCCAAGCTTCAATTGCCAAGGACATCATGAACACAAGCTGAGCAAGCCATCACTACAAAGGCATTTGGAGCATCCAAAGAAGGTGAAGGAATTATTGTGTTTTCATTCCTTGATTTTTAGTTGTGTTCATCATTTTTTTTTGTTAACTAATCTCTCCTTAGCATATATGCCTAAAGATGTTATGCTAGTTAGTGTGTTTATTTTATTTTGTTTTCATTTTGGAACTAACACCATACTAACCATATTCTCTTGAGTTAAATTCCTAGATCACATATATGGCATGCCTGGTGGGACTAGACATATCTCACACCTAAAGGAGATCATTTTACAACTCTAAAATATTTATTTGGCCCCTTAAAACTCTTGTAAATTGATTTTTTAACTTTATTTTACCATTTTTGTTTGCCATAGTTTTGCATAATAACTGACATCAAAAAGTAACACTGACATTGGTTTCATATCTTAACTGATGTTGGTTAGCAAAACTAACATTTGTCAGATCTTAGTTAGCCAAAGTAACTGATGTCAATGGTAATAACTGACATTGGTCATTGTGTTTTTCTAAAAACATAGACTTGAGAGCTACTTTTTCAAAGTTCATTATTTCAAGCTAAAAAGAGCTTCAAAGATAAAGGATATGCTAACAATTTTTATATAGGACCAAGCTTGATATTTGTTCAAAACATGTTTAAATCACCTTTAGATACTTAAAAATCAATTAGGAACCTTGTTTTGGTGTATAACAAAGAGCTTAGATGTTTTGGTGAATGTTTTCAAAGTTTGCAACTAAGACCAAAGGGTCAAATGAACACCACCAAATCTTTAATTTTGGGTTTAAAATTGAACACACTTTTTAATTATTATTTTTAATAGTTTTTTAATCAAATGTTTGTTTACCAAAAAGAGGAATATTGCATGTATACTCTTCCATTTGTCCCCTATAGGGAACCCTTAGAATCAAAAGTGTCATTCCTATTGAACATATCCTAGTACAAGGATTAGAAATAATGTCATCTAAAGCACTCCCCAAAAACTCATCAAAGTTTGGGTGACCTTGAAAATGACCCTAAAGTCTTTCTATTTTATAATTTTTATTTTCATGCAAACTTGTCTTGTGAGGGGGATGTCATTACCTGTCATGAGTTCTTTAGGGAAGCTTTGACCTGGGGTTTCATCTCCTGGCATTGACATCACTTACTCATTTGGAGTTGCACATAGGAAGTATCTGCATTTGGACATCACACTACATTGAGTGAACAATAAGATGTAGTGGTTGTAAAAAGGACTAGACTTTTTTATAACTATCTAATGCCATGGTCACCCAATTTCTATGCTTATCTTTTGCATTTTTTGATGTGAAAATCATTGTGCAATTGATTCCCATAGAAAGGATCAAAACCTTTCTAGTTTAGTAAACCCCATTTTTCCATACCCTTGTTAGGATTTTTATGATTATATTTATTATATTTTGGTCATTTTTGTTTGGTATTATTTGAGACTAAAACATGTTTTTTTTTTTTTTTTCATGATCCATGTCAAATTAATGTCTTGGAGTTATGAAGGGTAGTGTTATGCTACCCAATCATGTTAAATACTTTTTTATGACTTTTAGTCTTTGAAACATAACATTGACCACATTATTCAAGTATGCTTACATCGTTAGGCTACTCAATTTGTTCCAAGACTTGTTTACCATTGAATCAAAACCATTTATTTCAAACCATTTTGTGTATACCATTTTGACCTTTTTCTTGTTTTGTCATGATGTCCCATCTTGTCTATCTTGTTTGGTCAAATCCTAGTTTTCAACATTGAGTTTTTAGTTAGCCTTATTAAGTTTGGATCTAAATATTGATTAATTTCTATTTAGGCCTCAATTTATGGAGATGATACATAGATCTTTCTCTTTTGGGTTGAATAACTTTGGGTAATTGGTTACCCAAATTTGAAAACTATTGATGGTTTGTTTGTTTAAAAGCCTATGTTCATCATTATTTGTGCCTTTATTTGGGAGAACACAACCTTTTTCAAAGAGCCTTTTGTCTTATGCCAACTGATCATGTTTATGTTTGATTCCATGTGTCAAGTCTATGTCAAAGTTGTTTCTAAACTTGTTATATTAAATCAAATCACATCAACCTTTGTTTCAAGTCTATATTTTGATGTCTTTTAGCCAAAATTCCTAGCACATGCCTATTTTTTTGAGCTTAGCTTTCGAATCCATGTTTGGACAAAAGACCTAACAACTCAACTTTTTCCTTTCTTAGTTTAGACCTTATTTGGAACACTTTGACCTAGACCTTTGACATGCTAGTTTTTATTTAGATGCTTAACCTTTTTTGTATATGACATTTGACATTAGACATTTGATGTTAGGTTGTTTTATGCCAAGTCTTAGCATAAATCATTTTGGAGATACAACTCTAGTTTCAAACCATTTTGAAGATATAACGCCACTTTCAAACCATTTTGAAGATACATCTCTAATTTCAAACCACATTAGAGATATAAATCCATATTTTAACCAAGTTAGATTGAGCTTGAACCATTTGTCCTTTGGACATAGTTTTTTAGAGTTTGTAGAAGTCTAAGTCTTTTTATTTTTAGAGCTTTCATCATTTACATGGATATGTCTAGCTACACTTATGGTGGAGTCATGTCAAATCCAACTTATGATAGAATGGCTACACAAAATGACTTTTATGACTTTTGTCAAGACCCCAATGATGCTAATATGATTTGTGAGATAGATTTCTATTCACCTCATATTAATCATTCATGAGAACAAAGTCACAAAACAACTTATGATCCAACTTGAGACCTTGAATATTATGAAAAGGTTTATAAACGGTACTTTGAAGACCCAACTATAGATAATATTGTTTGGGATATGAATCCATACCCTCTTTACAATAACTAATATATGGAACACAGTCAAAAACTAGCTTATGAGCCAACTCATAATTGGGATGATATGGTTTATGAGGAAGACGTAGATGTTTTATCTTATGCAAGTAATTAGGCTCCACCACATCATACCACTTATATTATAGGACCACAATTCCACACTATTTCCATTCTAAGACCTCATCCTTTGGTTTGTGTGAGCAACCAAGCTCCATAAGGCCCTTTAATCATTCTAAGACCTAGTCCTTTGGCTTGTGTAAGAAATCATGCTCCACACCACCCTATCATTACCATCTCAAGAGTTTGTCCTTTGGCTCATGCAAGAAATCATGCTCCCCAAGCCCTTAGAATTAGCCAACCATAAGTTATTTCTCATCTAGAACCAATCCCATCCAAACCTCAAATGATCCAATCCTTTGAAGATCAATATATGTTTAAAATTGGTATTTTATAATTCATTAGAAACCAAGGCCAAGATAACCAACCAATCTAAGATGTTTTTGTTGAATTAACTATTTTTTATAATTTAACCTATGATAAATTGCCTATTGGTCCTATACCAGTTGTCAAGGAGTCTCACATTGATGAGCTAGTCTATATCGAGTCACTTCTTAATAATTATAACTACCTTTGGCCAAATCATTTCCTTGAACATGTGCCTATTTTTCAAGAGCCTCCTATTGACAAGCCAGTCTCTGAGGAGTTGTCTCTTAACCTTTTTCCCATCCTAGAGGAGTCTTACTTTGACAAACTAGTCTTTGTAGATCCCATCATGCTTATAAGTTGTTACTTATCTAATACCAAATATTCAACAAGACATAATTATAAAAGAGTAATTATTAGATGAATAATTAGAGTTAGAGTCAATTTTTACTCTTGGAATAACATCATATTTACCATTAGAATCAAAATCAGTCTCAACATCAGATTTAGAGTCCCTTGAGTTAGAATCAGATGAAGATGAAGATTATGTTCATGGCTATTATAACATTGGTTATGCATGCCTTGTAGATCAATTTTAATACATTTGTAGTCCTTTTATAGTTTTTGAGGATGAGTACTACAAATTCGACACAATTTATCCTAGTATCTTCTATGAGGATTATACAGCCTCTCCCCATTTCATTTAATTATCCTAGTATCTTTTATGAGGATTGTGTAGCCTCTCCCCATTTCATTACCATTCCACAGGCCACTAACATCAACCAAAATATCCATATTATTGGCATTCCATCTCTCACAAGTGTCTACTGGGACTGATAGAATCACACTTTATTGAACTACATCCATGGTGACATAGCAATTGAAGAAGAGCAAGGAGGCTAAGAAAACATTCATGTAGCAAAAGAAAACTCTCCTAGTGAAACCTTTTCGAAGGTGCTAGGGGACAATCTAAGTCAGAACTCAACATCTTCTAGTGAAACTTTTTTATAAATTCTAGGAGACAATCAATGTCAAAAGTCAATATTCCTTAGTTAAACCTTCTCAAAGGTACTACAGGATAATCAAGACAACTTCATTGGTGAAAACCTCTTTGAAGAAATAATAGATGAGCACACAAGTTATTCACTACTTGATGAAGACAAACTCAAGGATCAAATCAAAATAGCTTTCAATCGACAACCTAATTAGATTATAGCTACTCTCAAGATCAAACACCAAAAAATTTTGGTGGTCCTATTGCGAGAATAAGTCTTTAGCCCTACCACAACTAGAATTACGTTGAATCCAGCATCAAAAATATTACATGTGACTAAAATTCATGATCTTCATTTATTTCCCCACCATTATATGTTCCATTATCATCAACCATTCCATTTCACAATGAAACCTACCATCCATTATTTTTCCTTGTTTACCATCCACGGCCACACTTTCCTTTATAGAGGCTACAAATATACCGTGTCTTGATATTTGAAGGAATCAAAATCAACCACCAATGAAGATCACAAAAGAATTCTTGACAACCAAATATACAAGCCATTTTTGATAGAGCAGTTGTTCAAATGAGGTGTTGGCTAGAAATTAACATGATCAAGTATTATGTTTATATCATTTGTTGATTAGGATGTGCATCTCCATCTCAATAAGGAAAAATAGAATCATATGCCATTTACCACACCCAGGCTAAAAACATGTATCATATCATTTCACATTGCCATTTCCATTTTTACATATACCATTTCATTTCCATGCCATTACCATTATTACATATCCATTTTACATTAGTTTAGATCCTAACCATTTACCCCATCACGTGGGGGAAACCATCTTACCATTTTATATATCCTATCATTCCATTCCTATCTAGACCAAAGCATGTTTTTAGTCATCCAACCTAATCTTATTTTGATGTTGGTTTATTTGGTTATTACTAAACTTTTTATTGGGGGATTCCAATAAAGTTTCAATAGTCAATCCAATCTATGTTTATAATGACAGTCTATGAAAGTCATATGACAGTTGATTTGGCAAAATATCTTTCATGCTATATCCACATTTGATTATGTGAGCCTGATTATAACTACCTATGGGCAATCAGTGTCTCACTATTCTTGTTACTAATTATAACTACCTATGGGCAAATTTGTACTATTGACCTATGACATTGTATCTTAGTTATAATCACCTATGGGGAAACTAAGAGCAACACTTACTTATCATGCATTACTACATCTCTTTGCCATCACTATTTTCATTTCACTGACCATTTGCCAGATTTGAAAACTTGTTGGGACATAGTTGGTTTTTCCACACCTTTTGTGTGAATAGAGTTACTGTGACTTGAGGTCATTTCAAGACTATGTGGGTCATGCTCAATACATGTCGAGGTCACCTCAGTCCCCCTTTCCATACACTTTCACCATTTTATGGGCAACCTAAGCCAAACACTCTCACCGTTTTATGAGTAGGTATCTTGTCATTCTCTAATGAGTTAAGATACCTCAAAATGCCAAACAAAAATCCAAAAATATTTGTCTTGTCTAAGCCTAGTCAATTATCCTTGATCCACCTTATTATGGAATTATCATTATTAGGATGATTTCTTTTGATTTTGTTTTTAGGCTTTATTTTTTTCAAGTTGTTTGTTTGTTTATTTTTCTATTTATTTGTTTGTACACTTGCTTGTTTATTTACTTTCAACACTTTTGCCTTGACTTGGTCTATATGTGTTCATTGGGTGATTCCTTGCACACATTATTCTTGAGTTTATCCATATTCATAAATTAAAATTAGCATCATGGTTATTGTCATTAGTTCATTATTTTTGAATGTTTATTATATTGGGAGTTAGTCCTTATGCATATTTTGGGATAGTCTTCATGGTATTGTATCATCAAGCCTACCATCACATGCTACAGTAAAAATCATCTTCACAGAGGTCTACAATCAATGGAGCTAATAAAGTTTCTCCTTGGAACCTTAGAAAATCCTTCCATCCCACCTTTGATAAAATAAACCCATTAACCATTCTATTTGTATCACTGCTAATCATGATGAGCATCTCCTCATTGTTAGGTACAACTAAATCATTTATAATGATCAATCTTATTCCTCTATCCATTTCTTTCATCACTTTGCACTTGATCATATTTAATATGTATTCCATATTATATCCTTGAGTTATGTTTGCTAATTATCCCTAACTGGGGCACAATCATCTTTAGCCAATCTAGGTCCTCTTAATGATTATAACTACCTATGAGAAAATCATTATTTTGACTTTTATTCTTGATTATAACTGCCTTTAGGCAAATCAGTAATCCCTTTTACATCAATGCATGCAATCATTTTATTATTTGGATTAATCTCAACCATGATTTAATTCCATATTTCTTCTTATTTCTTTTTGAGGGACCATCCATCAACAAATATGATGGCCACTCCCTTAAGGGGGCATCATCATAGGCTTCCTAAAAACCATTTGGAGCTTTGTTCTTTAACCATCATCTTATTTTTTACATACATGCCATTTATCATTATTTAATAAGACATTGCTTTGCCTATGGTTTGCAACATCTTCTCAAACATGGTAAAACTGTAGACACCTAAAATTGGCCATCAATAACCTCCAATCAAGATTTTGGCCAATTTCTACCTAAAATGCACAATTTGGCCTAAAAAAACTAAAATATGCTAAATGATGTGAAGCTAAATATTCAAGTGCGAATTTTGGCTAGGGTATCCCTAAATGGGGCAATGTAATTTATAGGCTAGCTAACTTTGATTAGTTCATTTCAAGTCAAAATGCCAATTTTTCACCTAGGTACTCTAGATTGCTCTTTCCTATCAAATATTTTGCATAATATATGTGTGTTTATTATTTTTTTTTGGTAACATCCTAAATGGGAATATTGATCCAATGCATCTGACATTGCCTTTCAATTCCAATCTAGTCAAATTTTAGACCAATAACAAGGCATTCTGATCAATTTGAGTAATTTGTGCACAAAGTGCTTAATCATGCTTAAGAGCTAATTAACCCTAATTATGACATAATCAATAATTACATGGAAACTTGTTGAAAACATGTTTTTAGAAATGAATATTGAATATATACATCATTAGGTGACCTCATTTCTTGAAAAGACATCCCTAGGGCATAAATGCCATAAATATTAGGATTCATGCCCTCCATGCCTCATCAATGCCTTCCATGATGCCCTCCATGCCTCTTAATTGAACTTTTTCCAATGTCATGATGAGGATAATTACAAACTTAATTACAAAAATTAAATTAATCCTCAACCACACATCTCAATCTTAGGATGGATAGTTTAGGTTGATTGTAGACATTTGCAAAAATTTATAAATAAGGAGGCCTTACTACATCATTTATAATATATTTTTGTGAAATGTTATTATGATAAAATATCTTCAAGGAATTGATAATGAAAATTTATAATGCCAAATTGATTCTAAGCCAATCTAAAGCCATAAGGTGGTAAGGATAGATGGAGGTATCCAAGCTTTCATTGCCAAGTAATTCATGAGTACAAGTTGAGAAAGCCACCACTACAAAGGCATTTGGAGAATCCAAGGAAGGTGAAGGAATTATTGTGTTTTCATTCCTTGATTTTTAGTTGTTTTTTTCATTTTTTTATTGTTAACTAAGCTCTCCCTAGTGTTTAGGCCTAGAGATGTTATGCTAGTTAGTGTGTTTCTTTCATTTTATTTTCATTTGGGAACTAACACCATACTAACCATCCTCTCTTGAGTCAAATTCCTAGATCACAAACATTAAGTTAATTTTGTAAATATTTATATAAATAACATTAAAGGACATCAATAAATGACTAATCTAGCTCAAAGATGTGTCCAATTATGAAAATATGGTCTATCTTTATAAGTCTAAGATCAAATAAACTCATATCTTTGATCAAAACAATCTATTCTAACTTGAAATACTATGTATTTTTAAATATTAAGTCATCTTTACCATAATTAAAAATCAAACTTTTAAAAACCTTGATCTTTATCTAAAGGAAGTAAAAAAATTATATGTTAAATACCAAAAATATTGATGATATTTACACTTTAAAGCAAAGAATTATGCAGAAGTGCAAAGATAACATCAATCTTAGATCAAAACACACTAATATTAACAAAGATTCAACCAATTTATGGAGGTTTAAGCCCTCATTATAGCACCAATGAGACTTGTTGATGCCTCTAAATGAATCATAGGTGTGCTCAATGTTTAGAGAACACTTCTCATTTTATAATTCTAAGAATTCAGAGCATGAGCAGCAGATTTTGGTAACTTATGTTACCCATGGTGAAATAGTGGTAGGGAAATGTTTAATTATTCCACAAAATTTATATTAATTGATGGTTGGGAGCCACCATGGATTAAATCTTTACAATGTGTAAGCATCTATGATAAAACTAGTGAATTATGATCCAAGCTTAAACTAAAGACTAATCTAAATGGTTATTTACAATGTAATCTAAACTAAAGTGATCTAGTTAAAAAAATAAGTAAAAGAGAAGGATAAGGTAGAAAGAGAATAAGTGATTATTGATATTAGCCTCAAATATTGAGAGAAAGTTATACTTACAACTAAGTATGCATTTAACCAGCATATAGTGAAAACTAACATAAGCTCAAATCTCACTACACATTAAACAAACCTCCAAGGATGATATAAAGAAATAAAAGTAGAAACTGAATCTACTTTAAAGATTTGTTACCATACTCAAATAGTATTTGCTCATTCTAATGTAGAGGAAATAAAATGAATCAAATTCAAGATCCTTTAACTAATCTCGCATAAACATAATTAGCAGCCTTGTAATTAAAGATGCAACTCAAAATTAATAAAAACTATTCAAATTTAAGACTTAAGACTATCAATTCAGAGAAAAGTCCTATAACAATTGACACAAACAAACTTGGACAATCCTTTCAGAATTCCTTGATTGTATTAACTTCTCAAAGTATTAAAAAAATTCTCAAAATTCCCTCATTTTATAAAAAGGTAGTATTTCCTTTTATAAGAGGACTAGCTAGTATACTATTCAGTTACAAGATAAAAAGATACTAGAAGTAAGGACAACTATCCTTTTTCTACAAACTTCTAAAATACACTTGCTCTTCCAAAATGGGCTAACCTAGAGGCAAATATGCTAATAACATAACATATAACTTTATAAAATAATATTCCTTGATGAAATATTACAATGATTTAATAAAGAGGAATATTTATTAGTTGGTGGGCCCATTGCTATAGGGCTCCCCTGTTGCTCATGTAGAAGCTTCATAGCTCTTTGATGTTGTTCTTTGACAAGCTCCAAATCTACAACTAGATTTAGGAGACATACATCCTCTTGATTAGATAAGTCATTAGAGTCTCTATCATCTCTTTCCATAGCTTCCCTAATGTTCTTGGCTTATACAATCTTTTCATCAATAATGAAGACCATGCCTATAATTCTATTGTTGTCACTACCAAATTGTCCCTAGTTTTTTATTTTCACTTATTTCATCACCAAATTGACTATGTGCTTATATTATTCATCATCAATAATTTCTAGGGCCATATACTTCATAGGATTAGCCAACATGATGCCAAGGAGTTAATCTTGGTAATCATCTCTTTATCATCAATCAGGAGTCTATCCAAGATTTTTGACCAAACACTTACACTCTAGATCTTATCCACCACTATCCCTAATATAAAATTTATGTGGGATATGATAATGGTTTTTAATTTAGTAATTATATTCCTTATTATTATATTTATGAGATCTCTTATTTTATCCACTGCATCTTACCACTCTGTCATCAATATTTTGGCTATCTCACTTTGTTGGCTTAATGCATCCTATTTTAGCTTCAATGATTTTAAGGAGTCAAACATGTCAAAAAAGGATGATCCAAACATATTTATTATGGCCTCAAGTACTGATAATATATCCCAGGTCTCTAAATTCTCCTTTTCCCTCTCCAAGTTATTTATCTTTTTCTTCATTCCTTTGATCCCTACTCTGATTTGACTTGAATGGGCCTCACTAGGCTTTCTATGTTTTCCCCATTGATGGGAAGTTCAAAAATATATTTTCCTACAAATATACAAGGCCTTTCCATAATATAATCAAGTAAGATGTGGGATTTAGCTCATCAAGTTGTAATTTGAAATAATCCCTATGCCTAGCCACAATATTCACCTAATCCTAATTTTGTAGCATAGTTATACCAATGGTCAAAGGAAAGGGATAGACAAGCCCTTTCCTCTTGTATTTTCACACTCTATCCACACCATTAATAAGTTGGTATGAAATTTCTTGCTCTTCTAGTTTAATAAGAACATAGACAAACAACCTGTAAGGTTGGATCAAAATCCATTCAATTTTGATCATTATACAATCTAGATACAACTAGATGTATCCCATTAACTCCACATATTTTTGGATTAGAAGGCTTACTTGGGCATAGGGATCCCTGTGATGGATTTTACTAAAATTGGATACTCACAGTCATAGATTAATTGAATTTTATGCCTATATTTGATAATATGTAGCTTTGAATAGTGGTGGGAGACTGTAAATCCACCCTTGGGTGACCAATTTTTGATTTGAGGAATCTAAGTAGAGGCTAGTAAGGCATTTAATAGATAGGAAATTATGAATAATTGGTTATTGTTATTCTTCTTAATGGTTATGAATTATCTTTCTATATATATGTTGATCATCTCTCTAACTGGGGGAATGATCCCTTTCTCTACCATGAAGAAGATGTAAGACACCCAACTCTTGTTGACATAAGAGATTGAAGGGGCTCTAGGTATTCTATTTAATAGGGTCATAATTACCCTAATTACTTCTATAAATTAGGTAACTAAGATGTTGTTAGTAGGGTCTCAAATCACATGGATCCCTTGAAGCTACCATAGCCTAAGAATGGTGTCTAGATCATTCTTTTTAGTCCATTCCTTAATAGTGGGTATATCCACTTGGGGTTTTGGAAGCTTGTAATAAATCTCAAAATATAAGGGAGAAATGAATACATTTTTCATAAAGTTTCTATCATGGATAATCCAACCCTACTCAATCCTATAGTCTTTTAAAATGGGAGTAAGGATGTCGATGTAGTAGATTACCTCTAGTTTGATAGTAACATGGTAGAGATTGGACATCTAGACTACAAATAGGTCTTAATACCTCTTGGTTATAGTGGAAATCTATTGTTATTCCTTAGTGATGGACTACATCTCTTCAATGGTCCAAAAGAGCTCAAACTAGTTCTTATTTGTTGTGTTTAATGTTGTAGTGTCTAGGTTTGTATCTTTGAAGACCCTCCCTTCATTGTCTGTAGACAAATACAACTCTATCTCATCCTTTTACTATTGACTCTGAGCTACCATGGCTTCCAAACTTTCAAATTAATCATAATAACATGGTAAATTGTCTCTAGGTTAGTTATTTCATGCTCAAATCATAATTGAACTTCTTTCTGGATTTACTATAATCAATCTGAGTTCACTTAAGGCCTTTTATGGAAATTTTAGTGATTTTAAACCTTTAATGGTGATGTATTACTTGGACTTCAGCTCCTACATGTTTCATATTTGATTTTTATCTTTGACTTTATACATTTTCCCTTTTGATCACACAAGATCTTCTATTTGTTTGTTTTGTGCTTCTATGACACGTATTTGGCATCAATCTAGCACCTTTCATGACATTTTTTATAAATGAATTCAAAGAAATATCTATTGGCATTTAAAAATTAACTTTTTTTTTGTACCATTTGATCAAGATCCAAGGATTAGAATGGGCCATTGATCATGATCTAGGTCCTCACATGTCATTGGTTTCTTTTGGTATCAATCCCCATAGTTGTGCCACTTGGCATCCCCATGATATTTTTGAGCTTCATATCCTACATGAATCACATATTAAATGTGCATCTACCACATGTTGAGCTCACAATCTCTCATAGGATCATTTAATAGTCATCAACAATTTTTCACTATTGGATCATCCCCCATGATGAAACATAGACCATTGGATCCTACAAGATGCATGAGCTTTAATCAATGCATGGTTATAACAAAGGACTTAAGTTAAAATTATTTTATCTAAGCCTATTTCATATTAAAAAACAATAAAAGACTTACGTTAAATAATTCTTTGCTATGTTTTTAAAGCATAATATCAAATAACCCCCCTTTAAATGACATAAAACACGTCCCTTTTGTTAAGAAATTTTTTTGAAGATCTTGAATTTGATGGCCTCGTGAATGTCAAATCTGACCTCATGGACATCAAATGATGATCATTAAAACATTAAATTAAAGCTCATGAGTTTATTAGTTTGAGTGGGCTTAAATTTTATGGTTGCATGAATTTCAATGATGGCCTTGTAGATGTTAAATGACTATCATGTGAACTCCAAATTTATGCTCATTAAATTCTTGCATTAAAATGTGGGAGTGCCACATGGTGACTTCATAGGGATTTTTGGGATATCATATTCAATTCACTTTATCTTATTAAAATTCATGATGAAGAGGGAGTTATTTGATCATGATATAATTACTTACACACCATTGGTTCCATTTAATATGTGGGACCCTTTGCTATCAAACATTAAATGTGGGAGTGTCATGTGGTGACTTTGTAGAGCTTCATGGGCTTTTAAATTTTCAATGTTGTCTTTGCTCCATTTGATCTTTGGTCCTGATGAGGAAAGAGCCATTGATTTTGATCCATATGCTTAGACATAATTGGTTAAAAGGACCAAATACTTAGGTTTGTTGGGATTTTCCTCACTCCATTAGATTAAGAGGCATGATGAAGAGCAAATTATCAAATTTACATAGAATAAAGGTGTTTAAGTTAGGACCTAAGATGAAATAAGACTTAAGCTAAAATTTTAAGACTAAGGTCTCATTCATGTTAATAAACATGAATGGGTCCTTAGCATTAAGGCTTTAGGATAAATAAGTAATAAATGGACCATTCTTAGGAAAATAAAAGGACCCTACCAATATGAAAGTTAGACTTGGGTAGATAAAAACTTAGGCTAAAGATTTTAGACTAAGGTCTCATTTGCATTGATAAAGTGAATGGGGCCTTAGGGTTAAAATTTTAAGTTAAAGTTTTTAGGAAATGGGACCATGCTAAAATAAAAGGACCCTTCTAGCATTACATTGGACCATGTTAGAAAATAAAAGGAACACAATGGGAAAATAAAGGAGACTAAGCATAATTTACACGCTAATGTTTTTGGTCATGTTAAAAAACGTGACCAAGACTTAACATAAAAATTGGAATTTAGTCCAAAATTATGTTTAAAATATTCCCACCAAATGCTCTCACTAAATGTAAATTTGAACCAAGGTTTTATGCTAGGGTTTTTTGGAGGAGAGCTTTCAGAATAAGAATCTTGAATAAAGTTAATCTGTAAATTCTAAGAATGGTCCATCAACAATATCTTCATGAAACCTACCACTAGAAGACATGAAGACTAATTATTAGTAACATTAGGCAAGCCTAAAGAAAAACCATAAGTCAATAAGCCAACTTTATCAAAGTGGATGATATTCAAATTCTAACAATGATCTAATCACATTGAGTTTTTAGGGTTAAGGTTCAAAGTATATCAAGGGTCCCAATTTTTAAAAAATAGGGGTATGTTGACCTAAACACATAGCCATAATGTATACAAAATAAGTACACATAATAAAAATCAATGTTGTTTAAAACAAGAGTCCCACAATGAGAAATAAATATCACATTATGACCAATAAATGTCATGTAATGAGCAAGAAATGTCACAGAAGACAAGAGTTATTAATTTTTTTAAAATATTACACATACACAAATCTTGATTACTTTTATTAAACCACATAAGAGATAATTATATTTTTTTATACATCTATAAAATATAAGTCCTCATTTATCTCATATAACAGCTCAACTAAACTAATTGAGTTGTTATACTCACGTAATCTCTCTCACCCAAACAACTAATATTATAAATATATTACATAATAATATAAAATCACCAACAATACACCCTAAATATGACCTTAGGGAAAATGAATGTTATATATGAATTGAAAAAATTTATGCATGACAAAATTTGATGAATAGGGAACACATCAACCTTCCACAATGGGATTATATCAACCATCCAAGTGTGAAAAAGGACACACATATATGTAAATAATAACATATGTTTATGGATAAGGAACAAATTGACCTTCCATGGATGGTAAAATATCAAACATGTATGTATGAATAGGGGCACACACATTTATTCATCTCCCATAATCTATGTAATAATACACATTGGTTTATAAACATATATGTAAATAATCACTAACACTTTTTTTAAACTTATTTACTCAATGTGAATAACCAATGACCAACACTTTTTTTTAAAATTATTTACTTAGTGAGAACTAATCATCACTAATTACTTATAAACACATAAAAATATATAAATATTTAGGATTGGGTCCTCAGTGTCTTTAGTGAGTGTTAGGATTATCATTGCACTTACATTTGTAGCCTCTTTTCAAAACTATTTTATTATATTTTTTATTTAAATTTTTTTAATAGGTATAAAATTTTCAAATATTATTTAAATTTTAGTATATGACATTTAAGCATAAATCTAGACACAAAGTATAATTGATAATAGAAACTGAATTACAAGTGGCATATGCTAAAAATAGTAAGAATATCCAAAAATAATATACTTATATTTTTAGTTTTTGGTTAACTAAAAAAAAGTTTGATAGTGATCAATAGGATGAAAGAGGAATATGACTAGTTAGATAATGAAACAAAATCTACAGTTTAGTTTAGATAAGGTTACGCTCCCTAGATAGTAGTTTAGTATGGTCATGTCCATTGACTGTGGACTTGTCTACTTTAAAAGTGATGGAAGTGTGATGGTTATTTTACATGAACATATGTGTAATGAGATTATAAGATACTTATATTATGTTGACA